>OX940891.1:28375574-28975574 GCA_954871355.1 Cabera pusaria | reverse complement strand
ATAATAACTCACAATCTTTAGCATGTTTTTTCTTTACAATTGCAAAGCAAAACTGCATAGTTTACACTTTAGATATCCTTATAGATTTTGGAATTGAGGTTAAATTGGCTTGTTTTGTGTGTATGTGCAGATAGTTGTGTACTCACTAGTCAGACATATTCGGCGACGCGTGACGTTCATTTGAATGTGGCATGCAATTGACTCGCGTTATATGATAATGATAACGTAACTTATAAGTTCGATTATGATAAGGTATGTTATCACATATTTTTTTGTCGCACATTGTGTATGCAAATAGCGCTAGGTGCGAGGAGTGATTGTAACTTGACAATAAGTAAATTATTTTTGATTTTGAAGTCGTAAAAGTTCCTTTCAGTCATATAGCTTTAATGTGAAATGTATGTTAAGGTACGACCAGACCGCGGCACCTTACCTTTAGAGAGGCGTTTGATCAAAAAATTACAGAGCGTAGGGTATAGTCAGGGTTTGCTCTGTCTATGGCGTAGACCATTTTCAATATTTAAAGTGGGACTGTAAGAATGTAGTCTAAGAGATAATTTTGCTTGTCCGGTAATGTAAGACGGCATAGATACCGTGTTTAGACAATTGTCTTTATATAAATCTTCGGAGCATACTATCCTAACGTGTTTTCCACTCTGGCTGGCACCATACATCATTACACAACTCGGCAACCAATGGTGACATGTCATTATTCCGTAGGTGGAAGTTAAAAACAGACCAAAGGTAACGGTGCGCTCAACTTTGAATATAGAAAGTTTTGCAAATCAAGGTATTAAATTAAGAAGGTAAAAAATAAGAAGAAAAAGCATAGGAAAAAAAAAAAATATAGTAGAATTAAATATAGTAGAAATAATAAAGGTGTTAAAACAATATTTGCTCAAACATATGCAAAGACATTTTCAAACGCCTATAATCCATATTGCCTTTGAAACATCTCTCTAGAGACAAAGCTGATGTAAAGTTGACCCCTCACCTCGTGCATCACTATCACCCAACTATGAGTGTCGGAGGGCGGCAGTAAGCAGTAAACAGAAGTGTCATGATAAGGGCCATCAGATAGGACGGCCCAAGTGTCAGACCTTCGCACTTACTTGAACGCGCATTTTTTAAAAGGTTTGATCTTGGAATATATTTGTCTAGAGATGATAAAACCGGTTTAGAAATCAAATAAAGAATTAAGCTTGAGGTGTCTCCTTCATTTATATACACCTACTAATCGTCAGATATTAATGAACTTGATTTAATGATTACCCATGAGAATACAATGATATTGGTGTCCATAGAGGGACATATGGAATGGAATGCAATCGAAGCAACAGGATGGAAGGGTCCACAAGGAAAGAGAAAGGTAGGCAGACCAAACAGACGGTGGGCTGATGATTTAAATGAAAAAGTAGGAAAAGATTGGCTAACCCGAGGCAAGGACAGGGAATTCTGGAAGAAGATGGAGGAGGCCTTCACCCAAGAAGGTTTCACCGCAACTTAGCGATAATACTAACAATTAAAGATTAAGGAACAGAAAAAAAAAACTAACGTAGATTTATACTGAAAATATATTTTGTAATAGATCATTAAGGATATGGAAATAAAAGGCTTTATTATTATTATTATAGAAGGACATAAAAAATGGAGAATAAGGAGGTATATGTCTATGCGAATAAGTCGATTATCATAAACAAAAAAAAGCAGCTCGTTTAAATGGTGCCAATGTATGAGCAGTCTTACCGCTGAAAGCGATCTATTGCAGATAATCACTTATTGTATAGTATACGTTTAAACGAAAACGGCTGGAAACGCACCAGTATCACCTGTGGTACTTCATGTGTCAATAGATGGCTATTACCACTTACTACTAGGTGGTTTGCTTGCTTATTTGCTGCTCTTAAGTTATAAAAAAACGATACAGCAGCTCTATAAAGATACAATGCTTTTCTAACACATTCATCGCAAGAGTTAACCGGTTGGTGCATGATAGCCTCCCCTCACCATCCACTGTGACATTACCGTCCGATGCCCGGCCTCGATTTACTCACAAACTTGCACTATATACAGGATAAATCGTTTTCGGAGAACATTGGACATTTATTGCAAGAGACACTAACTAAACAAATGTCTTTTGGTAGTTTATCTTAGAGAAGGTATGCATTATTGTCTTACTCATCGATGTTGTAAGTTTCTGTGTTATTGCTAATTGTAGATACGTATCTGAATACATACACAACAAAAGTCACTATAGAGTCTACATAGTAGGAACAAAATAACGTTTTCGACTTTTAGTATGCCCTATATATGATTATTTGTAGTTTGAAGACAAATGCTTAAATTTAAGTTAAACACAGAAGACGAAGCAAACTATTAGGTATAACAAGCATGCTACCAAAACCTCTGGTCTTATTGTCTCGGCCGATTTCTTTAGCTTATTATTGAGGAAATTCTTCGGATAGTGGTAGGCAAATCCTCAAAACAAGGCGTAACAAGGGTCAGCAATGTGGAACACTGTAATGGCATTGTATGGTACAGGGAGCGAGACGTGACCCTCGATTGTTGGCTGGAGATGTCTTGGAGGCGAGGGTCAAGGTACTAGCAAACACGGGATATTGAACCTATTTATAAAAATCTTCGTATAGATAGGATCGTAGCGTAGCTGAGTTGGTACAGCACCGGGCATGTTTCCCGGAAGCGCGGGTTTGAGTCCCGCCGTTACAAAAAAATGTTAGATTGTATATAATAATGTACAAAAAAAATAAAGTGTAGATAACACTTAAACGACACATAATATTATTTAAAAAACTTTAATGTTAAACAAAAAATTTGTGAAAAAATTAAAAAACAAAATTCTTCTGTAAATTACCTGTCACAGATGAGTAAAGATCGCCACGCATTGGGTATCTAATGACCGGCATAGGCGCAAAGGTTGTCTGCGGTTAGTGGGAGAACTTTAATGCGTTTGAAGGGAATTGGCATGAGCTTGTAAAAGAAAGAGAATTATAACAAGTTGTAGGAGAATTTACCCAGCAGTGGTACTCTATAGGTTAATTAAGAATATACATCTTCTGGTTTACGCTAAAGCGACTGTTTACGATTTTATTAACTTCACTGTCATTACGACCTATATATACATATAATAATATGTAAGATTTATACTTTTATACGCACTCAACAATGTTATAGCTGTGAATGAACCATAAATAAATAATTACAACATCATTTCCACATTCTCCACCAACTTTAGCACAACTGCGGTCTAAGGTCAAAACGTACTTGTCTGAAATAGTAGACCGCATTGAGATGACAAGTAACTTAAGTCCTTACTAATTATTCCTTATTACTTAATACCTACCAGGTTTCCGAATGTATTTTTTTAGTTTTTCTATTCAGGTCTTCCCGCTGATCTCTCCTGTCTCAGGCGGATGAATCTTAATAACCACGGGGCAGTCTCATCAATAATCTGAGCGGATTAGGCGCGAAGCTTACGCAAATACGATCCGATTGGTGGACGCGCGCTACCCGCGCCCGGACCCTGTCAATTTGTACCTGATATGGGTCACTCATCTCATAGGTAGCTGCAAGTCAGACAGACTTATCTCGTACTACATCATTGAGGTAATTGTGGCGTAGAGAGAGGCTGTCGTTGGTAAGTTTGCTCGCTGTGGTAATGTTAAATCTAAAGAAAATGTAACGATAAATATAAGTCATTGATTAATAA
This sequence comes from Cabera pusaria, assembly GCA_954871355.1. Taxonomy (NCBI): domain Eukaryota; kingdom Metazoa; phylum Arthropoda; class Insecta; order Lepidoptera; family Geometridae; genus Cabera; species Cabera pusaria. The sequence goes on along the minus strand of OX940891.1, from coordinate 28,971,847 downwards.
AATATTGATTGTAACGCTGTTTAAACTTACACGAGATCCCTGGTGCAATTCAGGGATCTCAAACGATTCACTTAAATAAAATACTGATCACAAGAGGTAGGATTTGACTGTGATCTAATCAGTCATCAAATAAAGAAAGACACAAGTTGCTAATCAGATTCCTGAGTTCGGGGATGATTTTCGGTGCTAAATGTTGAAAACATTATTATGTTACCACTTAATCAGCATATTTAATATGTATGCCAAATTATAGCTTACCTACTTATACTAATAGTCTCTGAGCTAAGCCATGGAAAAACAGACAGATAGACAAACGGACGGATATGGCGAAATTATTAAAAGTTCTTTGTGTACTACGGAACCCTGAAAATGGTATTTAATTACTTAGTTCATCAGCTTAATATCATGTGTAATACACACTAATAATAAAATACAAATAACTTTAAAATAATAATGCTTAAATATATTTCGTCCGATGACTCAGGTCCAAGAAACAAGCATTCAAGCAGTCCTAGCCAGCTAGAATCTCAGCCGTTAGTAGGCGTTTTTTTGTTGAACGTTGATGTTTACTCTTAGTCACTGAATGCATATACATTTGTACGTACATTACGTAATTACTAGAACTTGAAAAAACATTGTTGCGATTTACGGGCAATTTATTTATTAGCAGGCGTATTTTATATGAGATGCCAATGTCCAGCAGTGGACTGATACAGGCTGATAATGAATAATGCTGTATTTTATATTCCAACCAGACAATTTATTGATAACTCTCTCCTCTGATGTTAAGCGACGTTAAGATGGTGTCGTGTTTGTCTGGTGTTGGATAGACAGACGGGAGGCGCTGGACAACTGATATTTGTTCAATTCATAAACCTGCACATCTGTCTTTAATAGTTTTTATGTTATTCACATATAATTCTCTAAACGTAATACACATATTAAGCATTGGAAAAGTCCACATTGATCGAGTTTCCACCAAGCTTACAAATAATCACCTCCTCCAGCTGCGGTTAGAAATACAAGTGGCCCATGTGGCACTAATCGTGGCTCGTTTGTGGCCCATTTGTGGCCCATTTGTCGGGGCCGTGCCCCATCCGCCCGTCAGTACTTGTGGTCGCTGAGCAAACGTTGCTTTGTTTTTGCGGTAACTCAAGTTATGGGATACTTTTTACTGGGATCATTTAGTTGGCCTAGTTATAAAGATCATGCTTGGCCCAAAAATATTAAACTCAACGATAAAACCTAAATACCATGCAAACTTTAAGTTTTAAAACTTTTAAACTGTTGACTTTTCGGCTCGGTTATATCTGCGTACCTACAGCACATGAGGTGCCTATAGTACCGTATGCATGAATAGTCAAATATATATAAAGAGCTAACTCACAACTTTACGAACAGAAAACATAGGCACCTGTCACAAAACGCCAATAAGTTCCCGAAACCACAATTGAATCCGACGAAAACAAACATAAATAAGCCGCAGTCCAAGTTTAAACCGGCATCATAAATACGCAGCCCATAAAGCGAGCCTGAAAGTTTAGTGCGGACCTCGCATAAATCATCGCGGACCCTCGAGGAAAACTCGCCATTCCGGAGTGTATGAAGCCGCGCCAATATGTCATCTTGGACCAGAGACTGCTATTTGTCTTGCAAAAATTTGGGAAAACATCTTCGGAACGTCGCCGGGCGCGGCTGCCAACGTCGCGAGGAATGCGTAGGGTTAGGAGTTAGGACACGACATGGTGTTCGGCCCGGCTTGATTGATTGAAATTCGGAGCGAATTCGTAAAATTGGCAGAAAGGGTGGTTAAAGGGGCATTCTAGTTCGGAATGTTCGGACGTGCTTTATTTGCGTGTCGCTCTTGTTCAGCCTTACTTGGTCTCCTTGTCGGTACGATTACACTAACAGTATGCACCAAGCATATCTAATTTTCCAAAGAAAAGAAAGTTCACGCCAACGAGACTTAGTGTATCAAATAGTCTGATAGTCTGTTTTGAAAAAGAGAGTTGGCAAGTCCTATAAAACTGGCTGGATTTTCTCGAAGCGAAGAGAGTAAGAAGACAAAAGAATCAATTACAGTGACCACTAATGTGTCAGCTAACCACGTCGTGCCGCCGTCGGTCCGTTGTCGTTCTGCGGTATTAGCGGCCTGCGGTCAGTACCGTCTAGTAGGTACTGTTAGACAAAAAGATTTCTTCATTTATTTTTTGTAAAACTCGATGTTTAAAGAGGATGCGAATGTATTGCTCAGGTCGCCTTATGAGTCAGAAATTGGATATGTCTGTCATGCCCACGATCTTTTTTTTTATATACTTTATAGGCTAGCGTTTGACCACTATCTCACCTGTTGGTAAGTGATGATGCGGTCGAAGATGATCGAACTAGGTTCTCCTATCTGAACAACTAAATAACACATTAGAAGACCTACTAATTGGTTTAAACATTTTTCCTTTCCGATGATGAGAGCCAGATTCTTATTTGTCACACTAAAATTGACATAAAGGTGGTTCAGATCATATAGTACGCCTAAACAAAGCTTACCTAATTGCTGACATATTAAATTTGGACATGTTTACATGAGGTCTCGTTTCCAACGGTACAAAAAAACGTAAACCGCAGCTGTAAAGTATCTATTACGTTAACGCGTGTCTGTCCGTCCGTGTTTGCGGTTTTGTTAACTAACTGGTATTGAAAGAAAAACTAACTTTTACGACGCCATTTATACAGTTACGTTTAGGTATTTAACGTGCTGTCTCGTATTAATAATTTTTTTTATGAGTGCCAATTGATTATTAGTTTTTATTATTTTGTAAATTGTTAAACACAATCCAAAATTTCATCGTACCGATGGGACTTGAACCTCGGATTTGAAAACTGTAATGATTTCTTCCGAATGATTAACTTACGTAATAAGTAGTCATAGATGGTGCCACCAATGCATAATTGGGTTAACAAATGCAATCCACTAATTTCGTCGTAACGATACTTCGCACCGTGGCTTTATTGGCAAAGCACCGGAACATGTCATTCCGGAGGTTGCGGGTTCAAGTCCCGTCGGTACGATGAAATTTTGGATTGTGTTTAACAATTTACAAAAATATAAAGTGTGAAACACTTCAAAGAAACATAATATTTTATTATTTTGTTTTTAGTTGTTGTTGTGTTTTGAGGGCCCGGTGGCGTAATCGGGAGAACGGTCGGCTTTGATGCCGTGGTACCGACTTCAAACCCCGCCGTGCAACAATGGATTTTTCTATAGAAAAATTTATGTGCGCTTCTCACAGTGGCCCTCCGGTGAAGGACAAACATCGTTAAGAAACCAACAACCCCCGCATGGTGGTAGGACACTATCTAGTGTCCGGCTGGCCAGCTACCACCCGCAAGTTAGAAAATCAGTCTCCAAACATCTAATGTGTTCCGGCAGCTATCCTTGAGAGCCAGTTCCCATTCTAGACCTAGCGTGCTTACCATCTTCGACCGCATCATCACTTACCAGCAGGTGAGATAGTAGTCAAATGCTAGCCTATAAGATAAATTAAAAATATATATATTATTAGTTTAGTTACTAAAATAATAATTATTAATCGCTTACATGAGTTGGTGTACGTAAAGTATTTGAATACCCTTAGAATTTTCGAAAAACAAAAACGAATTCACTTAATTCCATGAACTGTTACTGGAAGGATTATGCCATTCGCAAAGTCACTTTCAAGTTTTCACTTTTCCGAGTAATATAGCATTGTTTACAAGAAATAATAGATATAGACGTTCACAAGAAAATATTCCTAAATACACTTGAAAATATTATCCTACATTGTGGACAGCTGGATAAAAAGCTTTATCGCAATCCAAACGTCTCCTCCTCCAGTTTTACTTCAAAGAAACAGAAAATACTAACAAAATTACATGATCTATCCAATACTATATTTATAAGCCAACGTTTAGTGGAAGACGGGCATAATAAACGAATGCATAGCAAATAAACTGGCCAAGTGCAAGTCGGACTCGCACTCGTAGGGTTCCGTAACACAGTTAAGTATTCCATAACTATGATTTTTCGGAACTCCAAAATTAACTTTGTTTTTCATAGTGTTTGTATGAAAAACAAAGTTATCTTTGCGGTCGCCATTATCTCTAAAACTGCTGACTGTATCTCGTTCAAACCAATTTTCATTGTTAGTTTTTATTGAGATCTACAGCAAATATTTCTTTTAGATTTTTCACTCCCACACTTTAAAAGTTAGAGGGGGGGGGGGGGGGGGACACACATTTTACCACTTTAGACGCGCTTATCTTTCAAATGATTGACTTTGAGAAAAAATGATTTTAGAAACTTCAATGTCATTTTTGAAGACCTATCCATAGACATGTATAGGTTTGAAGAAATTTTTTTTTTTGTTTCAGTTCCATGTATGGGATGCCCTTTGGGATGGGATTCCCTTAAACTTTTATATTTTTTATTTTTGTATAAAAATCGGAAAGCGGTTCACAGAATACATCGTCCTACCAAGTTTCAATTCTGTAGTCCTAACAGTTTCGGAATAAAATGGCTGTGACATACGGACGAACAGACAGACAGACATGACGAATCTATAAGTGTTCCGTTTTTTGCCATTCGGTTACGGAACCCTAAAAAGAGACCCGCCTAAAAATTCGCAAAGTTACACAGCAGCGCCCAAATTCCTAATCCACTTGGAAAGAATATTCAAAGCGTCGAAATCAAAGTGTTTACACGCTTACCAGTATTTACCGCAATCAGCGGCAGGACGGTGTTTATCGGCCAGCCGCCCAGCCGGCCAGCCGCCCAACCGGCCAGCCGCCAAACCGGCCAGCCGCCCTACCGCCGCCCAGACACCCAGCGGCTTGTGTCCACATCGCCGATTGTCTTGGAATAAAAGTAAAGAAACAATGAGGTGAATTTCATTTTTGTGTTTTTGAGGACTTGTCGTTGTTATTGACTGAAATGGCAGAGTTTTTAGATGCGGTCGATGAGATATCGGTATATAAATAAATAGTAAAAGCTTGAATAGGAAATTAATATAGAACTGCAATTCTAAGGCAAATTTTATATATTATCATATAATGAGTCTATTATACTTACTTACTTAGGTACAATTATTTGGCCTTTTTTAACCGACTTCAAAAAAAGAAGGATGTTTCTCAATTCGGCCGTATATATGTGTTTGTTCACGGATAACTTCGTCGTTTATGAACCGATTTTGATTATTCTTTTTTGGTTAAAAAGGAGATATCGCAAGTGTGGTACCATGGTAAATATATCGAGGTCTGATTAGTATCTCCAGAGATATGGAGATAAACACCTCAAAATTGGTACTGAAAATGAATAGCGCAGCATTGAAGTCGGTTGTTTTAAGTTTTTTAAACGATTTTATTATTTACCAGATATAATGTTCCTCTTCCCTCGTAAATAAATGTACATAAAATTGTATAATATTTGCCGATGCAATCTTCTACGCTATGCTACATAACAATAAAGTTAATTTTAGAATAAAATAACTGTCAATATAATAAAAATCTTATACAGCATAGGTACCCTATACCTACAATATTAATAATTATCTACGGTCTAATCGCATACAACAATATCTTTCAGACGAATCTTATTTAGTATTTTATAAAGCGTAAATCATCGTAAACGTGACACGACTGTAAGTAAAAGCTAGGTAAGTAAGTATATGTCAGTCCCATAGCGGTTGGTATTCAATAAGGACGCGCAAAAAGCGGCAATCAGACGGATCGACCGCCCATGAGATTTGTTACCTCTGCTTATCGGAACTGAGATATTTCTTCGGGGCTCCAGGATACATTTTCATCATAGTTATATTTATTTTTTGTTATAGAAAAAAACATATTGATTTCAAACAGTAAACTGATTTCATAATGAAAAGGGACGCAATTTTTTATTTTTTTTAATATCTGATAGGCTAGCGTTTGACCACTATCTCACGTGTTGGTAAGTGACGATGCGGTCGAAGATGGTAAACACGCTAGGCCTAGAATGGAAACTGGCTCTCGAGGATAGCTGCCGGAGCCGGAGCACATTAGATGTTTGGCGACAGATTTTCTAACTTGAGGGCGGTAGCTGGCCAGGCGGACACCAGATAGTGTCGTACCACCATGCGGGGGTTGTTGGTTTTTTAGCGATGTTTTTTCTTCGCCAGAGGGCCACTGTGAAAAGCGAACATAAATTTTTGTATAGAAAAATTCATAGGTGCACGGCGGTTTGAACTCGGTACCTCTGGCCTCAAAGCCAACCGTTCCCGCTCCACCGGGCCCGCACATGTATAAATGTATCAATTGGAAATGTAGAGTGCGGCGGGACAAACATCCTGTCTTCTTAACCCTTAAACTTTGTTGTAAATACTATGGAGTAGGCAGGTATGCTGTACTTAGTGTGACATGAAATTGTTTTGTAGATAATGCGAACCACAGTCGAAACCTATGATACAATCACTCGTTGATAATAATATAATCGAAAGTCATTCAGTCATCACTCCAGGCCTAGCGTGTTCACCATCTTCAATCACATCATCGCTTATCACCGGGCGCGATAGTAGTCAAACTCTAGCCTATAAGATATAAAAATAAATAAATAATTGGTATTATGTCGCATTGTATTTTGTAATTTGTAGATACTTCTTTTAACAATGGGTTACGCTTAAACAATTTTCAACTTGCTCAAATAACCCCAACAACCTTCTTGAAAGTGATTTTGAAAGTCATCCGTAGCGATCTGTCACATTGGCCGCCCCTGCGACTAAACTATGACTTCTGTCCGCCTTGGCGGATATCGGACCGCCCATCGGTCAAACGGAACATCAAATGACAAAGTTAGTGTGAGGGTTTTAGCGGGAACTTGAAAATGTGTGTATGCTCTCATAGTATTTGCTTTTAAAACTTGTGTTCTACCGTGAATTAATGTGTAATAAATGTGGATTATCCGTTGAATGTATGGGAGTGTTGAGAAAAAATTGTTGAACTTAATATCTTCAGAGCACATCTTTACTGAGGGTGTGACTTGGACGGGACTATGACTTCAACTTGACGTGAAATGTGACTATGAATCGACATTACGACTCGAATTTACAAAAACATGAACAGTAAAAGTTTAATTCAAGTTTAAAAAAAAATTTAATTCCTCACAAGTGGCAGCTATTTAAAGCCATCTTTCGGATGGTTTTCAGTTCACTCTCTGAAGATAGACTTGTCTTTGTTTTCCCCACTCGTCCGCATATGTTATATTGCTTCTTAACTGTAAAAAAATAATGTGTCAAAGAATAAAACGTCCAGCTAATGGCGTAACCCGGGCGAGCGCGGTTATCCCGCCCTCCCAAGGCGGTCAGAGCTAGGGCGGTCACATTTTATTTCACTGCTATCTGATTTGTGGGTGATTTACCTCATCCCCGGATACTGAGGAAACAATTACGGATATATTAATGGTTTTACCATAGACACCACTTATTTACGAGGTTATTCTTCGGGAAATATACCTTTCTTGAGATTTATTTTGTGTAGTCCAAACTGCGCCAAAGCCCAAAAGAAGTGTTATGTATACATGTATGTATGCATGTCCGTTCGTATGTCCGCTCGTAACTACTCACCGGCTCAACCGAATTTGATAAATGAAACGTCGGTAAAACGGTACTTAAATACCTAACAATAAAAAAGAACGATATTTATGCGCTTTAATGTGCGGCCCAAAAACATTTTTTTAGACCCTTTAGAATTGTATTAAAATAAAAGGATTTAAAGGCGAGTACGAAAATATATACAATCTGTATGTAAGAAAACAGTTTAGTGTCACAACTAATACTTTTTTTTTCGTACGCAGGTTTGTTTTTTTTTTCAATAATTACGTACCTTGCTTACTTTCTTTTTAATACAAAGACGCAAAACAATTCTGAATCTGTCATGCTGTGCTAGCGAATATGTAAACCAGTATGACAGCCACTTAATAAATAAACTGGCCAAGTGCGAGTCGGACTCGCACACGTAGGGTTCCGATTGAACAAAATTTGCCGGAAAAATTAAGTATCCACATAGTTTTAACATCGATATATATATAAATACCGTGTCAATACTCAACATATTTACTACAACGCCATCTAACGAATGTCAAACGAACTTCTAAAACCCACCATGTGAACGTTAACACAAAGGTCAGCGACCTTTTTGTTGGTTACCATCGTTCATAGATGGCGCTATAGTAAAACACGTTTTTTGTATGGGGACCCCCTTTAATTTTTAACTTTGTTCTATTTTTAGTATTTGTTGTTATAGCGGCAACAGAAATACATCATCTGTGAAAATTTCAACCGCCTAACTATCGCGGTTCATGAGATACAGCCTGGTGACAGACGGACAGACAGACAGACAGACAGACAGACAGACAGACGGACAGCGGAGTCTCAGTAATAGGGTTCCATTGGTACCCTTTGGGTTCGGAACCCTAAAAACGGATAATATCTATTCATTATCCATCTCATTAAACCTGGTGACCTACGGTTCATCACTCTCGAATTCAACTAGTCATCGTCATTAAAAATTAACATGCCAATGTAATTAACCAACTCAAAAGCAAATCTAAGCTCACCGTTTGAAATTAACGTGCGCCCTACAAATGACTACCTTCCGTCCAATGAGTAGTTATTTCAATATCAATATTTACAAAGCAATCACTGACATTATTAGAGAGCAGAAGCTGACGGTAGCTGATGGTAACGTTAACCACGAGTTAAATATCCCAGACTGACAGGTTTGATTGACAGCGGCGCGCGCGCTCCTCCCCGTATCGTTTTGATGAACATGTACGGAGAGAAAATTATTGAAATATGTATTTGGAACTACTTTATACGCACCTTGAAAGTGTTGCGCAGTTAAAGCTGGAGGTTTTTTTGTATGATAATATTTTTGTTTTGTAATTATCGTGAACTTACGTTTCTTCTCATCAATATCGCGTACCTTTCGCTCGTTTGTTCATCTCTATTCAGGTTATAAACTATTTATGTGCATAATTTCATCCGAATCCATTCAGTTTTTTTTTAGTTATTGTGTAACAAACATAGAACTACACTAAACAATCTTATTTGAATTTGTACTCACTCAATTCCACACTCACGCTGGACTCACATATCTACAGTATCAATAGTACAATTGTTTTACTTGAAAGCGAGTACAAATTGACCTTAGGGTCCTAAGGTCAATTTGTACTCGCTTTCAAGCAAATACTTCAAGCTTTCAAGCTATGAAATTCACATTTTATAGACTAGCGTTTGACCACTATCTCGCCTGGTGGTAAGCGATGTGATGAGGTTGAAGATGGTGAACACGCTAGGCCTAGAATACTGTGACTATTTAGTTCTCAAAGAACATAGTTTACTTACTTTAATTAAATTTATTTTTATTTTTAATAATTAAGTGGGTACGACGGTAAGGGTAATAATATTTGATTTACGCAGTGCAACATCTCTCGTTGGGTTTGAAAACTGTAATGATTTTTTCCGAATGATTAACTAACGTAATAAGTAGTAATCGATGGCGCCACCAATGCATAATTGGGTTAACAAATGCAATCCACTAATTTCGTCGTATCGATGTATCGAACCGTGGCTTAATTGGCAGAGCACCTGGACGTGTAATCCGGGGGGTGCGGGTTCGAGTCCCGTCGGTACGATGAAATTTTGGATTGTGTTTAACAATTTACAAAAATATAAAGTGTGTGACACTTCAAAGAAATATAATAATTGACAATAAGATACACATTACATTGAGATAATTTGGTGGCGTCGCACGTTACTAAAAGCATCGTCACGTCGCGTCGCATCGCGTCGCGTTGCGGTGTGAACTGACCCTAACGGATCACATGAACCCTATAGATCAGTTTCTATTAAAGATTTAGCGAAGTTGGTCGAATCGCCTTCGTCCCCATCCCAAACCCGAGTCCTACCCACATTGTAATTAGTTAATTCCTGCGAGTGATCAGCACAGGCTGCGCGTGGGCAACAAATGACTCAAGTAACACAATGGGCATTGTCACAAGTCTCGAGTCAAACGCAAGTGTACGTGTGCGTATTGTTTTACACACTTTCTATTAACCTTTAGCCGGGCGGTTGTGAAAAAATCTACTGTAAAGCATGTGGGCTGCAGTTATGTTTGGATGTGGTATTAAATATCACAATTAGAATTTAAGTTCTTGCTTTGAATAACTCTGATTAATCTCTCCTGTTTATATTTTCGAGCCCTTCAAAATTATATCTAACATCAATGTAACTGTTAGTAGAGTAAGTACCAAATATTAATTGAGACGCGCTGTTCTTTATCTGTATTTGGGATGTAAGGGAGCACAAATACTACCACAGTGCTCCCAGCCAACCTCACCTGCTCGTGGTGCATCCTGCCCAACAAACGAGGCTCTGGCAACGGAAAAATGGCGGTATAACCATTTCAAATTACGGCGTTGCTAAATACTACATGCCGGTGACGGGCAGCAGCGTCACCGGTGCGAGGAGCTACGTCCTGCTATCGCCAACCCGCCTGCCCAGCGTAGCGTTTAGAGCATAACCCTCCCAATGAGCCGAAGATCGGGCTCAGTGGCGTATCTTGGGAGAGGCCTTCGTCCAGCAGTGGACTGACACAGGCTGATTATGATGTTCTTTATCGCAATTTCCGACAAATAATTTGATGTGTTTACTACTTCTTCTACTGCGTACCAACCTTGTTAGATGAACATTATGCAATGACTTATAGTTCCAGCTATCAACGCATCAAATACATTCAGTAATTACCTATGATATATTTATTTTATTGATGAGTTTTTAATAACTCTATCGTACCACACGTCCTTCGCGCGACGGGATTCGGTACATAACTGATTTATTATCAAGGATCAACCACCAAGACGAATTTAGTAGTCAACGGAACTTGCATGTAATTATTATTTTTGATCTTTGAACAGTAATGTATAGGGCTACAAGTAATAAGGCCAATAAGTATAACTCAAGCGAATTTACGTTGCGCCACTTGGCAACTACTCAAAAATCAATTGCCATCTCGAAAGTTCTTTGACTTTGATAAGTCAAATTTATTATCTGTAACCTCTACAATGCCACCTCCGAGCATTGCCTCGCAAATAGTGTAACTGCGTGAGTCGCGATAATAACAAAGTGACAGCTACATGACGTACAAGCTTACCGTTACAACGTTCAGTAGGACGTAGCTCATAACTCCAATACTTGCATGCACAAATCAAATAAGTAACTCTGTCAATACTCCAAAATTGTACAAGCGTTATCTGTATTTACTTAATCTGTTGAAGTTGTCGAAAAGATACAGTGGTTTTCAAAATTGCGTGGTGAATATTTTTGTTTTTTAAACTAATATTATGTATATGGAGGAAAGATTCGATATTTGTTCGTTTGTTTGTTACGATTTAACACAAAAACTACTAGACCGATTAAAAAAATCTTTCACTAACGGAAAGTTACATTATGAGCTAGTAACATAAGCTATACTTTACCCCCGTATTCTCACGGAACGGGAAAGGGAGAAAAACTACGCGGGAGAAACCGCGAGGCGCTATTAATAAATTATAAAACTACTATAATTAAGAAATTATCAGAAGTAGATATGGATTCTCGTATTTTATTAGAATATCCAAGAATGTGGATCTCGTTTGGCGATGTGCCAAAATATTTAAATAGGTTTTTTCGTTAAAATATTATGTAGAGTTTATGTATAGACTCATATGTGGCGTACACCCAGGCGTGTCTGTTCTCCGCCGAACGGAGTCCGTTCCAGCTGACTCCTACTTTCCGGAATGTGTCCGTACCGATAACTGATCACCTCGAGCTTCTTGGAATCTCGCTAACACCCACACTCAACTTTGGCTCGTATATTGAGTCAAAAGCCCAATTGGCCTCATGATGATCAAGTCCGATCATGTATGGAGTACTGTTCTCACCTGTGGGATGGGTCAGCCAAATACCAGCTGGAGGCGTTGGAAGTTATTGAGAGGAGAGCCAAGAAACTCATTAACGACAAAAATCTTGTAAGCACAAGGCTTCAGAGCCTAGAGCATCGCCGCAAAGTCGCCAGTTTATCGGTCTTTTATCGGATGCATTTCGGGGAGTGTGCCTACCAACTGCACGAATTTATTCCACCGTCCCCCTTTTATCATATATCATACTACCAGACGCACAGATATACGCCATCGATACATGGTTGATATTCTATTCTGTCGCACAAAGCGCTTTGCATCAACATTTATCATACGCACAGCAAAGGAATAGAATTTCCTGCCAGAGTTTGTGTTTCCTGTGAAGTACAATCCGGCAAGCGTGCTACATCGTCGATCACATCTTCACTTAACATCAGGTGAGATAGTGGTCAAACGCTTGCTTATCTTCAGTAAATATTAAAAATGTACATACATATGAGTGTATACATAAACTTTATTTATCTATTTAGGTCTGACAGGCTAGCGTTTGACCACTATCTCACCTGGTGGTAAGCGATGATGTGGTCGCTGATGGTGGACACGGCATCGCCACACTAGGCCTAGTAGAATGGTCTGACTCTCAAGGTTTGTAGGTAGCATTGCTATTGTTGTATACGTAACATAATTTGTTCACTACAATATTTGATATTATCCAGACTGAACTACCCAATAATGTGAACGGCCAAATTGTGTCGTCAATTAGTCGTCGTTAGGTTGGTAGGTATACCCAGTTATTATTTGAGAATAAACGTTTCTACATTATTATTTTTTAGCTAAACCGCTTTAAAATGTCTAAAACCACCTGCAAAGTTAAAAATCATATTTACCGTATTCCTCGAGTAGATAAGCCTTCGTGTAGAGTCGCATCGTTAGTATTTCTCGTGAACATACTTACGACTTTTACGCGGCAGTAAAACTTATTACCTATCCATATCTAAGTACAGATATTAATAGAAATGGAATGTGGCAATAAATAGATAGCCAGAAGGTGATCATGTTTGTCGTCGACCTTCGTCGACTGTCCCGCAGCTTCGACGGAATGGTGCCGAGCCTGCCTAGGCTAGGCTGTGCCTAGGAGTGTCCTACGCAAATTCTCAGACAACATCTATATTAGTGCGTTTATAACTGGTGTTCATTCGAAAGTAATTCAAACGCATTTATGTTCACTTTGTGCGTTTGCTTTTGATTAAAAGAGTTTCTGGAAAAATGCAGGTTTGGGATCTTGTCACCTACGGATGGGTGATTGTTATTATCCTGCATCAGAAACCTTCATATCTTGCTGCACGTGATCTCAAGGGCACCGCTTACTTGAACCACGGTGAAATGTCTTTGTTCAGTAGACCATCTGATTACCGAGTTCTGGCATAATTTTTGGTGCCTGCCAGCTTTTTGGGTTAGTTGCGTTCTGTGGATTGAATATCCAGTTGTAAATCGCCTCGTATCAGTACTATCTTCAATTTCCAGACAAGATTTCAGATTAAGAAAGATTAAAATCTTAGACCTTATCACTTAACATATGAATAAAACCGAAAAAGAACTAGGTGATAAAATCAGATTCGATAAGTTCTTATACCATGCTCTGTACTAAACATTCTTGAAAACCCCTTGCTTATACTATGAGAAAAAATGTTGTTTAAAGCTTGCATTCTAAGAAATCCATTTATTTTCTATAAAAAGGTAAGTACTCAGTTTACACTTAGTACTTCAAGATATTACAGCGGAAAGCATGAAGCTATGAGTGCAGCTCATAAGCTGAGGAGAGAGTTAACACTTAACCCCGGGTCAAAGATACCGAGTTTATGGTACTTAGGCAACGATGTCACTCATACCTCTCTCTATACCGACCATCTAAAACCAGCAATTAACCTCGATAACCTCTATAAAACTATAAACAGACTTACTCGTCTGAGAGACACGTTATTTAGATATAAATATAGACACATTGTATAAAAGATACTTTATTATAAGAAGGCCTATGTAACAGTTCCATGGCACAAAAAGCAGTGATTCTGAATTTTAGATTCGAGCAGGTGGTTCGTAAGTTAGTCGGGGCAACTGTTGTTTTTCACTACCTGTTTTTCAGGCCAGGTAATTACTATACTTCAGTGCCTCAAGCTTTTAAAAATATAGGTAAGTACCTACACGCAGAATACTTACTAAAATTTATTTTTAACATTTTAGTTATTGTCCCAGATAAAAGCTTGTTTTTAAAAATATTTTTTTCTTATAATTTATTTTAACTTATTAGTAGGTAGGTATAGATACCGACTACCTACCTACTACCCAAGTATATAAGAGAAGGCATGATGTTTTAAAATATTCCACGGATATTTGATGTGATTATGGGTAAAGTGCTCTTCAAGGAAAATCAATCGACTCGGTGGGGCTATGTTGACTTAAGTCAATAATTATCACAGAAATGCCGTGGCCACCTTCCAGCTTCATCATCAGACCCTGGATATCATCTAGGTGAAAAGTTATCTTCAAGACAAATCAATCGAGCCTAAACTCGGTAGGGTTATTATGTTGATTTATCACAGAGATGACGTGGCCACCTTCCAGCTTCATCTTCAGACCCTGGATATCATCTAGCCGTAAAATCCTCTTCAAGACAAATCAATCGAGCTCAAACACGGTGGGGTTATGTTGTATTATCACAGAGATGCCGTGGCCACCTTCCGTCTCCATCATCAGACCAGCTCCATGGTACCATATCATTGTATTGTCACCGAAGATACATAAGCACACCAAATTTGAGTATAATCGGACATCGGGAAGTGGGTCTAATTAAGCTTCCAAGATTCCACTCGAACATACATAGTGACATACATACATACATACATACATTGCAAGTTAAATAAAAGCTTGTAATAAATATATATAGGTATTATATACAGATAAATTGAGAAACGCTTCCTTTTTGTGAAGTCGGTAAAAAAGAATCTATTGCATAACAATTGCCATTAATATTTGCCAAAAAAAAAATGGGCACGTTAGGTTTAAATACATTTATTCTCAATAAGACTTAAAATAGTCAGTTACTTGAGAACAGAGTTTAAATAGTAATACTAATTGTTACGCACACCTTACGCATTCAATAGTTGGAAGATGTTATTAATAATTATATTTATCTAGTTGATGTTTGAATGTGTGTTAATTGAGTTTACATTTTTTATGTGTGAGGGTATCTTATTGTAACGTTTGATTTTTTTTGGTATCACGTTGTTATCCGTGATGCTTGCTCCCAGACTTGTTAATATGTGTCTTAATCTATACTCAATCTATTTTATATATATTTTTTTTAAGCTTACTCGCAATGTGAGTTGCACATTACTAGTATTCTTGTTAACCTCTCCAACTAAGCTAAATATGCTTGTGTCTGGAGTGGGTTCACGTCAATAGTGCAATGGCTGGGGTGAGGACCGAACTCACGACCTCTCGATCGCCAGTCCGACACCTTATCCATTGGGCTATTGCCGCCTTGAATTTATATCACTAACGAGCTAAGAATATAGGTACATACAACATAACTGTGTAAATGTCTTTATTGCTGAGCTTTTAATATTAAGTGTCACAAATACTTATAACAGCTTCAACGGGCTTGTGACTATTTTTTACGAAAACATTTAAACTAACTTAATTCATGCTCCAACAGTAGACAGCCCTTGATAGTATATATAGTATATGTACTATCAATATCTATAGTATATATATATATATAGTATTTTAGACTACGCTTAGTCTAAAATACTCTAATATACTATTTCATAATACAAGTTCATGATCTTCGATCACACCATCGCTTGCCACCAGCCAAAACAGTAGTCAAACACTAGGCCATCTATACTAATATTATAAAGAGAGAACATTTGTATTTTTGTATTTTTGTATGTTTGTAATGATTTGGCTCAAAAACTACTGGACCGATTTAAAAAATTCTTTCACTAATATATAGAATGGACTTTCGAAATGAAAATAGGCTATATATTATCCTGTTTAAATCAAAGGTACATTCGTGGAGACCTAATTTGCAACCTAAGTCGACAAAAAAACGGTCAAAAAAACACGTTTCTTACGAACGCTAATCAATTGAAAACAGATGGAAGAATATTTTCTATGGAAGAGTTGTACAACTTAATAAGACCTACAAAAAAGCCCGCAACAGCATATGTCTATCTCTGAAGGTTGACTCACAGTAACCATTTTAATCTTTAATTTTTTTTTTATATATTACTTAATTCCAGGGCTATTTTCAAGTACATAGTATTAATCCTTATCCAAATAATTACGTTAATTAGCTTGGCCACATATTGTAGATTAAAATCGTCCTTTACAGCATATAATTCTAATGAAAACTCTAAAAGATATCACGGATTTCACATACACGCATCGCAAAATTAATAAAATATTTGCAGTCAAACCACAGAATAGGTCATAGTTACTACGAAAATATTATTATAAGCTTAGCTTTTTTGTAGATCCCCACCGATCGCAATCAATTTGAAGTCAATATAGTATAATAATATGATCTATTGTATAAAGTAATAATGATCTACATATATTATATAATATTTTAAACCACCCCGACTGAGCTATGTATAATCTTTTCATTAAAAGCATTCCAATGACTCTAAACAAGTCATTTAAAATCTGAGCTGTAAGTTGGTGAGGATTTGAGTATTCTGTAGAGTCCAGGAGATGTCCCAGCATCAGGTCAATGCTTCCATGTTCTTACAATATCGTTGAAGAAGAAGATTTTCGAATTGATCAGACCTATTAAAGTTGATTAAAGCTCATAGTTTTATAACGATTGAACGAATTTTCATGAATCAAAGCTAAGAACACTCTCGATGAAGACATCTATCAAAAAAAAACTATCTATAATACAATCAAAATTGGTTAATCCGGTTGGGTGCTAAGATGCTACAGACAGACACACAGATAGACACGTTAAACGTATAATACCCCTACTTTAAATCAAAATCGGTTCATCCGGTTGGGTGCTAAGATGATACAGACAGACACACAGATACACACGTTAAACGTATAATACCCCTACTTTTTGCCGCCGTAACTTTACGGAACGCCGTAAAGTTACGGCGGCAGATGTTCTCCTTGGTGGTAAGCTACTTTTCAACCGACTTTCAAAAAGAAGGAAGTTCTCAATTCGTCTGTATGCTTTATTTTCTTTCTTTTTTTTTTGTGTGTATGTAACGCGATTACTCCGTCAATTGTGAACCGATTCGAATTATTATTTTTGTAATCGGTAGGGTACGTTTTCGATGTGGCCCATTGTAATTTCATTGAGATGTGATGAGTATCTTCAGAGATATGACGATAAACGTCTCAAACTTGCTACTGAAATTGACTCGCGGGGCATTGAAGTCAGTTGTTTTAGTTTTTAAACTATCTTAACTATTGGTAAATTTTATGATTTCACCAAAATCCATGATTCATAAATGCACATAAAACTTTCATTGGTAGGTATATAGCTAGGATTAGAACCAACGACCCTCGGGTCAGAATCAGGGTAACTATCCTTTACGCCAAAGGGCCGTCTAATATCACTACGTAAGTATTATAAAACAATATCCATAACTGCGTCAGTCTGTCTGTTCGAAATAATCTCAATAGCATCAGAACGGATTATTATGCGGTTTTCACTAATAGCCAGAGTGTTTATGAGGAAGGTTTAGGTATTAGGTGCATAATTCGTTAAGGTTTTGTGTAAATTGGTTGACATATGACGATGATTGTTAAATATGTTAATATTTTATATTCGATGCAACAAACTGATGCAAATTTTGTAGGCATATATGTTCTACCCGTGCGAAGCCGGGGCGGGATGCTAGTAAGATATAAAAAGAAATACAAATAAATTATTTATACAATATACATTAATTACATTAATATTTTACAATATATTATTATAATTATATTACAATGTACTCGACATTTCAATCCAAAATGCTTACGTATTATTTAATAACAACGCAAAACATGTATTTAAAGTAATGTCATTTGATTCAAATGTTGAACGCTAAAGTGAGACGCATTAAATAAACATTGGTTTCCAATTTATCTGTCTCTATGAACTCGCAAATATAGCTCCGAATCAAAACGTCAGCCTTAAAGGTTGCTATTGACATGTTTTATGTATTTATGTTAATAAGCGAATGACCGATCGCACAACAAAATCCATTATCGGCTGAAATCTGTCGTCATATCTGTCGATAACACTATTAATGTCGCAGTCAAAGTGCGACAGAACGAGCTCGATCGACGCGACGCGACGCGCAAAAACGAAACAAATCCGGAAACAGAGTTTAAATTACCAATTCTAAAAAATCTGAAATGTACGGTAATGGATCGGTTACGTCACGTCATTATAGATATTCTAGTAGGATATATAAAACGACAAGCTGTTCTATTATTAAACACTTGGATATCTAATTTCAATTCCGCAAAAACGATCGCAAAAAGCCTTTTACGAGGTGACATCAAATGGCGAGAGCTTCTGTGGGTTGTAATTATTATAAAACATAATTTGTTTTACTAATGTTGTGAAAATTAGGCCTGTTTCACATTGCATCGGTTTTCTTTTAATTTAGCTTTTAGGCCGATACCTTAGCTTTTTAAGTAGTGGTTTAAAAAGCCTAATAGAATAGAAATCATAAGATTAAATAATAAAATAAATGTTTTTTTTACTAATACTGTTAATCAACATAGGGATTTAAAATAAAAGTCATTTAGAAAATCTATACAACGCCATAATAATTCAAAATTATCGTGAGTTTCTGTGACAAAAAGTAATTTTACTAAAAAATACAATTATACAAATGATTATAAAGTACCGAATATATACTAACTACTGTTTGTTGTCGATTGATTATAGTTGGTACTTTTATAATCATGATTCAAACTCACGATAACTATAGCTACATTACTACATTTAAATTACAGATATTTTCAAAAACAAAGTAACATTCTTTGCAAGCTTATCAGCATTAATAGAAATTTGCCCTCTCTTATATCTTCCAATGTGCACGTGCCTTTAATATCTGAAGCAGATGTATGAATCTTATACGGGTTGTGAATATTCCATTTGTTGTAAAAAGTGTCACTTCATTCCGTAGACGTTAGCTTATCTGCATTCGAGCAAGTTGCCATACTTTTTTATGGAAATTCAAGTACGGGCCCGAGGGCAGCTGTGCACCGTCAACCATCATTGACTGACGACTGACAGAAACAGCTGAGCCATACCAGTTACGCCGAAACAATGACGTAATTAAATATTGACCACACGATACGGTTTTTGTAGGATCAAACTCCACCTGTTTGTAGATTTTATTGATATATTGCAGGAATAATTCAATTAAGTATTTGTTTCCTGAAGGTGATCATATTTTTCCATATTTCAAGCTTTTATTAGCAGGTCCTATATTATAAATTTAAGCTTTAGTGTTACTAAGGAGGACCAATTTGGTGCATACCTCAACTCTGTACCTAATTTAACGTGACTCTGCAGATTGCTTTGAAGAATGAATGCCATCAAAAGCGATAGTTCAAGTAAAGCTTTCTCAAGTCTTTCGAATAGTTCGAAGCTTTTTTTATTCTTGACGGACAAGCACTTGGCAACTATCTTACTTGATGTTAAGTGATGATGTGGTCTAAGGAAGGAATTGTGTTTTTTTAACTTAGTGCAACAATCCCAAACCGTCTTCCAACATTAAAATATATATATATATATATAAAACCTACCCCATTTCGAAAAATCCTACAACACGTACTTTATCCCATCTTGTTTCGCCATACAAACTTTGAATCGCCGTTCCGTATCCGGAAGGAATTTTTAGAAAATCCTTTCTGAGCGGATACCTACGTAATAATAACTATTTGCATTCTAAATTTCAGCGCAATCCGAAACAATATTGATTTTCAGACTCTGTTACCCCAGTTTATCCTCTTAGGGTGGCATTTTGAAAAAGTCTGAAACTCGTATTTACTTATTTATTTACAGAAGTACTTGTGTGAAATGTCGAATAAAACGACTATCCAAACTTTGAAACCCCGCTTCATCCCCTTAAAGAGTGTATTTTGAAAAATTCTTTCTTAGCGGATACCTTAGTCAAATAACTATCTGCATCATACATTTCAGCGCAATCCGAAACAATATTGATTTCAGACTTTGTTACCCCACTTCACCCTTTTAGGGGTGCAATTTCGAAAGAGCCTGAAACACGTATTTACTTACTTAAGTACTTGTTTTAAGTTTCGAATATAAATGACTATCTAATATTGTTTTTCCATTCAAACTTTGAACCCCCGTTTCATCTCCTTAAGGGGTGAATTTTGGAAAAGCTTTTCTCAGGGGCCTCTCTAACTAACGTCATAATAACTATCTGCATGCCAAATTTCAGCACAATCTGAAACAATATTGATTTTCACACTTTGCTACCCCATTGCACCTTTTTAGGTGTGAAATTTCAAAAAAACCTGAAACACGTATTCACTTTTTTTTTCTGAAGCACTTATGTGAAGTTTCGGATAGAAAAGACTATCTAATCTTGTTTTTCCATACAAACTTTGAACCCCCATTTCATCCCCTTAAGGGGTGAATTTTGGAAAATCCTTTCTTTGTACACCCTTACGTACTAACACAAATATACCCTCCAAATTTCAAGTCTCTACAAACAGCGGTTTAGACTGTGCGTTGTCTGTCTGTCAGTCAGTCAGTCAGTCAGTCAGTCAGTCAGTCAGTCAGTCAGTAAGTCAGTCAGTCAGTCAGTCAGTCAGTATATCAGGACAAAGATTCTTATAGTATTAGATATACTAAACACTATATATATATATATATATATATATATATATATATATATATATATAATACTGAATTATCTAACTGCACAATCATTTTAATGTTGGAAGACGGTTTGGGATTGTTGCGCTAAGTTAATTGGTCTTAAGTAATTTGTCTTGCGCCTGGCTTCACTTCCGTGCACGTGCATTTGCACGCGATGTATATGTCGCAGGCAGATAGCTTAATTAGCCGTTCAATTAACAGCCTAGCTTCTTTACTAAACAGCGCCGTTAAGCTACATTTCTGATTGGATTTGGATCGATGCTGTTTCATTACTTGCCTAGCCTGTTCATTAGTCTGACACACACTAGAAATAGTGACAGCCGCGTGACGTGCGCTGACGAGCGTAGCGAGGAGGGGAGCCGCGGTAGCGGCCGCGAGTCACTAGAAATCTAGGAATCTACTTGAACGGCGCTGTTTAGTGAAGAGGCTAGCCTCCGTTGATTGAACTGCTAATTAAGCTATCTGCCTGTGACATATATACTGATACTCGTAGAAGCAGTTACTAACGTAGTTAGAAATTGGTGATAACCTTTAAATTAGGAATAGTAATCCATCACTTGCTCTAATTCCGTAACCCTTGGAAGTACCCGCTTGGAGCGCGTAGAGGGACAGTTAAAAGTGCGTCGTTGCTAACTGGTCCTATATCTCCATCACGGAGGGTTAAGTCGAATGCGCAATAAACGAAATGGAATAGTTAACCCGGCAGTGTTCGCACTCGGTTTAATTTAGTTAACTGTTTCGCGCTGCCCTGGGCGGTGCAGGCGTGTTGGGGAAAGGGTTAGCTAGTGATGTATCTTCACTCATAATTATTTATTGTCGATGAAGATAATTAAAGAAGTAAATCTTGCAGCCGTAATAAGCTTCTTTAAAACTGTGCACTTATATTTGTATCTAGTATTGCCCCGCTGCTAAGGCCGCGTTAAGAAGTATTATATTTATATGCAATTTAGGTTATCATTATGTAATTTTAATAGCAAATATTATACATATCCGTTAAACCGTTTTCGCATGATTGAGGATCAAATAATAATAATTACCTAACATATAGGCATAAGCTTTGACATATATTATTTTGAAATAAATTCTTGTCCTTTCGCCACCAAGAGGTGCTGGCAAGGTGCTGGCAAGCTGGCTGAGATAAGAATCTCAGCCAGCTTCAGGAACTTCAGGCTGTCATTTAATGGTAAGTGATGACGAAATCGTGGATGGTAGCAAGCTGGGAAATGGATCAAGAATGGGAACCAGCTCTTAAGGACAGCTTCCGAAACACATTAGATGTTTAGCGAAAGATTTTCAAATCGATATGAGTATCGAGTTGAAAAAGAAATATAATCGTTCTAATCTCCTCTTTAAGGTTTTTGAAAGGTGATATTTCTATTTGCAATTGATTTCTTGTAGGAACAAATTTTGCTATAGAAGCATTTTCCAGGGAGGAAACGGAGAAAACATTTGTATGGAAAAGTGCACCCCGCGTTCCCTCTTAAGTAATATCACCGACATCGATGACCATCATCGAAATTGCGCATCACTAGGAGCTACATTTCATCACCAACTAATTTATATTGAACTCCGGTGCACCCCCGCCTATATTTAAAAGCTTATAATCGCACGATGAAGTGTTGCCCGCGTTGATTAATCACCCGGTTTTCGCGGGAATTCCAAACGTTCCCGGGACTTATTTGGAAACGTTGAGCTCAGAGTATTTAGGAGCTTCACGTCTCAAATTAGGATATTATTGTCATTTTCGTCGTTATTTCTTGTTGCCGCTGAATTAATATAAATAATGATATAAATTAAACAGTTAAGTTTTGTTTTAACAAAACAGTAAAATTATTTTATTTAATACATATAATTTTAAGACACAAAAACAGTATTTATTTTCCTTATAATTTTGTTACCTAAATTTCGGTTTTATCGATAATAGTGGCTTAATTTTGTCACATTTTTTTAAAATTTCTGTGTTATTCACTCAGTTCACATTTATTGCATGCCAAATTGAACCTATTCATTGTAAATTTTATGACAAACGTTGAAAAAGGAAAAGCTGCAACATCGAAACCTGTTAATTGAATGGTACTTGCATTTTGTTCGCTCGTTACTAGAATTACATCACTGTAAAGGCTTAGTCACACAAAGGTATCTAAAAATAAATGTATATTATTTTTAATGTAAACTATTATCAGCAATAATAAAAGCAGTAACCGAGTAAAGTGACTGACCAGTCGGTCTAGTGGTTAGTGAGCCTGTCCACAAAACCAATGATCATGCGTTCGATTCACACACGGGACAAGTCTTTGTGTGATCCACGAACAATTATTCCGAGTCTAGGTGTAATTTTGTCCGTGATTATGTATGTTTGTAAGGCCCCCGCGACACAGGGCCTCTTATTGTGGGGAGTTGTCTTCAAAAAAATATATACGAGTAAAGTTGCAGATGAAAGTTCGAGAAAATACAAACAAAACAAAAAGAAAATAGAAGTTGGTTGATAAAATTACCATCACGGATTGAAACAAAAGAATTTGGCATCTGAATATTTTTGGTACTTATTTTAAAGTGTCATAATAGTCATATATCCGGCGTTTATACATATAGTGTACCAAAGCTTTAGCACAGACTATTACAAAAAAATAATAATATAAAAACACCTGCCTACACGTTGGCTCGGCATCGATAAAATCAATCGAGATGTCACATCGACTCGATAAGTGCACCGCGGATTATGCGCACTTATCGACGGATGTTTGGTAACAGCACTACTTCGATAATTATCGTTGTTATGTTTGAGTCCACATAATATTAGTTGCCTAAGATATTGATGGTCTGAATTATTTTTACGATAATCGTAAACTTTAAGAAGGTTATGTATAATATAGATTATTCATACCCAGAAACGGTCGCTTCGGAATTCGCCGATCGCTCTGATGCCACATTTTGCGCTGCGTTGACCAAACGCACACAAAGTAAATCTCGATGGCGCAATCTAAGCACTCCGATATCATATTGGTGAATGAATATAAAAAAATACATTTTATTTCTTAAGCCTTACATACATAAAACAAAACTGGTGCTTAATCACTATCTAGGGCTAATTACATGGGTATATATGTTGGAATGGTTGCTTTCGGAACTAGACTATGAATAGTCTGTATTTCCGAAAACAGTGCGATTCCTTTAATACAACGACAATTTAAATTTGTGAGCTCTTCAGTATGAATGAATGTCATGTGAAAGTAATACGTAAGGCAAGGAGTGGAAAGGAGAGAAGGTATTCCTGGCCTTCGTGCAAAACAAACTGGACGTCATGGATGCAGGGAGTCTTTCCTAGATCTATACGAGAGATAAAAACGCAAGAGATGCATTGTCCTGGGAGATTTTAACATCGACTTATTGTCCACTGGAAACGACACAACAACATATTTAACTATGTTACAAGAAATGGGATATGAAATTATAAATAATATAAATGAAGACTACTGTACTCGACAGATTAATACATGTAAAACCTTACTAGATCACGTATGTACAAATATACCTAAACTGACATGCGACCTCACCGTCATCGACTCGCCACTATCAGACCACAAGCAGCTATTTCTTGAAGTACTACAGTGTAAGCGTATTCCTAAACAAAAAGTACAATACGAAGCTATAGACTATATACAATTATACAAAAGCGTCTCTGACGCGGGTTTCACTTGTGAATATGGTACATGGGTATGGTTGTGTACAATGAACTCGAGATATTTCTTAAAACATGTATAAAAGAGAGTAAACTAACTAAAACGAAAATATTAAATACACCACGCGAAGAGTGGATCAACAAAACAATAATAGATGGAATAAATAAAAGAAACTTACTATGGCAACTACGTAAAAAACACAATAAAAATGAAAAACTTAAGAAGGACTTTGTAACTGAAAGAAATAAAATTGGACTATTAATTAAAAAAACCAAAGAGCAATACTATATCAAAGAATTTAATCAGTGTAAAAAGCCTAAAAAAATGTGGAACATAATAAATAGCTTAGTTACAAATAAAAATAAAGAAATTTGTGCACCTACAAAACTAATAATTGACAACTCAAACACGATAGAAGATCCAAATAAAATTTGTGAACATTTTAATTTATTCTTTTCTACTGTAGGTACACAGTTAGCTAATGATATACCAAAAACATATCAACATAATATTTTTTACACTATGACATACAGAAGCATGAACACTAAACCAAACACAAATAAATGAGTTGCGTCCTTGTTCGAGTGATGAAGTAAGCAAAATTATAAAAAATCTAGATTCAAACACTAGCACTGGTCTCGACGGCATAACTACGAAAGCTGTGAAATGTGTATCTGACATTATTGTTCCAGAACTGACCCATTGTATAAACACATGTATTAGTAAGGGGATTTTCCCGGACAGCTTAAAAATAGCTAAAGTTACCCCAATATTTAAATCAGGCTCTAAAACTGATCCGGGAAATTACAGACCCATATCGGTATTACCCGTTATATCGAAAATTTTCGAGAAGGTCCTATATAATAGGCTTGAATATCATCTATCGACACTAAATTATTTATTTGAACACCAGTATGGGTTTCGGCCTAAGTCAAACACACTATCTGCCACAATTGACTTAATAACCAAAATAAAAAATAATATTGATGAAAAATGTTATTGTTTAGGTATATTTATCGACTTAAAAAAAGCTTTTGACACAGTCAGTCATAAAATCCTAATTGACAAGCTCGAGGACCTAGGTATAACGGGCACAGCCCTCCAGATTTTCATTTCCTACCTATCTAATAGATATCAAGTGGTAAAGATAGGAAACCACGAAAGTGACCGCCAAAAAATCGTTTGTGGGATACCCCAAGGATCGGTTATAGGACCTTTAATGTTTTTAACGTATGTCAATAACGTCAGTAGGATAGGATTGACCGGACATATAACCTTGTATGCCGACGACACTTGCCTCTTCTACTTCGGACGTAACCTACCTGATCTTATTAGCCAAGCGCAGTGCGATCTTCATAAATTTAACATCTGGTGTCAAAGCAACTTACTCACTATAAATACCAAAAAAACATCTTACATGATATTTAAAGCTAAAAATAAAAAAATGCCGCCTTATACACCACTTACTATTAATGGTACTATAATCCATCGATCACATCAAGAAAAATATCTCGGTCTGAAACTGGACGATAAACTTGACTGGCGAGCTCATATAGATCACGTGAGGTCGAAGGTCACATCTGTGACAGGAGCCGTGCGACGTGCAGTCGGATGTATACCGCGGAAAGTCCGAATGACAATATATAACTCGCTTGTCAAGTCACATTTGGAGTATCTGATTGAGGTGTGGGGAAGTGCGGCAAACACCAACCTTAAAAGTCTCCAGATCGCTCAAAACAAATCCTTAAAAACACTTTTTAACTACGAATATTTGACGAACACCTCTACTATCTATAATGAAACCAAACTATTCAATTTAGAACAACTATATATATATACAACTTGTCTTTTAATAAAAAAATATTAATAAATAAAATACACACACAAATCACATTTACTAAAAGAACATTTAAACACAGCCTTAGAAATACCAACAAAATAACTTTACGGTCTGCAAGGACGCAATACGGCAGAAAAAATATTACGTTTGAGGGTGCACAACTTTATAATAAACTACCTAACGACCTTAAAGAAAATGAAAGTATTATGATATTTAAAACTAAATTAAAACAATGGATATATACAAACATCAAAATCTAACTCCGGAACTTTCAATATTAAATATAGCTAGTTATAGAAATTAGTTATAAATAAGTATGTAAGCTCATTATAAGCGAATTGTTCAATTCTTTATGAGTAAATAAAATTTCTTTGAACCTATACGACCAGCTATATGAAGGACGACTTCCTCGCCGCCAAGAAGTTCTTGTCTGACACCGCCACTACTTCCATTCGGCTCGCTACGCGGTGAAAAGTTGGAACCGGTACATAGGACCTGCAGGGCATCTTCAGGATGTTCCAGGAGACCAAACCTGACGACGAAGAACTTCAGCAAGTTGCCGCCAATTACGTGATATTATGTGGATACCACTTGCCTATTGTAAGATATCAAGCTTTTCAAGTCCTAGTTCACCTAGTCCTAGATCTAAGGAAGAAACTCGGGACATAACAAAATATATGCACAGCGCAAGTACATTATCGTTCATACATGTAAAATTCTGGCTATGCAGTTTTACAAGTGTCCGTTATAGAAAAACGTCAGCGCTTACCATCAGACGCGCGCTCTGCTCGTTCTTTTACATAATGACATTGAGATCAAATGATTGAAAGGCAGTAATGTACCTACACCATAAACTAATTAAATTATAATCTGACGAGCCGATTGCTTAATTTCTTTCATGGGGCGAGTAGTGTCAGCTACTCATATAGGACTAGTATCTTTTCTGTGCTCATATCCTAATGATTATTTATAGTAGTAGTGACCATGAAAACTTATATTAGAAAGTTATTCACCAAATAAATACAATGTTTATATGACAGATAACTATCTGAATTTTTATCTAGAACCGGCGAAATTCGCCCTTTATATTGAAGTTATACTTTAGAATCGAAATCGATCACCCGAAGATAAAGGGATTCAATAGGTACGAATGACGAAGGTAGCAAGAGACTATAATAATCTCTAAAGTCCCGACTTTCTATTTTTTAACCGACTTCAAAAAAAGGACGAGGTTTCTCAATTCGACCGTATATACTTTTTTTTTTTTATGTTTGTTCGGGGATAACTTCGTCATTTATGCACCGATTTTGATTATTCTTTTTTTGTTCGAAAGGAGATATCCCAAGTGTGGTACCATGGTAATTTTATCGAGGTCTGATAAGTATCTCCAGAGATATTGAGATAAACATCTCAAAATTGGTACTGAAAATGAACATTGAAGTCGGTTCTTTTTTAGTTTTTAAACGATATTATTATTTTTAATCAATGTCTATAAATTACTTAATCTTCGTAATAAATAAAACCATGAAGAACTTTCTCTTTTCAATATTTACCTACACCTGTATTTAAGAAGTTTTTGATGAAATGAAGTCTAAGGACTTCATTTCAATATTTTGTCAATTTGAATAACCCTATGCATTTGCGAGCACTGTAAGGCAACATAATATTGTTTGTAAAACGACTGTGAGTGTAAATGGCTCACAGCATTTAAATCCTTGCACTGACTAGGTAATTAACATTTATCACCTGCCCACAGCCGAGCCCTTGCAATCGATCGCTGCCCCCGCACCAATTATCAACTAATCGTAGACTGGTAGCAGTGGTAGCAAATATTATGTATTACTAATCATCACTTTCACTTTTCAATGGAACCACTTGTTACCAGATACGTTCAAGAAAATTAATGTCATAGTGTCATAAGTAGGTATGTAAATTCAATCTAGATGCCGATGTACTATAAGGTAATCAGCATAGACTAGTCCAATGAGCTAGATAAAGGTCTCACCAATTGTACTTACGTAACTTTAAACGATCCCCGGATCTACCCAGGTTTTGCCAACATAGCATTGTGTTTGCCGATTCGCGGTCGCGTTTACCTTTGGTTGTCACTGCTTAGGCTAATATGGCCAGTCCTTTGCCATTTAGCTTGCTAACCTATGTTCACAAGTCACAACTAGCGTTTTGAATATTGGGCAAAAATATTGATGTTCAGTAGTGATACTGAACAACAATACTTTGCCCAAAAAGCAAAACGTCAGTCGTCAATGTTAAAAAAATGACTAAATCTAATCCAGTAGTGAATACAAGCAGCAAGCAAACATTGTGGATAAGACTGGTAGTGTATATATATTATAGCTTTAAGGCAGTTTTACACAGTGGCAGTAACTGACGTCAGTCGACTGCCGAGTCAGTGCTGATCTGGCACTGCCATCGTATAAATTGATTTCAAGTCAGTACAGTACTGTCGCGTCAGCACTGACTTCAATATTCCCACTTCATATTTTCGGCGTCAGTCCGCTCCCCCCGCCACCCGCGCAACTGATGCGGTGTGAAATGTCGAATCAGTCGCTGGTCAGTCGCTGCTACTGTATTGTACGGTGACCACTCTGCGTCACACCACTGGCACCGCATTACAAAATGACTTTTCTGTTTGGATAATTCTTCTTCTAACATACCAGTTACCTACTTCTTGCATCATGACAGACGTAAATTTTCTCAACAAATTATTAAGTTTTATTTTTTGCTGTTTTCGAGAATTCATTTTTCCGCACTGACTTTACAAACGCGTGTACACCGAAACTACTGTACCTCAACTACTGACGAAATACTGACTGCGTTTAAATAGCACGACTCATTTTTCGGCGCCAGCACTGATGTCAGTTACTGCCACTGTGTACAACTTCCTTTACATGCAAGCAGGTTTATAGGTGTAGGTAAACATTATTGCTCACCCTGGCGAGCAATATACATGCATTCTTCAGGACTGGTTTTCTGGCTTATAAATCAATATTAATTCATGTTTTCTTAGTTTCCTTATCAGATATATACCTAGTACACCTATTTGTCTATTTATATTAAATCAGGGTGACTAGTGAAATGTACAACGATGCGACATTTACTGAGATTAGATGTATTCGACAAGAAAAGTTTGTAGATTAAAACAAGTACTTATTTTATTTTAGGAAAAGAGTTTTTTGACATTTCAAAAACCTAGATAACTAGACTTATAATATAAAAACGTTTGTAACTCTGACACTTTATTTGTTACCTAATCAATGGACGATCCGACCCTACTGACATTTAGCAAGGAGGTATTTTATATGAAGATGAACATGGGCTTAAACAACTCAGATCACACAAATATTGAGCTTTACCGTTAATCAAATTCTTGGTGTACGTGAAAGAAGCCGCGGGCTATAAGCTTGTGGGCTATAAAAGTGATTTAATGTGCTAATTAATTTTAATATCCGTATTTTTACTCAGTGTCGATCATTGGCAATATGGTGAGGTGTGCAAATAATCAGCGACGATATTAATAAAAATCAGATAATCATAAAACAAATATATATTTTAAGATAAAAAATGTTTTATTTTTTTAATATTATACCTACATTCTTAGCGGTTTTTAAGGCATATATAATAGCTTTATGGTATATTTCAGTGTATACATTAAAAACCTTGATTTTATCTACTTTCTAGTAATTCTTAGATAACCACTTTCTCGAGGAATGAGGACGATGTCACTTTCAGAATATTTTGAGTAAATAACCACTGGAGTACGGCATCTTACTTACTTAGCCTAGAATGGAAACTGGCTCTCCAGGATAGCTGCCGGAACACATCATCATCATCAGCCTGTGTCAGTCCACTGCTGGACGTAGGCCTCTCCAAAGATGCGCCACTGAGCCCGATCTTTGGCTCTTCTTGTGACTTTCCATCATTGCCGGAACACAATTAGATGTTTTGGCGACCGATTTTCTAGCTTGAGGTTGTAAGCTGACCAGACAGACACTAGATAGTGTCCAACCACCATGCATGGTCTTGTAAATAATAAAAACAAAAACGTTTCTTAGTCCAGGCTGAAACAGTATTTTCGTGCTTCATGTAATTTTTTTGTACTAGTATATAAATATATGGTATTCAACATTTAATAAAAAGCTTAAAATGAAGTTAGTGTTTTTGTATATTTTTAAAGTTTGACCAAGCTACAGAAACAGATTATAATATTGGAATTATATAAAGCGCAGTAAGTACAAGTAGTACAGCACAGTGCCGTCGGAAAGTCAACAGGCCGCGGCAATACAAAGGCATTTATTGTACGAATTTCACGCTTGCAATGTAGGGTTAGATGTGCTACGACGTAGCGTTTTGATACTTTGGATATTGCATTTTTATGGCTTATTTAGATAAGCTATAAAAATGCAATATCCAAAAAGTTACCGTACCTAATTCATAATGTTTGACACTCAAAACCATCGGTTAATTCGTCCTTATGTTATTGAACATAGTATAAAGTACCTGAACTAAGAACATAATTACCATCACAAAGCCACTGTATGTTCAAAGATCACCATCGAGTAATCGTCTGGCCAGCTACTTCCCTCAAATTGGAAAATCTAAACAAAAGTATCAAACATTGTAGTCCAAACGAACCTGTAAAATGTGTTTCGGTCCATGAGAGCCATTTCAGCCAGTTCAAATTCTAGGCCTAGTGTGCAACCATCTTTGACTGCATCATCTCTTACCTACTACTATCTATCACCTACTTCTATCTATTACCAACTACAAAATGCATCGTTCACATCTAAAGCAATAATTTTTCAACCTAAAGTTACATTAAAAATCAAACATCTAATTTATATAAGTTATATTAAAATTTATCAAAGATCAAGAATTTCAAAGCTCAGCATCTAAACATCCCTCAGTGGCCACAGATCGCGTTGAATACAGAAGGGTTGCATCACACTACCCTCTGCACACAATTTCGTCACGCTTGTCCCCGCTCTCACACATTCAAACCACACGCCACAGCATAAATACTGCCCTCAGTGAAAAATAACATTCGGTCTAAAGTTGAATTCACTAGTTAGGAATAATTTTAGGCTGTGGCAATTTAAACTTTAAAAGATTTTACAGTCACCCTTCGAGTATAATGAAAAATATCATATTTTTTATCCCAACAAAGGAGATGGATAACTAGTTTCTAGTGTAAACAAATTGTTTGATTGTTGCGTTTTTGATCTTGTGTTTGGATTTTGGTTTGTATTTTGTTTGTTTACTATTTAAATATTGGACAAGTCATGAGAAAATATGCATGGTAAAGCATGCATAAACATTATTTCTAATTTTTTTTTTTGTGTCCCTTTATCAAGAGCTATTTATTTGCTGAATTAGGTCTCTTAAAGGTACGGATACACCGCAGCGTCCTGCGTGCGTGATCTAGGCGGCGATCAGATAGCGCAGTAGAACCGACTGGTTCACACCAAACACGATCGGAAAATATTAGAAAAGTAGTGAGATCCCGCCCGCAGATCGCAGGACGCAGTGGTGTGGCCGTACCATAAGTCGTTCTGTAGCCAATCAGCGTCCTGGACTTTTCTTATTCATATAAATATATTAATATATTTTATAATAAGTACCTATAACCGGCGAGCATGTATGAAGGCGCTCATGAAAGTGGAAGAAGCGAAGGAGGTATGTCAGGATCGTAGCATGTGGAAAGAAGTAGTCTCTGCTTACCCTAACGGGAAAAGGCGTGATTTTATGTATGTATGTAATATAGTATATATACATAGTATATATACATAACGTTTATCATTATATTTCTGAAGACACTTTTTCAGATCTCGATAAAATTACAATGGGACTATTTCAGAAATGTACCCTACCGAAAAAAAAAGAATAATCAAAATCGGTTCATAAACGACAAAATAATCTGCGAACACAAAAAAAATATACGGTGGAATTGAGAAACCTCTTTTTTTAAGTTGATTAAAATTAAAATAGCTTAAATCACAAAATACAATTTTGTCTACTAATGACTTTCAACTGGTTTTCCAATCCCTTTGTATCTACAGATCTTTGTCAGCGTCACCGAGTGTCGTTTTTGAAAACTGCTGACGACTACTTACCATCTTCCATCTTGCATTTCTTTACAGGTTGATGTAGTCTTTATTCCGTCGTGTTAAGGTTAATACCAAGTGAATATATATGTGGGTAGAGAAATACTGTTTGCGCTCTCGAGTTTGTGTGTCACGTCACTTTGTTCAAGTCATTGAGTCGAAGGGAGAGTTGTATGGAACCGACAGTACACTCAATTTTGAAGAGAATTTGCATGATGAGCAATTGTAGCTTTGATATATCTATTTATTAATGATGCCAAACATAATCTTACATTAAAACTAATTTCAGGCAGGCAAATGGCACTTAAGTTTGGTCTTACCTCATTACTCGTAATAGGTATAATTGTAAGTATGACTTCTTTTAAAATCGCTGCCAATGCTGGAAGGTAAAAAGTATGTCTTAATGAGTTCTAATCTGTTGAAATAAACCTACGTAGTGGATATAGGTGCAACTTAATAATAGCAATAAAAAATAGCATATTTTGTAGGGCATCTATCTATATTATATTCTGAACTTCCGAAAGCAATCAGAGACATTGGTAATATTCATATTTTTAACCGACTTCAAAAAAAGGAGGAGGTTTCTCAATTCGACCGTATATATATATATATATATATATTTTTTTAATGTTTGTTCGCGGATAACTTCGTCGTTTATGAACCGAATTTGATTATTCTTTTTTTGTTCAAAAGGAGAGATCCCAAGTGTGGTACCATGGTAATTTTATCGAGGTATGATAAGTATCTCCAGAGATATTGAGATAAACATCTCATAATTGGTACTGAAAATGAATAGCGCGGCATTGAAGTCGGTTCTTTTTTAGTTTTTAAACGATATTATTTAAATCACCCTTAATGACTTTTTAGCTACCAAGGCATACTAGCCTACAACTGATCACATACATGATTTGATGACATTGCTAATCAATTCGTTACTTTTAAATGTATTTTATTTTATTTGACATGATAATTTAATATTTTATTACATACCTTGCTTTCAAATAGTATATTTTATTACTTTGATTGAATTTTTAGTATCTTTTATTCTATAGTAACTGTGCTCGTATGCTCGAACAGCAGGCTCTAGTGAAACTATACTTTGTATTTGCTTTAAGATCTTTGTAACCTAGGACCAAATTAATAAATTTCATTTCAATTTAATCTAACATAGTATACTTTTAACCACTGATCTTTTATTTAACTACGTTATAAGTGATAATACTACGTCTGTGCTTTTAACAATGGTTTAGTTGCGGATCAAAACTAGGGCATCCTTTATAATTGAAATTTAAATATCATCTAAATTCTTACTTCCTTATCCTTATTATATAATATATTATAATATAATATATAAAATGTATAATAACATTATAAATGCGAAAGTAACTCTGTCTGTCTGTCTGACTCACTTTCACGCCAAAACCACTGAACCGATTTAAATGTAACTTGGTACCTTGGTACACATATAGTCTAGGGGCTAAGAAAGGACATAGGCTACTTTTTAATAAGAAAAGGGGGTTGTAAGGGGTTTAAAGGGGGGATGAAAAGTTGTATGGAAGTATCGTCATTTTTAAAGATAGAAGCTTGAAACTAATTTTTTAGGCTGTTGATTAATAAATAAATTAATATATAAATAAATACATTAATTAAAATGTTGATAAATAAATATGCCATTCAAAGTTTGTAAAAGTTTTACCCTCAAGGGTGTAAAATATCAATAGGGGATAAAAGTTTGTATGGAAATATGTAAGGTTTATGTGAATGTTCTACAGAACCGATTTAAATTAAATTTAGTTCACAGATAGTCTAGAGCCTGAGAAAGGACACAGGGTACTTTTTAATGCGAAAAAAGAGTTGTAAGGGGTTGAAAGGGGGGATGAAAAGTTGTATGAAAGTATCGTCATTTTTTAACCGACTTCAAAAAAAGGAGGAGGTTTCTCAATTCGACAGTATATATATTTTTTTTTTATGTTTGTTCGCGGATTACTTGGTCGTTTATGAACCGATTTTGAATATTCTTTTTTTGTTCGAAAGGTGATATCCCAAGTGTGGTACCATGGTAATTTTATCGAGGTCTGATAAGTATCTCCAGAGATATTGAGATAAACATCTCAAAATTGGTACTGAAAATGAATAGCGCGGCATTGAAGTCAGTTCTCTTTTAGTTTTTAAACGATATTATAGAGCTAAAAGCTTGAAACTTATTTTTTAGGCTGTTGATTCTATATAAACAAATATGAGATTCGAAGTGTGTGAGGGGGGAGGGGGAGTGGAGGGGGAGGGTAGGGGGAGTGGAGTGAAAAACAAGAAAAACCGACTTCAAACGCCGCGCTATTCATTTTCAGTCGGTACTTACTGAGTTTGAGGTGTTTATCGCCATATCTCTGGAGATACTGATCAGATCTTGATGAATTTAAAATGGGAACAAAACAGGAAGCTCTCAAACAAAAAGCAATAATTTTCCGAATCACTTAAAATGACGGAGTTCTGAGGTCGACCTTCGAATTGAAAACCTTCTCTTTCTTTGGAGTCGGTTAAAAATAAAACACGGACAAATTGATAGATTCCTCATTTTCGGCAGTTGCTTAAAAGTAAATATTTTTACCAAAGCTTAACCTACCTACTTAGCTACTGAGGTTTTTTTTTATTAAATTCCTCATAGAACACAACCCCGTAACAAACCCTTGATGTATTATTTCCAATGAAGGATTAATATTTAATCCTCCAATATCTAGAACCTATTGAACTCTCTCTTTGGGGATTTACACGCGACGACATTATCACGCAAAAAAAACGCTTGTTCTTTTAATAACTTCGTCAAAATTTAATTTGGTCTGATATTGAAAAAAAAATAGTTCCGAAGCCAAACACGGTATCGAAATGCAAACTATTCGTACCTACGGAACTGATCAACACTTAACAAAATAACTGAGTTTAGACCTTTTTCAGCAGGTGCTCTACCTAAACTTATCGCATATAGGGTACATACAGGGTTTACACTCCTTCATATTGTGCTATAATCCACATAAATCAGAAAAATATAATTGCAAATTATTTCGTTCTAGCTGTGTCCCGCGGTTTTACCCGCGTAGACATCGTTCCTGTGGTAATATCGGGATAAAAAGTACCCTATGTATTATTCCAGGGTCTAGGCTATCTACATACCAAATTTCAGCTCAGTTGGTTGAGTAGTTTTAGCGTGAAGAAGTAATACACACACTTTCGCCTTAATACTATCAGTAGGAAGTAAAATGCCAGCGGTTACCAACGTGAAAAGAACTGTTCGTTGTAAAGGCCCTAGGTAAAGTAGGGGACCACAACGCACCATATGGGCGCTATATCGGCTAAGACTCGGTGAATTAACTCTAATCTAAACCGTAATGTGAACACATTTTACACAATGCCACGAGGGTAGTTTACGCCGACAAATGTGACAAATGGGGTACTATTATAAAGTTACGTTCTGGATAGTTTCTGTTCATTTGATTTTGTTTTATTACATGACTCTTGAATGGGATGTAGTATGCTGGTATATTAACGCAGCAGTCCAGCTAAGCAGAGACTCTATTATACTGTGGCTCTCTATATAAAGGAGTTTTTGAATTCAAATTGTAACACAATATTGCCCACCTTGGGCCTTCACCAGGACAATCGTGCACTCAGTGTCTTCTTTATTATTTATATCACTACTTATTATAAAAACCCCCGCCACGTCTGTCTGCTAGTCTGTCTGTTCGCAATAAACTCAAAAACTACTGAACGGATTCATGAGAAAGGTTTAGAAGCTTAATTTGTAGTGGTTTTTCAGGGTTCCGTAGTCCTGCCAAGGAACCCTTACAGTTTCGTCATTTCCGTCTATATGTCTGTCTGTCTGTCTGTCCGAGGTTTTGCTAAGAGACCGTTAATACTAGAAAGCTGTAATTTTGTAGGGGTATGTATATAAATTCCACCGACAAGTGGTGAAATAAAATGTTAAAAAATATTTTGTTTAGGGTAGCTCCCCTACATGAATAGTGGGGATGAATTTGTTTTTCGTCGTCTACCCCATCGTGTGGGGTATCGTTGAATAGGTCTTTAAAAAAAAACGACTTCAAGATTGACACTACGATTTTTCGATTGAATGCTCCATTTACGAAATATTAAACTTTAAAGTGCACATTTTTGTTCCAGTAGGGCGTACCCCCCCCCCCCCCCCTCTTTAAAAGCTAAACTGCTGGTTTGAAAAATCTGGAAAAATTCGTGATAATAGTGCACTTCATTTACTTTAAAGGAAAACTATAGCGGTTAACATAACTCTGTTAGTTTAGCAGTAATAGTCGTAGAACTTGGGTGTTGGATAATTTTGTACCAAATACAAAATCCTTAGAATAAACCCTTTAAAGGGACAAAGACGAAGTACCTAGTTCCTTGTTTATAACTTGCATTGAATAACGGGCTACTACGGAACCCTACACTGCGCGTGACCCGACACGCACTTTGCCGGTTATTGTAAATTGGTTGAAATATGACGATGATTGTTGAAGATGTTAATTCATACTCTACGCAACAAGCTGATGCAAGTATTATTGGCATAAATATGCTCTTGCCATGCGAAGCAGGGGCGGGTCGCTAGCTACTATATAATGTCTGTATGTGGAAGAACTTTTGGACCTCATTCCATTCTCACGAGTTTTCCATTGCACTGACCGATATCGTGCCAAAGCTCATATGCACATTCTGGACCTGAAGACATCCGATACAGATATTAAAGGAATGTTCTAATGCCGGGTCCACACCAAGCGAATGGCAATTGGAAGAAGACGCATTTATACAGGCGTATAGCTCCATGTCTCTTTATTCAGCGTTCGTTCGTTTGGCTCGGTGTGTACCCCGCATTAAACATTCATAAATATTTAGGTACTGTACATTATTAATATTCATTCCTAGGAAGCATATTATACACTACGGTGACTTTGTCGACCATGCATAAAATGCTGGTATGGACAAAAATGTTTGATTGTTTAGTTCTGAATACGATATGACAAATACTATGCAAAATCTGCCACAATATTTCCACCAAAATCCATACATTCATTTAATTTCCACCAGATCAGTGCACCATCCACCACAAGACATTGCGTCACGTCGCAACATCATCCATCATCGCATCGTCAGCGTGACAGCGTGACAGCTTGTCGGGTCAGACAGACCGACGGACGGACACAGTGCAGGGGCATTGTCTCCCCATTTTATCTATAATTTGATTTCAACACGTCGCACGTCGCCGTCATTCGGGACGCCTTTGTGCCATTGTTTTTGAATTTTATTTTTTGTCACGTGAAAATACTTTTTTATTTTCCTTTCATGTCAAAGCACGATACGTGTATGGTTATTTTTTTATCAATATTTTTTGAACATCGCCATCTAGTAGCTGTTTTTGAAAACATGTTGTTTGTAAGGTTTGTCATTTACCTACCTGAGACCGATATCTGGCCAGTATATGGATGGGTTACCGTAAAGAAACGTGACAGGTATTTGAGATGACTTGATGAAGATGATATTAATCTTAGACAAATGAGCTCTAACTATAAGAATCACCATTTTTATCAATATTAAAAGTGTCTCAATTCCATAATAAATATGTAGGTAGGTAACGTACCTAAGAGTATATTTCTAATAGCATATAAGTAAAAGGAACAAGGTACTCGAGGGTTACACAACCTCAAACAATAGATCTAACCCGATATTCCCCGCAACTAATTTTACGTCGACAATATAGGGCTGAATATATTGACACAAATGTTGCCGCGCTGCTGTCCTGCTATCAGAGACTATGGTCTCATTATGTAAGGTGCTTTTTTATACTTTCAGCAATCACTAAGAGAGCTAATTTTAAAATACTTACTCAGATAAATAAAAAATGAAATTACCTATATTATTTGTATAATTAAGTATATATTTTTTAAATTTTAATATTATATTATTAGAATGACATGATTTTAATTCTGTTCTGTCTCAACAGGTTTGCAGAGAGCGCTCGTAAATTTGGATGTTAGATTTGTAAATTTGGTATCTTTGTAAGAGACCTGTACCTATCATGTATTTAAATATGAGGCAAATCCTGCGGATCACCTTGCGTAAAACTATAGTAACATTCATCATTAAAATTATCCACGTGGAAAGTGCCTCTATCCGACAAAATAATGTGGTGGCCCAACAGACCAAACAGTTAACAAACAGTGGTCGTCACCTCTCCACACCTAGAACCCTTCTATTTGAGGTTATTGTTTCCTTGATTCGGGCCGTGGCTAATTAATTTAGTGTCGTTTAAGGGCGAGCCCTGATTGCGGCTCCGTTTTAATATTTTGATATTGGTTTTTGTCCGGCCAACTGGCGCTGATGGATGCCAAATAATTGGAATACGTGGAGAAATACCTACGAGAGTCAAGATAATTTGTATTTTGGCACAACAGATGCTGTATTATAAAGAATCGACTATTATATTGTCTGATGTTTATATTGACTGTTTCGACTTAGGGCCCAGTAGTCGACACCATTTAAGTTCGCTAAGTCAACCAGCAGGTTATTTACAATCATTTGAAAGTAAATTTGGATTTGGAAACTGTCTCTCTTTCGACTCGAATCTTTGCAATTCACAATGCTCTGATCGATTACTTTTGATATTTCGACTCGAATAATTCTGTGATTCTAATTGAAAAGGTTTCCGCGACAAAATAGCTCACGGTTCTATCAATATTCAAAATTAAATATGAAGCTTTCGAACCCGAATAGGTTTCCAAATGATTGAGAATCAGGGGGCTGAGGAAGATATCAGTAAAGTTATACTCAATACAGCTCGAGCCAGTCTGCGAACTGTTTTGACCTATTTAGGAAACTTTTGAGAGAGTATACCTATACTCTCTCAAAAGGTACCTACCCAACTAGCAAAATCGTCTTACGTTTCTCACTTTATAAGAGTTCTGAGCTTATAGTGGTCTCTTATCTGTTTTCGTCATTGCCATCGCTCCTATATTAGTCTCTGACAAGCCGTTACAGGCTCTAATACGCTTGATCTTAATACCTTGTCTTAATTATGCATATAAGTTTAAATTTACAGTGCCGTTGTAAGCCACACTCTCCTAAAAAAGCATTTATTCAGACTTATCACACTTGAGAGAAATTAGCTCTCATATCCACATTTTCTAAGCTCATTTAATTTTATTACATATTTTCTAAATGCTATTGTAAGAATGTTAGACTAATATCAGCATTTAATTAGAGTACTTAAAACATGTAAATATTGATCTTATTCAAAACTATTATAAGATCAACAGCAGTGGATAAGCACAGTATTAGAGTGATATTGAATCATCATACTTACAATAGAGAACACGAGTCTAATTTAAGAAAGTTTGATCTTAAATCGAATTTGTGACTAAAATTGTGAGAGTAACATTTGATGTTGACTATTATATTTCACCAAAAGTATTTTAGTGCGGTCACATAAAATACCATTTCACATCCCAAACGTTCACTCTTAAATGAAAATAAATGTTTTATGTCAATTCAAGGATCTCTAAGTTGGCATGGAGTCATGTTGGAATGATCTAAATGAGCTTAAAATAGTCTTATAGTGATTCTAATAAATGTAATACTAATGGCGTCGCTTTTAATACAAATTAACAAATAAAATAATTAAACAAGAATACTAAATACGATATATTGATAAAGCGCACGAGTTGTGAAGCATAAACTAGGGTCTACTTTACAGTAAATAATATTTTCCAAGACTAATACTTATCGAAAAGCATAAAACGAAACACTTGTTAATAATGGTACGGTTACTACAATATAATTATTAAATACCTTTATCCTTACTGTTTTTTATTAGTTGTAACTTTCAAACAAACACTACACCAAGTTTTTTTTCGATTGTGTTTGATCTTATGTAAAATCAAAATAAACTTTCTTACGCTCACAGGACTCTTAGTCCTGTGAGCGTAAGAAAGTTTATTTTCGAAAGTTTACGTCAAAACAATGTAAGCCTATGTACGCTTAAATTAGTTTTGGTAAGAATAATTTAAGTGAAAACAACATTCAATAAGACTGATATTAGAAAGATATAAACAAATTAAGCTTATAAATGGTGCCCAAATCCAGGCTTATACGACGATATAAGAATGGTATAAGAGCAAGAAAACAGTCTAGAGATTATTTTAAGTGTAGTTTTTGCTGGTTGGGTATTTAGTATCCAGTACTGTACAACCATTTCTTTTAATGCAATATACAGACATCCTACCTGATGGTAAGTGGTAAGTGGTCACCACGGCCTATAAGACACATTTTACAACAATAGCAACACTCGAGGTTCCTGTCACTTATTTATGCGTCGCCGACCTGTGTTTGTAACTACGTTATAAACTCAGTAAAACTGTAAATAAAAGATGCTGAATTTTTAATAGCAGTAAAAGTAACAAAAAAAGCACAAGTAAAAGCAGTAGCACCAAAGTATGGAGACTCAATCAGGATAGCAG
The DNA here is from genome assembly GCA_954871355.1 of Cabera pusaria. NCBI lineage: Eukaryota > Metazoa > Arthropoda > Insecta > Lepidoptera > Geometridae > Cabera > Cabera pusaria. The sequence goes on along the minus strand of OX940891.1, from coordinate 28,930,810 downwards.
CAAAATTAACAGAGCTCTCTTTACTCAAAAAGAGAGTAAAGATTCGTACTTACCGCTATTAATCGGCGTAGAAAATTTACTAGGATCGGGGTTATACAATTTTAGTTCTACAACTACTACAGAAATGTATTCGTAAAATATTGGATAAAGGTATTATGTCCCCATGTTGATAACTATCCAATGCACAAGCGGCACGATACCGTACCATCCAATATCAAATCATCCAAAACACAACCCCGAGAACATCTGTCAAAACGCAATAAAACCGATTAAAACAGCATACAGGGAAATTGGTACCTAACCTCGGCCGAACTCGCGTTTGCGGTTGCAACTTCGCAAAGTTCCCAAAACAACATGTTTTGTTACGAGAACGCAAACCCACTCGTTTTGCGTTTACGTTTTGGGCTCCGCTACATGCTGTTTGAGGGAATTTATTGCACACACGTTACGGAAGTTGGTGGGATGGTTTACCGTAAATATTGTCTTTTGGGTAACGTTTTACTAGTATCTATTTGTACGGTTTAAATTGTCTGCTAAAACATACATTTGTTTTGTAGTTTTTGCTGTTGTAAATAATGGCAATAACCATTATTTTTTGACCGACTTTACTTCGAAGCTCTAAAATTGTAGAGTTAGTTCCGCAAATTATGCAAACTCTTGTTCAAATTGTTTCTCTCAAATAGATGTTATAAAATACAATTTCGATTCTTTATATCAAGGCCTGTTATAAATTTTACAATACATACCTACCTATCTTAAAATGTAATTCCATTTTATTTCCATCGCGGCACCCCAAACCCCTATGTTGTGTTGTCAAAGCGATCCGCGTCGCCAGTTGGCTTTGACAGCCGATATGACGCGACAGCAAGACCTATTAGTTTTGTGGCGAACCTCCCTCTGTACTTCTGAGGTTACAGATCGGTAACTATGTTGTCAGATCAGAATACTTTGTTACGTAGAAGCGACGGCAGTAGTAAGTACAACTTAGCGGACAACGAATAATCATTTCCTTGCATTTTTGTACCTCTACCTTTACCTTGTCTTCTGTACCTTAGTTTTTTAACTTTTATCTAACATCGTCCATTCTTTGTAATACTCCTGGCCATCCTAAGGTTGTCTGGTATAGATTTTTACGCATTAAGCGATACGGCCACCGATGTATTACGTAAATATCGCTGTAATACTTTAGGTTTTGTATATTCTTGGTAATCATTAAATAGTTATTATTATAAATAGTATTATTCTGATTAATTATTTTGATTCAAACTCGGTGGTTAGAACGTATCGATCGAACGATTGCCTTAACAGTGAACTCGAACAGTTTAATATACTAAACTAGTTACATAGCAAGGCTTTAGTTCTAGTTTTTCTTCAATCACTGATAATTACATAATTTGGGAGACTGGTCAGGATAGATAGTAATTGCACTACGTGGCGCGAACTAAAGTCGTAGGTACGCCTGTTACGCTGTTTGTTGATCACTTCCAGGCAGCATGGTTACATCTTGACCCTTGCTTCATTTACCATCAGCTGAGCTAGAGGTCAAGGAACTACTTGTAACTGTAAATAAAAAAAAACATACTCATATTAAATGTCGAAATGTTTCAGTCAAACAAAATCATCACAAAACCAAAAAATGATTTCAAGTTGATTCCAAAGTAATTAAATTACTTAGCGCAGTGTACTATGTTATGATTTTTTTTCAATGCTAAGCAAAGTCTATTAGGATCACCTTATACTGCCTCACACTGAAAACACTTTATCACCAGTACTTTACCTAATAGTAAAGCATTTAAAGTACCACATAGCGGCAGCACGGTTAGTCCTTCGGAAGACAACTCCAGAAGCTATTAGCGGGGCTAATTGTGAACCAGTGGAGGCGGTAGCTGCCAGTTTTACTGCGGGATCCGAATGCTGTAAGGCTCTACTCAGACAAAGCGAGTGAAATGACGCGAAAGAATTGTATCACGAAATTCAGCAAAGTTTACTTAATTATTTTTATTACGTCATTAAAGTTTTATAATTATATTTACTTTATTTTATGTATGTAATACCTATCGTTTGCATAGGATCGTTTGGAACCATAAACTCATTTTATTAGCGCTAATATAATTCACTTTAGTACCCTAGCTGATAAGAACTTAGCAGGACACGTCTGCGTCTGTTAGAACAGCTTTTGTTTTTTTGCAGGTATCCTCAAGGCAGTCATTGGCGAAAAAGAGCAAAAGCATTCTGCTACGTCATCACCCAGCGCAGGTGTGAACTGAACCGGAGCGTTTTTCTCGCACGTCTTTACCGCTCTGTCTGCGACTGTCCTCCCCTGAGATCCACGTTCTTCGGGAGCGGCAGCAATCGGCACGCAGCGGTTTTATCGAGTGTGACCGAGGAGATTGCCGCTTTCAAAAAAGCGCACTTTAATTTCGGTCGCGGTAATGGTCGCGGGCTCGCCGTGCGTGACGGCCGCCTATTTATTTTATTACCTATAAAAAGTGTTTGCTTGAGTTTACATCTGAGATCTAGTAATTATATCTTAGAGTAATTTAATTTGGGGATCGGTACAGCAATAGGGTTGGAGTAATTTTGTTTGTTAATTACATCGTCGTTATTTGACAAGCAAGTCTGCGATCCAAGTTCATCACTTGCTGTTCACTCGAGTCAGTTATGAGCGTCTGATGGTTTATTAGTATCGAAGTCTAGTAGAAAACTGTGAAGCTGCAATTGCAGACTTGGTACTTCTGATTCCATAATACCTATTGCTAATAATACTGTTAATATTTCATCACATTTGTGATTTTGAAGTCTATTACGTGTGCTATTACTATTGCTTTTGAAACAACAAAATAAAATAAAAAAACCAAACAAAATTGGCCAACTCAATAGGGGTCGCGTTGCGCAATTCCAAACTAGAGCTGCCCCAAACTAATCGACAATCGAAGCCCAAGTTTTTTCGACCCTGGGGCGTCAGACAAATCGTCTTGCAAGAACAAATTAATTTGACAAGTGTTCGAGGAGGCCCAAGACGGTTGTATTATTTGGACAGGAAAAAATGTGGTTGTGCCCACCGTTGGACAATATTGGAGGGGAGGTGACAGTGATCGGTGGCGGCTGCTCAAAAATGAAATGGTCCGGGGATGTAGTTCGTCAATTTGTTAGTATCGATCTTATGTCGATGGGAAAGGGTTCTGAGTTTGACATGTTGCAAAGATATGGCAAAGTCTTCCCGTTTCTTCTTAGTATGGTACGTACAATAGTGATAAAACCTATTGCTTATGCAGTCTTGGTGATAATAGGTCAAAAATTGTATGATATATATTTTTGCTAGTTAAGGTTACCATAACAGTTTACTCACCAACAAAAAAATCACAAACCAAACAAAAAATAATAATAAATCATCAAGAAAACAATCATACAATTCTTACTCAGCTCGTACCACAAAAAAATGTAAAATCAAAAAGGACGATGCGCTGTCAGTAAAACTGAAAAGACATGAACATCAGAACAAACATCTGAGTCAGTGCAGAGGACATAAACCCTCATCACTCGACATCCAGGAAAACAAAACTAGTGTTAATCCACACCCTCCGGAATCAGTTATCACCTATACATGGACATAATGACATCAGGAAAAACTCTCGTATATCGATATATTTTCTCAATGTCTCGGTTCGTAGGGGAACTCGATTTATGACGTTCTGATGATACAATCGAATCAAATAAAGCGCGTATAAATCAATGTCCGATTCAGTACGAGGTGGATATATGATCCGAGTTTTTACTGAGGTTTTTAAGGTTGGTGAAGTTGAAAACGTTGGGTGGATAGAGTGATGCTATATTGATAAGTTTGCTACTTATTTATTTATTGTTAATTTATCAAAGTCCAAGTTTCAAACAACCCACTGATCCGTTGTGATCATTGAAAGGTAACTGAATCAGAATCCTAGTTATACCATAATATTATAATGAATGGTTGACTGAAAATACTTTCTCATTTTCCAATGTTAGGTTTTAATAAAATTCGCAATCTTAACTAGCAAAAAATATGCACTTCAAAATGAAATCGGAATGCATTTCCGTATCCAAAACTGAACGTCCAAACGCCTTAAGAAACTCTTCCAAAGAATTCCATCGGGACCGCATGCCATCCCATACACGGTATCTAAATGGCGGGTTCGAAGGCAAAAAGGGCAAAGTTTCAATTAACAACGGATCGATAACCGTAATGAAAGGTTGCAGGATTTATCTGCGGATAACCGACAATTAAACATCTTTGTTTCGCTGGTTACGCCTGTGCCTGCTCATCGACCTCACAGGCTCTAAGCAAAGATATGTAAAAATTATTTCGTTACTCGTAACAATAATGATCTTTGTCAACAATATTAAACACATATTTTGTATATCTTAAACGCTAGTGTTTGACCGTTTTCTTGCCTGCTGGTAAGCGATGATATGGTCAAAGATCTTGAACTAGGCCTGGAATACCCTGATTCTCAAAAGCTGTGTACTGCTGTAACACCGATAAATAGAATGTACATATTTTATATAATAAAGAGAGGATTATTAGATATCATACTGAACAGCTTGGGGGTTACACAAAACATCGTCACCATATCAGTTCTCGTTCACGAATTTAAAAAAAATGCAGCTCCAAATTCAACTGTTTCAAAAAAATTAATTAAAAACCATCCATGACATTCAATTAACTCTTATAAAGTGAATCGAATTCCTAGAACTATCCGCGTCAGTGGCGTGTATGCGCTCTGATTTAACAAAACGAGTTCCCCTGTCAACAGACAACCACCAGAAAAACAAAAGCAGACTTTAAGGCCCTATTAAGACGAAATCGAAAAGAAATCGAGACAGTCTGAGTCATATCTGTATAGAGTGTGTGTCACGTATTCCTTCGCGGGGCGTTGATTCGTGCAAGTCTCAAAACAAAACGTTGGGGCAAAAAGTCGGCCGCACAAGACGACGTATTGTCCCGGACAAAGATCTCCGGACTGAGCACGAGCGATCGTAATGGCCCTTTAATTTAAGTAATAAACACCCTTTCAATATGCCCGATATGAATGAATTGTGTGGACAGCCAAATTGGGCCTCGATTGAGGACAATAGGTGTAGCGAGTGCTCTCCCGAATCAAAGTAAAGCTTTGTCGGGTAGTGCAGGCTCGAAATAAAAAAGTCATTTATTGATGTATTGTGTGGATTTTTAAATGTGCAAATGGACAACAGAGATCATTAAAAATGTTTGATGGATTTTATATTACCTTGATTTTTTCTGAGATAAAAGTGTGTAAGTACATATTTCAATTCAGCCAATTAATTTTAATGTAACAATCAATAATGTTACTAATACTATTCATGCAAAAGTTACTATTAATATTTCTTTATTATCTCTAGTACATAATAGTTTCTACAAGCATGAAAACATAATTTCTATTAGTGCATCATTTTATGGATCAATATATTCTTATACAATGCCACAATCGATAACACATCTCTAATCTTCGAGGTGCACCATAAAAGCCTAACATTATCTAACACCATCTTCAACAAGTACATATTCAGATGACTTGCTTTATACAAACTCATTATATTTGTGACTTTTATTACGTACTGGATAAGGTTTATTTTTATTTGCAGCAACATCATGACCAATATCATTACCTTCTTCAACTAAATCCGCATAGACTGCATCTATAGTTCTTATTTCTTTATCAATATGGTTCAAAATAGTTGGCAAGTAATGACAAGAAGTACTGTTTCAATGATTTGATGCATGTTGAGTGCGTCAATCCTTTCACATGTTCCATTCATGAAGTTTACCATTCATGATTTTGATACTGGATCGAAATTGAATGGACGCTCGTAGACTCGTAGATTCATAGCACTATTTAAATAGAATTTGAGTAGAATATTATATGATATGTGCGAATTTTATGTTGTTATAGACATTTCTACGATAAAAACTTGATACTGGTGTCTAAATTCTTCGAAGAAGATTTTAGTTTCCGTACAGAACCTTGAAACATTTGTACAATGATTTCTTTGACACATCTTTGTATAATTTTAATCAATTCATGGGCCCTAAGTAATGATTTGATTGGTTTATGTTTAATATGACAGCCTTTTCTTGTTAGTTTTCCTGTAGTATCTAACATATTTTGGAACGTTTAAATATACAAGTACATCGTCAACTACTGACATAGGTACTGGCTTAATTTTTTTATATCCTAAAGGCTAGGGCATTCGACAACTATCTTGCCTGGTGCGGTAAGGTGCCGGTAAGCGATGACATAGTTGAAGATGGTGAGCACGCTAGACCTAGAATAGTCTGACTCTCAAGAGCTGTGACTCTCAAGTTATGGCCGCAGGTTTTCTCCTTGAAGGTGGTAAGCTCTTTTTTGGTAGCAAGACAGGTGGAACATCGATATAAGCTCCATCCAGCTGTGGACGAACACCCGTGCTAAACATTGAACCAGTGACCTCTCGCGTAGAAATCAGGCCATTTATCCTTTACGCCAAAGGGACTCTTAAATATGCTTCTGTGATCTTTTTTAATCGTTCGTGATCTTTCAATAAAATTTAAGTAATGTAAACCTTGACATTTAATATGTATATGTAGATCGACATAGGATAGCTCATCGTAATTTTCCTACCACAAACACTAGAAAAAATTACAATGAATAATATAGGTACTTATAATTTGTCTGAAGCTGATCAGTGTAGTACTCCAGAATATTATTCAATGCATATTTCAATAGCTTATTACTTAGTTTACCATCATAGATGAGGGTGTAAGTACTGTAATCCGAAGTATTTGTCTAGCCACAAGTTAGTATCAGTAAGAATGTTTTATTTTCCAAGAGATCCTCGACACTCCCCAACATCCCTGATGCGTCTGCGCATGATGAACGGGCCACACCCCCCGCTATATGCAAATACCGTGGCTTTGTCTCCAGCCTCGTGGGCGTACATCCTGGCGTGGGTGTCGTGTGTGGGTGGGATTAATTGTGAGTAATTGATAGGAGTTGTCGTCTAAATGAGCTCCATTTTACCTTCGTATATGTTTGGGTACATTTTGTTGTTGGCAATTGTTATCCTTGTAAAACAGTCATTGAACGTTAATTCCGGAATGGATTGCAGAGATCAAGGCTTCTTTTAAAGGAGGTATCTTGCCAACTCAAGTTAACATCATCAAAAAGATGCCCACAGATGGTAAGAGCATATTATACCGAAGTTCCGCCTGACTTGCTACCAAAGAGTAGCTTACCATCCAGGAGAAAGAAAATCTCAAGGAGTATTCTAGGACTAGCATGTTCACCATCTTCGACCACATCATCGCTTACCAACGAGATAGTGCTCAAACGCTAGCCTATGAGATTTTAACCAAAAAACATCGTAGAGTATGGCAGAATCAGAAAGATGTCGATGTGCAGTAGTAGGTAATGGCAGTATAACAATATTACGATGATGCTTTTAGCAGTCGTTGTGTCAAATTAAACAACTATCTTCATACAAATGTAATGTATTTATTATTATTGATTTTTATTTATGAACTAAAAGCAATGAAAAGTTCTATACAGAATCGTAAAGAATCATTACCTGCAATACAGAAAGTAAGTAATGACACAATTTAACTTCCACAAAATCCATCTCTTTGCCACAAGTTAGAAAGAAAGAACAACACAACTCGCAGCCATTGTCAATAGAAATACGGCACATTTGCTGTAATTACCACCTTTCTTCCCCACAATCCCGTATTAGCTCGCCTTCAACGTACCCTGAGGCTCTACTCTAAACCCTCGACAGTTAACCCTTGTTTTGCATCCAACGCCGCTCTCACAAAATATACACCTTTACAACTGTCCTCAAAAACAGCAAGGGATGTTGGCCAATATATTTGATAGAGGAAAGTGATACAAGTAAAGGTGGGAGGGTGTCAAACCTATGATTAGTGCCCAATTAGAGGGTTGCATTGTGGTGAAAAATGTTGCCGTTTCATTTACTTTTAAATTAGGCCTTTTTACAGCAATCTTATATTGGTTTTGTGATGTTCAAAGCTATTGGAATAACAAGTTACCCATTCAAGTTACCCAAAAGTGGAGTTAAATATAATAATGGACGATGATGATCATAAAAAAAAAATTAATGACGTTTTCTTATATTGGTAGTATGAATGTCAAAAAAATCTGAATAGCTCCAATTTTTAAAGTTCGATACGATCTCTATATTCTAAAATGTAATCCGAAATCTCCAAATTGGACTCATTTCAAACCTTAAGATATAGCACAAGTTTCCTGGAAGCGGCGATTACACGCGGCGATTGCGATACGTCCATTGTGAGCCAATAAAACCGTCCCTGATTGATGAACCACGCTTTTTGTCAAAACTCGTGCGTCCATTTAATTTCGACTAGAAAAAAGCCTAAACACCTAACAATAGAACTTTTTTCTGGAGCGCTCCACGCGATCATCGATTACTTTTTTATCGTGTACAATATCAATAATCTGTTTACGCCCACTGTTAATTTCGACGTTAGTAAAATTGAAACTTGACACGTGTTACGAGGCGAAAATAATTTTGTGGGTGCGTGATGGTGCGTTTTTATCACTTTTTGTTTGTTTCTTTTGGCCGACGCCTCGAGAGGCCGCGAGGCGTTTAGTGCGTGATGCGGCGTTATTTTATTGCTTTTTTATTGAAAAACTCAAAATGCATCACATTCACCTGATGGCACCGTCTGCCAGCTCGAAATTGACTCGTCCTATAATTGCAGCCAATTTGGCGAAATGAGAGGTCGCTCTATTAGCCGTATCTAGTAATGGAGCGGTCGACGCGGCGGCTATAACTCCCGACACTTTACCGACGACTTCGACGGTTCTATCGTACCGGTATTTAGAATATGGCAGCTCGTTCCGAGGCATTTTTATTGCGTTACGCCGTTCTCGGCTAGTGTCGAACAAACATAAGTACGGATTGGGTATCGACACGGTATTCGAGCTACCATTACGTATTTATTGCCGTAATCGAGAGTCGTAAACGGCACTGATTGTATGTATATTATTTCAATTTTCTAAATTGTAGTTAAAATAAAACTTTCTCGTGTTTACTCGGAGCTCATTACGGCGGGTTCACACGGCCGCCTTCGAGGCTCGTGCCCCGAAAACATTCAATAACATAAGTTATAACTCGAAAACGAGCCTTCAAATTACACAAAACTGACAGCTTTAATATTTGCCCTCTCCGGGCGCGCCGTGGCCGAGCCTCACGCTGAGCTTTTAATTTGTTCCATGCATCCTTTCACGTGGAGTTTTTCTGTTTTGTTTGAAGGCCGGTGGTGATCGATCGTTTGCCCGCTTTTTTACCTTGTTTAATTTTGGAAGGAGCTCCGCGTTTTCGCCAAGTCATTAGTGGCTCGCACCGAACGACGCCGAGGGACGTGTTTCTCGCTCTGTATCTTATTGTTCCTATTTGACATCCCTCGGCGTGTTCCCTTCACTGGATACATAGAAGACAATGGTTTCGAATTAAAAAGCTAATTTGTATCCGTGTCGATCTCGAAAGCGTTAAGGGTTTAACAACGAGGTCGATAAATTCTTGCGAAAGGAGAGTTTCATGATTAATGGTGAGCACAACTCACGTGAAATATTTCAAGAGGCCAGAAGATCGGCTTTGGATCGGACGGTTTCTACATCGAGGTTAAATTAAACGGCTCGTCGTCAGAACCACCGAATTCTCGATCTGACGGGAAAATTGAGAATCATAAATCGCGGATAATTTGAGCGTAACCTTTAAATTTCTACCGATTATGTGGAATAATTCATTGTCAGGTCGATAAACATATCGGTCTCGGCGCCGGCCTCTGTGCCGGGAGGAAATGTCAATGGTTTTCGTTAAGGAGTGATTGATTCGGCAGCGGCTGGTAACTCGCTCTTGCAACGTCTGTAAACTTCGGCATGGGCAATTGTCGCCGCCCCGAGCGGCTGCCTCGATGATTTACATTGACTTCTTTGAACGCTGCCACTTAAACATTTTGTGCGTTTTGTGTTTGTGGGATTACGTATGTAATTTTTGCTGTCGATACAATTTTGGGGTTAGCAACATTTTTAGTAGGAATTTTTTTTTAAGGAAAAATATGATTAATATTGCCAAACAATTTTAATTTATTTGCATGGGTATAATTCAAATAAAAGTAAATAGGTAGTCAGTATACATATATAATTTATATATAAAAGACGTTCCTTATATTTCTACTTCTGTACTCTCACAGACTACGTATATTATTTTCATATCTCTTGGATGATCAGAAATATAAACGCATCATTTACTGTCGTTCCCCTGATTTCACAACCATCAATATTTTGAACGAGTGCCACTCAATCAATACTTCCAAAGGGCACAAATTAATATTCTGTCGCGAGGTAGTGTCATCCGATTAATTTTGCAAAAAATCTTGAGCACCTGGAAGTCTCCGATTATATCGCAGAGATGTTCAATTTACCAAACATGTTTTTGATCATGGATTTTGTTTGGTACAAATAATTATGCTGTTATGTGATATGACATGACATGACACATGTAGGAGTGGACCTTTCTGAAACTCTTTAATAAAGTGACGCTTACAAAGATTTTATTTTAAAGTTGAATACGCAACCGTTTGGTAACTATCTCTCTTGATGTTGAGTGATGATGCTGTCCACGAGGAAGCACATTAGACGCGATTAGACCATTAACTCGCGACTTCAAGATCCCTAGATGTGACTTAGAATCAATCAAGGAATTTCATTCCTCGGCAGTATGATGCATGTGAAAACACATCGCTTCGTGCGTTTAGATGGAATGTCTGCTATGTACGGCTAGAGAATGTCAGTAAGCCTGGTCAGGTCATCCGATTGACAAAGGGAATGAATGTAAGAAATACATTGTGTGGAAAAGTATCCGATAAAAGACTAATTGACGGCAATGTTCAAGGCTTTGCAGCGTCTTCGTTGAGGGTTTATTAGCTCTTCGTTCGATTATTTTCGACACCCACTGCTGGTATTTTGCAGAGTCATCTTAAAGTTAGGCAAATTACCTACTTTATACACGGTCGTACTTGTGCCTAACACAGATAGAGCATCTGTCCTGGTGTGAAGTACAAGACTTTTATAAGTGTCATTATAAAATAGCGACCTCTATATTATGGTCTGTGAAATTAGTCCAATAAAAGATCGATATTAGAAACCAGCTATCTTCAAGGCTTTGGATTTCCAAATGCCTTCATCAACATATTAGTTGCAACAGATAACTCACCGAAACAGTAGCAATTTGTAATATTTTAAAAAACTCTCATCTTCACATAAAAAGTTATATCCACAGAACAAAACGGTCATAAGTCATCCTAAGATGACCGGCCCCGATTGCAACATTAAAGGCCAGTTTCACCGGTTCCTGATAATACGTTAGATCGTTATGCGACACATGGCACCATATAAAAGCTGTCAAAAAGCTGCCAGATTTCTTCATATTAGCGCTATCCCCTAAAACTAGCCCTTAATGAAGTAACAAATGACAGCTGCTATCTCATATCTTGTAATAGTTTCATGTGCTTTATATACGAGTATTTGTTAGAACTTGGTAAAAGTTAACTTACTTTGATGGATTGACTTTTTATATCTGATACACAAGCACTTGACCGTTATTTCACTTGATGTGTGAAGTTAAGGTCTAAGAGTAGTACCTGCTACGTTAAACTTTTATAAGTTCTAATTCTTCATCTCTCTGTTTGATTCGAGGGTTCAAAAGCATAGTGAAGTTTTACATAAAGAAATAAATTGTGACACAAGTATGAAAGTTAGTGAAAAACTAAAACTCGACTACTGAAAAGTCACACTCTAATTTTAGTGTGCTAAGGCCCAGTTTCATTGGTTTCTGATAAAGTCTTAGATAAACTGTCTGTCACATAGACCCATATAAAAGTTGTCAAAATTCTTTCAGGTAAGTTCAATACGTGACACTGACCTTAAATGAAATCTGAAATGTGCTTAAATGTAATGTAAAATGTGCTTAAATGTAATATCAAATGTGCTTTAATCTAATGTGAAATGTGCTTATTAAGCCTTTTCATTCGATACCCAACACGGAAAAATGTACAATATCTTTTTTATTTCATAAATGTCCTCTAGAGATCGTTATTTGAATGTAATGTAACATCACACAAGATCACAGCCTATAGACCACCAGTGGATAAGCAAGACGTCTCCGTCTTCCGCTTCAAGCGATACCTCATTAGTCAAATTATGATCATTCAAGGACTTCTGAGGGAACAGTAAACATACATGCATACCTACATACCTACATACCTACATACCGATTAAAATGATAACCCGCTTAGATAAGCACGTACCAGTAGTAATTTAGGCATTACGTGATTTTTATAGTAGGTACCTATTTTTATAAGCCAGCACTATGTTAAATCGTACCCATGAAAATTTTATGCCGCAATTGTTCCCGATTGCTCCCTATCGAACGGATGCGCCTTATGGCTCCAATAAAAAAATCATAAACAAACGCGAATATTTTTACCAACTGTGGATTCATGACACCTCTCAAGCCAAACTATCGCATGAAATGGTCTGTCACGTGAACGATATCCCATAGAATGCGTAATGGTATGGGATCGCCATGAAAACACCATCGACAGCGAATGCAAACGCTGACTTATATTGTTCGCAGTCCATCATGCTGCACGCGTGACTTGTGACGACAGGACTAGTGCTGAGTGATGGGACTCTATCGATATCGATAACATCATAGACCAACTAGAAAATATATCAGAATTTTATTTCACTTTTTAAATAGTAGTAAATGATGCCGATTCTATTATTGCTTTAACCAGACTTTTTTACATCGTATATGCTAGCGGTGATGATGATGCGGTCGATCATAGCAGCACGCTAGGCTTAAAATGAAAACTGGCCTTCAAGGATAGCCAGAACTCAAGGTCTACACTAGACATCATTAACTTTTGTGTTTTACTTCAAGAACCTGCAAGGAAAGCACTGTTTTTGGTGCTGTCGAAATTTGGTTTAGTTTAAGCAACCGCAGAGTAAGTACCAACAATATTTTTAATGAGATTACAGAAACAGTAAAACAAAAAGCTGCAGATGCTTTTAAGCCCCATTTCATACGTTATACCTCAAGTAGAATATTTTCAAACAAAACCACAAGAGAATCTCGCGTGTTTGAGCCATCTCGCCAACAATGTACGAAATGATTTATCCGCATTAAACAATTATAACATCCAGCCTATTTATAGACTTGCACTATCACAAAGGCGCGAGTCGCCTCTCGACACTTAGCTCATAAAATTCAAACGACGCACACTTTACACATTTTTTGTGAGTAGCCTACTGATTAGTAACGATAGACATAGAATGGATTAAAAGAGTTTATTAAAAACAAATATAAATACAAAAATAGTTCTCCTAGTTAAACTTTTATGTAAAGATTTTTTGAGGGCCCGGTGGCGTAATCGGGAAAACGGTCGGCAATGCAGAGGTACCGAGTTCAAACCGCCGTGCACCACTGGATTTTTCTATCAAATATTTATGTGCGCTTCTCACAGTGGACCTCCGGCGAAGGAAAACATCGTTAAGAAACCAACAACCCCCGCATGGTGGTAGGACTCTATCTAGTGTCCGCCTGGCCAGCTACCACCCTCAAGTTAGAAAATCTGTCGCCAAAACATCTAATGTGTTCCGGCAGCTATCCTTGAGAGCCAGTTCCCATTCTAAGCCTAGCGTGCTTACCAATTTAGACCGCATCATCACTTACCAACAGGTGAGATAGTGGTCAAACACTAGCCTATAAGATATTAAAAAAAAAAAGATATTTCTGAAAACAAACGGATCTATCAAATGGTTTAGAAATCCATAATGCTTCTAAATAAATTAACAGATTTGACGCCAACAATGCAAATTTTGTGAAAATTTTCCGACATCATGAAAGCAAGGTGTCTGTCGACTACATTCTGACTCCCATAACATTACTGTTTAAAATCGTTACCAATCGAACCAGAAGTAAACACGGACACAATCACAAAATGGCCAATCGAAAGCGAGAATCGCGAGTGTGTTGAAGAACACGTAGTTCTCGCGCGTGGATTTATCGAGTGTCGACATGGTGCGCAGCACTAGGGGGCCTCACGCGTCGCGATCCGTCGCTGTACCTCGTAATTTAAAATCTCTGATTTATAGTCCAACAGTAGCATTAAATTTGTAATCATATATTGATTTACAGCCACGATAAGCGCCCGCTGTCTTCCCAGAAAGCCCTTCTATTGGTGGCGAGTCGTTTTGCTGAAATTGCCTTTAGAACACGTGGGTTGCCACTACTCGTACGAGAACATATTGTTGGCGTAGATATTGTTTAACAGAAACGGAGTTTATATCATAAAAGTTATTGCTTCAAGTAGTTCCAAGTTAGCAGATGGCCATGGCAGATAGTTCAGCAGATAGTTTCAATTTGCTATCAATTTCGTCAGGTATTCATGACAGATGTTTATGTTCATTAAAATATTTAGGTTCGACAAGATCTGCCTCAGTCCGGTGAAATCATGCACAATAATGGTCCTAGTTACTTTGACAGCTAGGTATGTAAACTCAACAAACACCATCTACACAAATCATAATCATTGACACAGCTACAAACACAATAATAAAAATATCCTAAGTCATCGCCGAAAACAATGGCTGGTACAAATAATATGAAATTTGTCGAAACGTCTGTGCGTGCGTTCCATTTGGTTCACTCGACACTTCCGCTGCATTGTCGAGGCGTCTCCCACAACGAGGCTGAGTTGCGCGGCCGCACCACGGCAAACACTACGCTAACCTATAGATGCGACAGTTATATCACAAATTATGTACCATCAGACCATCGCCGTTACGTTCGACAGAACGTCCTAAAGAAGATCCTTAAAGTTGCAAGCTTTTGAACACGATTTTTGACTGCCCTCATCCAAATCTTGGCAACAACTGCAAATATTTGTGATCCCATCAAATCACTTTCTAAGCATTACCAGATAATGCTTTGCGAATAGGATTGAAGCGTATAGTAAATAAGTCTAGCTTCACTACTCGCTATTATTGTCCATATCCAATCAAAACTTCTATCTTATACCAAATTATCACTCAATCTAAACATATGTCCTAAAAATTTAAAAATCGGTTTCCTAGTTGACTATTTTGCAGCATGATTTTAAACATACTCGTTCCTTTAATGTTAAGATTTTTATTATTTTTAAGACTAAAATGAATAGAGTTCCACGACTGTGAAAAAGAGACCATGAGAGAGATTCTGTGGTTCCATAACGTGTGTCCCCTCTACCCTCATCATAAAATAATCTATGTCCGCCTGGATGCGAGTGTCAGTGTGACGCGGCAGGACTATGATTTGCGCCTCGCTCCGCTTGCGCCCAACAAATGATTGATGCCCACTAATCTGCCATCGAAAACCGCGCGTAATGGTGAAATTTACCATTTTAACTTTAATTCTTTCCATTTTGTTGGCCATTGTCATTGTGACGCCAATTGGACTTCTGATGGGGAAATGATTAGATGTCGTATTGTTTGCTTTGATTCTGTTCGTTTGATGCTTTTAGATACCAACCGAGAATGGATTGTATTAGAGATTTAGACATGAAACTAGTACTAAATATAAAAATAAATTATTCGACATAATAAATCACGTTAGTTTTAGTGCGCATAAGCATATTTTTGCAGGTTATCGATCTTGTGCATATCATATCCATATCCATCCAACGCATTTTATGACGTTTGTTATCTTTGACCAAATAAATGTTAATATCGCATAAATGCTAAAAGACGCAAAAACATTTGAAAATAAAAGTTTTACCGTCAATTTTTATAAAATAGGAAGCGAGTTAAACGACACAAAAACCTACATCTATAATTCATTATCACAAATTACCATGTTTTGCCGTCGCAATTAAATAAACCTAGTTACAATTCCCTCGTTGGTACTTTTGTTTTTATTACAAGCCAAAATAGTGGATGAGTTCTGAAAAATGAATAAGTAATTAAAACATGCGTTGTAGTTATTGTATTTATTTACATTTACTGTTATTGTGGAGAA
Organism: Cabera pusaria; assembly: GCA_954871355.1. Classification (NCBI taxonomy): domain Eukaryota; kingdom Metazoa; phylum Arthropoda; class Insecta; order Lepidoptera; family Geometridae; genus Cabera; species Cabera pusaria. The sequence continues at coordinate 28,914,676 of OX940891.1, read as the reverse complement.
ATAGTGGCTTGAGGCTCATAATATTTGACCACAGAGTCAGAAAAAGTCCAGCTGGAGAAGATTTATACTTTTGAATTGATAAGCATTTTGTCATCTGACAATATGGAAGACGGCAAAAAGGTTGCCGATACTGCTGGTTGGTCGATTATGTAATACATAATTTTTGTAAATCTATGTAGAAGTGCTTGAAGGAATAAGAACACCAATCACTTCTCCGTGATATTTTTAGTTAGACCACCAGCCCGATGGTTAAAGGATACCGTGTTCATCAGAACGTCAGGAGAACTGCACAGGACCGGGACGAGTGGTATCGATATAACGATCCTATTATCGAGCTGGAGGTGGAAAATGGTGTGATACAACATATCCTCTACGCTCCCTTTCAGAGCCATTATAGCTATTGAAAACGCGCGTTATCAGCGCGATGTTATCACACAATCGAGGCCGACACGAGATGACTAGTTCTCAGAACGAATGAAAGTATTATCAGTACAGTCTGCCGCTAAAAGCGTGAAGTCGTAACGTCCATAATAAAACATTATGTATTCGCGGCCACGTGCTACAAATAATGAGAAAATCGGAACGTTAAAACGGAGACAAAAGTTGTGTGTGCAGCTTTATGCAGCATCGGCACCTCTGAACTATTGTGCTGTTTATACCTGATGCGTGCGCGCACGGCTGTTTTGCACACAAAGATTACTTTCTCATATATACCACATTATAGAATAGGAAAAACGCGCTGCAAATGGATATGTAATTGAATATCTTAAGCACAAAAATACCAAGTATCCAAATACGACGCAGCTTCGATCTGTTGATCATATACATGCCAAATTTTAGTTAATTTGTGCCCACTGTATTAAATACGAACAAGTGTCAGTCCTGTTAACAAAATTTAGTATTTAATAATATTTAGTGCTGGATAAGGGCTATGCTCGGAGTTTCTCTCAAGGATCAAATTCGAAACGAAGTCATCCGTCAGAGAACCAAAGTAATCGACATAGCTCAGAGGATTAGCAAGCTGAAATGGCAGTGGGCCGGTCACATCTGTCGTAGAACCGATAACCGTTGGGGTAAACGAGTTCTAGAGTGGAGACCACGGCTCAGCAAACGTAGTGTAGGACGCCCTCCAACTAGATGGAGCGATGATATACGCAAGCTGGTTGGCAGCGGTTGGAAACGAATACCTGAAGATCGAGCTCAGTGGCGTGCCATGGGAGAGGCCTATGTCCAGCAGTAGACGGAAATTGGCTGATAATGAGTGATTATGAGTGCTAATTATTCTCGGAGATATTCACGCTAACAAGTTTATCAGACTTCTTAACAACTAACTTCAGAGATCTAGAGCCGTGTTTTGAAATGACAACATTAATCTATACTATGCAAAGGTATATTATTGACATTCTCATAATTTTAACATTGACATATTTATATTGACATTTGTATGTTTTTTTTTTTTAATTTAATATTTTACATTTGACATTATCTGACATTATAGTAACATTTTTATAATATGGTAACATTTTCCTTGTCAGTCAATAATTCTATTTTTCTGAGATGGCTTCACACGAATAGTGCATTGTTCTGTGTTCAATGTAATATAATTTTATGAATATGTTTATTAATTTTTAATTTCTATTATCTTTTGTTATTTTAATACGTATTTGTTGTATTTTCTTAACGTTCATAAGTGTACAATGTACCCAATTGAAGGAATAAATGAATATGAATATAGTTATTATTTGTTATTTTTATGGAGTAACATTTAGCATCTCACCACAAACCCACCTAATTCCATTGCTACTATAATTATGCTCTACACAGGGTTCTTTACATATTTTATTATACTCCACGGAGCTCTATCTCTTCCTATCTAGTTACTGTCCACTATTTTGCATATCAATCGTCGCTCAACTCTATCATAGGGCGTCAGCTGTGTTTGTCAATTTGCGATCCACCAAAAAAATACTCTCCATATCTGGTCTCTATAAGAAGGTAAGCTATCTGACGTGGTATGTGTAGCGTTAGTGGACAAACAGTTGATCTGTAGATATCATTGTATCTATCACGGTGCCCGTCATGCTATCGGAGCATAATAAACACTCTTTTATTCAATAATTTGATTACAGCAGAGATTATTTAGCACGTTTGTTTCTGAAATTATAAAGGTAGATTTATTTTTATATGAGGTAGGCAAGATATTCTCCCAAGTAATGATGTATTTAATATCTAATGACAAAAACTGTGACCCATCAAATTTTTTGAAATGTAAACTTCTTTAGTGACGTTGTGCACTTTTCTGGGGATGGATAAAAAATGTTAAACTCGCGTCAGGTCCCGTGTCCTGATCGAAAATTCGTAGGGCGGGGCGCAGGGCGCTTGTGCGAGGTGGTGCTTGGCAAATTATTCGAAAATGACGTGTTCAAGTTTTCACTTCTGCCGGCACTCCCGGAGTGCAACCCGTTGTTTTTTTTAATGCCCGCCGCGGTGGCGTAATCGGGCGAACGGTCGGCTTTGATGCCAGAGGTACCGAGTTCAATCCCCGCCGTGCACCAATGGATTTTTCTACCGACAAATGTATGTGCGTTTTTACAGTGGACCACTGTAAAAAGCGCACATACATTTTTTCGGTGAAGGATAAACATCGTTAAGAAACCAACAATCCCGCATGGTAATAGCACACTATCTAGTGTCCGCCTGGCCAGCTATCACCCTCAAGTTAGAAAATCTGTCGCCAAACATCTAATGTGTTCCGGAAGCTATCCTTAAAAGCCAAATCCCATTCTAGACCTAGCGTGCTTACCATCTTCGACCGCATCATCATTTACCGACAGCTGAGATAGTGGTCAAACGCTAGCCTAAAAGATATTTTTAAAAAATCTCTGGATTGAGAGAATTTTGAACGCTACCGCACTGTGTCTATTATTTTAAGAAATTAAGATATTGCGTCTTACATGCCCTGTAATTTGAATGAACTCAAGCCAATTACTATATCACGATTGAACAACAGAAATAGTGGCTGCACAGCCCCAGGTGGAATAGCAGAATCCGAAGTAACAAAGAAGTATAAAAACCACATCATCGCTTACCACCAGGCAAGATAGTAGTGGGCAAACGCTAATATTGAGCGGTAGTTTGTCAAATCAAAATTGAGTACCTTTCTAAATAGCAATCTCCATCTAACAATAAACTTAATTTAAATTAAACTTTAATACACTTTCAAATAGCCCCCTATTTAACGGGTCCTGATCCACAAAATTGACAATCTGCCCATCAGCGACTTCCTCTATTACTAAATTAATTTTTTTATCACCGTGCAACGTAATTACTTGTACAATTTGTGGAGGGTCAGCCGTGACCGTGCACTTTACACGCGGTAATTATGTGATGTTGTCCACTCGATTGTTTCGGTTGAAGATCGATTAGAGAAGAGGTACGATGTGTTCACGTGTAATCGGAATTGTGACGTGTAAAAATTGTTTTGATTTTAATTGATAATTAATAGTCGCTTTGTTTCTAACGCTTATATCATATCATATCATAGGCACGCGTGTTGCATGCGGCATTGAGCACTATTTGATTAAATGCTCTTTTTAACCGACTTCAAAAAAAGGAGGAGGTTTCTCAATTCGACCGTATTTTTTTTTTTTTTTTTTTTTTTTTTTAAATGTTTGTTCGCGGATAACTTCGCCGTTTATGAACCGATTTCGATTATTCTTTTTTTGTTCGAAAGGAGATATCCCAAGTGTAGTACCATGGTAATTTTATCGAGGTATGATAAGTATCTCCAGAGATATTGAGATAAACATCTCAAAATTGGTACTGAAAATGAATAGCGCGGCATTGAAGTCGGTTGTTTTTTAGTTTTTAAACGATATTATCTATTATTAACACTTATCAATGAATACAGGTATGATATTAAACGATGTCTTTTCCTACTTTTGTCCAATCCACACACTGTCTTTTGATTTGCTCCATTGCGGTCCTTTGCTAATTTGTCTATTTTGGCTGAAGCCTTACTTTTGAAATCCGCGTAACACCTTATCATTCTATAGTGAGACCCTACAATTTATTATTAGATTCCCATCATTGTTAGCAAAATTTAGATATAGGATTTTTTACTCTACTCTCTCTCTCTTAGTACTCTCATCGTTCTTGTTCCTCCCCGATGTTTAGCTATTAAGAATATTGAAAGCAACTTTCTAATAAGATCTTATCAATGTGTTTTTCCAGTATCACAAAGTAGTCTTCACCAACGGTCCTCTACCCTAAGTAGAGTCAACTATTCGTACCATTTGCCCCCTCTATCGGCTGACACATCTGGCCCTCGACCGGTTCGCCGTTTTTATTCCTTTACTGCACTTTCATTGCCACCTTTGGCCCTTCAGAAGCTTACCACTAAAGCTACTAAACTTGCAAATGCTGAGTGAACTTTTGATGAGCTAAAGATAGAGTCAACTGTAATAAAGATACAAAAATGTTAACTAGAGATTAGAGATTAGAGAGAGAGAATTACAGTAGTTATCATTAGTGGAGGTCAAATTACCGATGCAAATGAGTAGACAAATGAGTAGACAAATGAGTAGACAAATGAGTAGACAAATGAGTAGACAAATGAGTAGACAAATGAGTAGACAAATGAGTAGACAAATGAGTAGACAAATGAGTAGACAAATGAGTAGACAAATGAGTAGACAAATGAGTAGACAAATGAGTAGACAAATGAGTAGACAAATGAGTAGACAAATGAGTAGACAAATGAGTAGACACGCACTGCGTAGAGTATGACACGATTAGTTATCTGTATTCGATATGTATCAGACCCAATGTTGGAGATCCTTGTCTCCCATAGGAAGGCTCGTAAGCTTAGGCCCGTAGGTTGTAAGTAGGTTCTAAATAGGTGACTATGGATGTTATTTTTTACCATTTAGTTTGGACCTATGACTGTGAGATCATAGGACTATTTCATAGACAAAGAAAACAGTGATTTTCTCTTAATCTTTCTCTCAAATAGTGTACTTACTAGGTAGTATCTGGTATATCACCCCATTTTTATCCGTAAATGGCGCGAGGAGCCCCGAGTCAAGGGGCGAAGTCTCCGGTCAATTGCACAGCTATAGATCGAACGGTAGATTAGGTGGAGAGGTTCGGGGTATCACTACTTTTGCAATAATGGATATTGTTATCGTATTGGAACTATAAGATTAGAGTATTTTATTTTACGATAGTAACAGGATAAGCAAGACGCTTGTTCAACGGTGAGCAATGAAGTATGTGTATAAGTTATAACAGACGGTGTGGTATATAGAACTTTAGATTGCGAAGAGTTCTGTGTATAACTTTATTACTACACTAACAACTGCCCATTTGACCTGAGATATTTAGAGTAAGGTATCAAATGCCTCATAATTTTAGTTTAAATTTACTCCGCCAAACAAAAAATAAACTGACCAAGTGCAAGTCGGACTCACACTCGTAGGGTTCCGTAACACAGTTTAGTATTCCATAACTATGATTTTTCGCAACTACAAAATTATCTTTGTTTTTCATAGTGTTTGTATGAAAAACAAAGTTATCTTTGCGGTCGCCATATCTCTAAAACTGCTGACTGTATCTCGTTCAAACTAATTTTCGTTGTTAGTTTTTTCGTTGTTAGTTTCTATTGAGATCTACAGCATATATTTTTTTTAGATTCTTCACTCCCATACTTTAAAAGTTAGAGGGGGGGGGGGCACACATTTTACCACTTTAGACGCGCCTATCTTTCAAATTATTGACATTGAGAAAAAATGATTTTAGGAACCTGAATGTCATTTTTAAAGACCTATCCATAGACGCCCCCACGTATAGGTTTGAAGAAAAAATTTTTTTTCTGTTTCAGTGCCATGTATGGGATGCCCCCCCTTAAACTTTTATATTTTTTATTTTTGTATAAAAATCGGAAAACGGTTCAAAGAATACATCTACCTACCAAGTTTAAATTCTGTAGGCCTAACAGTTTCGGAATAAAATGGCTGTGACATATGGACGGACAGACAGACAGACAGACAGACAGACAGACAGACAGACATGACGAATCTATAAGGGTTCCGTTTTTTGCCATTCGGCTACGGAACCCTAAAAAACTGACATTTTAAACATTTTTTTTCAAAGACATTTTTTTTACAAATAGGTTATGCCTAATACCCAAGTACGAGCATAAGTTCTATTTTCTCCTAAAAACGTAGTATTCTTGTGTTTTAGTCTTGCAGTCTTAGATTCGAGAGATTGCGAGGGCAAACCGTCTTCAACCGTCAACTGTCTGTACGGTGAGTAAAGAGGCGTTTTCTTACATGATATATTTACATAATACCAAAATATGCGTGAGTCCTTAAGTTGCTAAGAGATGGTCATTAGAGCCCCAGGATTTGGTCGTGGATCACATCACATATCAATCAAAATAATCGGTTTGTTCAGTTATGGCACAAGATTCTCTGTAGTACATATATGTAATCCAATTGTAAAATCTGAAGTTCATTTAAAGGTTCATTTTACCTATGTTAAGACTTAAAACTGTAATTTGACGAGACTTACGCGAGGTCGATATATGATGATGAGATTAAAAAGTTGCATCGCCTAAATTATTTAGTAAGTCTAGCGACCGTCGCTTTACCAAAGCTAACTCTTCTATCTTAGACTGAACTGGATCATAACTTGCTATCAATCTACGTCTGAAACATTTTGACACGTGCAGTACTGACATAGTGATACACAACATTCTAACAAACTAGAGTTTGGTGAGCCTATGTATCTGCAACTAATAAACAACATCTCCTACTACCGCGCGAGCGTCTTAGTCCTGTTATCTCAGATCATAAAAAACACGTTGCTAGCCTACCAAAAACAATAAAGCCTCCATAAACCTGATAATATACTCCGTGAAACACGCATTGTCCAATCGCAGCCACTTTATAACTCACCTAATAGTTGTCCAAGACTGAACCCTGAAGGGTGTGTCCGCGGTCAAACTTACCCCAATAAGGGTCAGTCAGATTGATAAGTGCCTTATTGGCGCACTTGTTGACACTGCTAATCTGACAACAGAGACAAGTGGGCTTTCCTTGGAAATACTGAGACATATTGGACGGCCGTTTTACCTTTTGAAGATAGGTTTGAGAAGTAATGTTAAAGTTAAGGAACGGTTAAGTACCTACAAATGATATATTTGCTTAGATGGTGAGACCATCACTAGACCTAGCGCGTTCACTATCTTCGAACACATAATCGGCAAAATAGTGGTCAAACGCTAGCCTAACAGATATGTTTAAAAAGACACTGTGGTTGGAGTAAAGTCCATATGTGATAGCAGTTCTAGACTAACTTGATGTGATGACGTTGTTGGTGTGAAGTGTTTGGAGACATGGTTATTATTGAGGATACGGTAAACGATAGTGAGTTTAAGAGAGTCAACTTAAACCGCAGCTAATAAGCAGGGGTTTAACTAATCAGATATGATTCGAATATTTTGTAAGAAGAAATGTCGATATTATCACGCTAATCCGTGATATTTTATTATTTATGAAGACATGTAAGATTCTGTTACATTTTGCACAGGTGATAAATTTCAGACTACAAATTCGTTTGTGATTTTCAATTGTGATGAATTTATATAAGTAAATAATTACAGGTAATAATTACACATTAAATAGGTATAGGACGTGATATGTATTAAGACATTAATAAATAAATGTAGTCTAATTATCCCAAAATACTTCCACAAATGTACAAAACAAAAATAACTCTTTATTACTTTATTGCAGCAAAACCAAATTAAAACTTTACATACGGACAAACAGACCGTATTATATATTTAGCGTAATTAAGTGGCTAGTTTAGTCAGAAACGAGCGGTGATCATATAAACTGGTAGTAAAATGATACAATGGTCGGAGGGAAAACTTGGTAGCATCTGACGGCAACCAACCGATGCAGTTTATGTCTCTAATCTAACCATTACATCTTGCTGCAAAATCGTCAAAATTCATGGACCGAAACTAACAAACAAACAAAAAGTCGTGAAGGAGGTTTTCTCATATAATAAATAATATTAATTAAACGAGGGATCACCGTCAAGGTTTGTTTTTATAGAATTGTGAATGCAGAAGTGATTATCGTAGATGTGTGGTCTAAACTTTACTTTAATAGATATATAGGTAAGTAAAATCTTTGATTTGTTACCCGCATCCTCCTGGGACATATGCCCAGGTCTCTGAGGTTAGTTTCCTAAGAGAGTGCGGGTTCGAATCCCGTCGGTACGATGAAATTTTGAATTGTGTGTAACAGATCAAAGAATTCGAACAGGATGCAAGCCCGTACCCTCCTGGGAAACATGCCCACCACTAACTAAGCTTAGTTAGTCAGAGCTTAGTTTGTACGATAAAATTGTGGTAGGTGTGTAAAAATGTACAAAAATATTAGTGTAACACTCAAAGAAACACAACTAATATTTAAACTCTTTGATTGTTTAGATCACAACATTCAAACAAAAAATCGAAACATTGAAGAAATCGCTTGTGGCGATAACCTTGACCAGACGAATACTGGCTGCTACTGATGATGATGATGATGATGATGATGATGATGATGATGATGATGATGATGATGTATTGTATTGTATTGTATTGAATTGTATTCATAACTCTGAACTAAGCTATAAACTTTGATATTGATAACGTGAAGGATGTATACGTGAAAGTTACGCGATGTATGCTGTTGTAGTAGGACTTCTGCTATTCCACCTGGGGCAGTACCACTACTTTGTTAGTTATGCGGCCGTGAAATAGGAATGTTTTTCAGATCGAATGGCAAAGTATCCAGTAAATTACAGGACACGTGAGATTAAATATCTTAATTTTATGTATCAAGGTAACAGGCGCAGTGCAATAACGTGCAAAATGTCTGTCTGTGCAGAACTTTGCATGCTCCTGTATCTGTAAGGGTGTTACCACACCAATCGATCGATTGACGATCGATGCCCGATCGATTGTCGATCAATGCTTGATTGGTGGACGCTCGACTGATGTAGTAAGTATTAACTGTCAATCGAAGTCCACTGTCCTCATTCGACCATTGATCGATGGCGTCGATCGATTGGTGTGGTAACACCCTAATTGGGAGACGTCACCGCTTACCACCAGGCGAGCGTCGAGATTGTCCTGTTACTTTATAGAATTAAAAAAAGTCGAAATAGTGACCAACAATTATTTCAACTTCATCCTGAGGTATTCTTGATAAATCTTCTTTAAAAGATCTTGCATCAACTATTCTTGAGGTAATCAAGTAACGGACATTTTATAATTTTACATAATCACACAACTATTTTGAAAAAACCCTTGAGCAAAAAGTTACCATCCACTACATTAGGTACCTGTCCCCTTAACAAAGGTAATTAAACATGAATAGGTTCAAAACAAACAACACATATTTCAGCTGTACCACAATGGTACCACATGTAGGCACCGTTTTCAGAAGGAAGGAAGGGCCGGCCGCGACTTCCGCCGGAAAGCCGCTGCCCGCCCTACCGATGACCTCTCACTGAATACCTTCTATGTCAGACATTTTTTTTTTTCAGATTTATTGTTCGTAATTTATGGTTTGGAAAAAATAACGTACAGTCATAGTTTACATATGCATATAGTGGAAGGACTTCTACGACATAATGTATATATCTGAATAACAATAAAAAAATATTGAAGCTCTTTACAGCAAATCACTAGCGTCTTACTCACCGATTTTAGTAGTTTAATGGCCAAATCTGACAGATTTTTGACAGCTTTTATATGGCGTTATGTGTCAGATAACTATGATCAACAACCGGTGAAACTGGCCCTCAGACTACTAAAACCAACTAAAACTGTCGAATTCGGGTGCAATGCGAGATTATATCGGGAGCTTACAAGATTCGGGCCCTGATTCTGAAATATCAGTTTGATAACACTCCCGGGCCCTGTCTTCACATAGCGTTATTGAGATGTATTGAGATGGATGGTGCTATATGGGTGACCACTGGTAGTCTGTTTGACCGTGGCTCGCACCACGCACCGAACAAACACATTTCGCCAATCAGTTCATCAAGTTCCAACATGATGTTCGTTGCTATCCAGTTTGGAAGACATAAGTGGGCTAGTCAATCTTGCGCCTCATTTTGGTATCCTCTTCCATTTCCTGACAAGCAAGATTCTATCATAGTTCGTATCGTCATTTAACATCAGGTGAGGTAGCGGTCAAGTGTTTGTTTATCTGGACTAAATAAATATATCGTCTGGAGATGGCGGGTCAATCGATACTAGCAGTTTTGTCAGAAATTTCTCATTTGGGAAACTACCCGAACAAAATTTGTTCTTCCAAAGTAGGTACTCGCGTCACAAAAAGTTCTATAAGGTATAGATAGATACCAAACTGGTATGTACTAATACCAGGTCTAAACCTACACTACTACAAGGCAGGTACATGGAAACACGCGTCTGCGAAACTAATCGAGTTTTCGGTTCTAAGTTATTCTATTTGAACCAGCCGCGACAACTTTCAGAGTATTTACATCCCAAGATGCGGTGCGATAAAAGGTTACTTTTTTTTATTCCGTACCGCGAAGCACTCACCCTTATCTTACCTGATGTTAAGTGATGATACGATAGTTTTCTTTTAAACCTCACAAATAGAGATCAGAAGCTTTCTAAATTCTCATGATTGGAGATAACTTATAGACGCAGTGGTAAGTTTGCCTTAATGCAACTTATGTAACTTTTGGACTATCCATCAAAAAAATATAATATAACCGACGTTAATTTCCATTTAGATCATTGCTGCCGAGATAAGGCAAGTGCTTGTCTGCCTGATAAATAAAAATGTGAAGATTTTTTAATTGGCGTTTTGTGATAAGATTAAAGAGTATCCATGAATGAATGAATGAATGTTTATTTGTCAGAAACCTATGATAACATATCATAGAAGCTGATGTTATGCTTAAAAGGTGTACATTAGTTTTCTACCCGTATGGGTGTACAAGTACTTTAGAGATCACAATTAATAAATTACTAAATAAAATAAAATAAAATAAATTACATTACAAACCTTATATATAAATTAAAGGTCATATTCAATAATTTTAATCCTAACTAATATTATAAATGCGAAAGTAACTCTGTCTGTCTGTCTGTCTGTGTCACTTTCACGCCAAAACAACTGAACCGATTTAAATAAAATTTGGTACACAGATAGTCTAGAGCCTGAGAAAGGACATTTTTAATGCGAAAATAGGGTTGTAAGGGGTTGAAAGGGGGGATGAAAGTTGTATGGAAGTTTAGTCATTTTAAGAGCTAGAAACTTGAAACTATTTTTTAGGCTGTTGATTCGATATAAATAAATATCACGTTCAAAGTTTTTAAAAGTTTTACCCTCAAGGGTGTAAAATAACAATAGGGGATGAAAGTTTGTATGGAAATATGTAATGTTCTACTAAACGGATTTAAATGGAATTTGGTACACAGATAGTCTAGAGCCTGAGAAAGGACATAGGCTACTTTTTAATGAAAAAAGGGTTGTAAGGGGTTGAAAGGGGGGATGAAATATTTTATGGAAGTATCGTCATTTTTAGAGCTAGAAAGACAGTATACCACGCGGAAGAAGTCGCGGGTACAGCAAGTTACCAAAAAACATTGATAAAATATTTGTACATTTTAAAAATAATGCTAATTACAAAAAGTAATTAATTTCTTACTAAGATATCAGTTGCAGTCATTAATAGTAACTAATAAATAATTACAAACAACATTAGTTTGTGTCAAGATTTCTTAATCATAAACAGTCATAATATATGTTCTTATGCATGAATTAAATAATTGAATTAAAAAAAAATTAAACTATTTACAAACAAAATATTCATAAAAACTATAGAAACACCTCTTATTTAGCCATTTAGTATGTTTCCGCTTTAGACGTCGAGGTGTAAGACTTCTGTATTCATGTGATAATTTATTAAACATTTTGATAGGTACACGTAACTAAAGAAAGATGGAAGATCAGAAAGATCTAACTACTAGATGTGAAAATTAAATCGTGTAATATATTATACTTACTTTTTGATCAAAAGCAAATAGATTGGGCTTTTTGATATATTTGTCGAACACCTATCGTGTTGACAGTTTGCGCAAGTTCTATGATCGCAGTACATTCCTATAAACTTATAAAATACAACAAAATAGTAGTTGAACTAGAAATTGCCCTAGCTACTAGATGAGCCCTATTGTTTGACTGGATTGATACAACGAGCATGGAATTGAATCGTGTTTTACGCGAATCGTAAGGTGTAAAGGTATGTTTAACTTTCCAAGTATAAACGCCTGGTCTTTAAGTTAGTTCCGTCTATAACATAACGCGCACTTCTCTCGCACATCTAGAATTACATTACGAAGTAGTAGGTAAGTACAAATACATATGAATCTTAGATAACATTGCCTAACTAAGTACACGTTGAGATTTTAGTGCAGAAATGTCGATATAGTAGGTACAGTGAAAACTCCATTAAACGGACTAAATGTGTGCTTTTTGTGCACATACATAACATTAACATAACCATTATTTTTAAAACATATATGTATAGAGCACTGAAGTGAGCTAGTTGATTGCAGTTGGCAGTTCACATAATTGCAAACGCAACTGAGGGCCGGATAATAGAGTCTCCACTGTATGAGGACACGGTGGCGTAGTCGGGAGAACGGTCGGCTTTGATGCCAAATGTACCGAGTACAATCCCCGCCGTGCACCAAAGCATTTTTCTATAGAAAATTTATGTGCGCTTTTCACAGTGGCCCTTCGGTGAAGAAAAGACATCGTTAAGAAACAAACAACCCCCACATAGTGGTAGGACACTATCTAGTGTCCGCCTGGCCAGCTACCACCCTCAAGTTAGAAAATCTGTCGCCAAAAACATCTCATGTGTTCCGGCAGCTAGCTATCCTTGAGAGCCAGTTCCTATTTTAAGCCTAGCGTGCTTACCATCTTCGGCCGCATCATCACATACCAACAGGTGAGGTAGTGGACAAACGCTAGCCTGTAAGATATTAAAAAAATGTCACAATTATATCTTCTTCGCAGGTGTAGATGTATCCATCGAATTGTAAAATGTAAATTGAGACAAGAATGACTGGAGACAAGCGGTCGATGATCAGACGTTTGCGGCCACTATCGATTTTTCCTCCCCCAAGTTTGTTGACAAAGGCAGGATCTTAAGCCAAATGAGATGCACCCCAAAGAATATTATGGGCAGACATCGCTCCACTATCGGTAGATATATTGTACGTATCTGCAGCCTCATATCGCCTCTTTATTGATCTTTTAACCGTGCTCTGCCTTTATTAAACTCTGTTCTGCAGATTGGTTGCGAGTTGCGACCGTTCATTCATTTACCTTGTACCTAATCAAGGTTATGCGTAAATGAACTTTTTTTCTTCATGCGATTGCTACTTGAAATGCAATGTCTGGGTTGTACTGGCTTGTACTATGAAAAATGTTAATACTTTTTTATGGTTATTGTGGTACGACTTCTGCTGGTCTTGCAACCAGCAACCACATCTTGGAAAGTATATCCATTGTGTGGCAAGAAATGTGTTTAGTTTCAAAGTCAAAGTATGAAGTGAGGGTGAGGTTATATTAGGTCTTGGGGGTTTTAATGCGATAATCAAAATGTTTGATATTCTGGAGATTAGCATTGTAATGTTGAAATTGTTTTTACACAGAGGGTTCCTTGAACAGAGTAAGCGATAAAGACCTGTACGAGTCTACGAGATCTGCTGCGAGTAAAAAAATATCAAATAGACGTTGTTGAGAAAAAGGCGAGAGCTGATTTCTTATTATATATTAAAAAAGCAGCAAGCAACCAGCTGGCCCCACCTGAAGGTTCATCATTATCAGACAATTTCCGTTATTGTTATTTTGAATGTGTGCTTATTGTAAATTTCTCATAAAATTAATAATTTTTTTGGAATACATTAATATGAAATCTCCAAATATTACTGTCGTAGCATGTACCTAATATATGAAATATGAAATTTGTATCTTTTTATCATAGGATTAAAAATAGCACAGTTAATGTTTAACTAAAATGTCCATTTATAGTAAACATGGCACGCTTCAGTTAATCGGCTCACGATGAAGCGCTCGCAGTTTCCCACCGGCTTTACAAATAATGATTATCTTTATTTATTTACGTGTCAGCGAATACGTTCCCATAATGCATCCTCTTTGATCCGTCGCATGCAAAACATACGGGAATCGTCCCGCAGGCCAGCTACAGACCAGCGAACATCAGACTAGCTCGCTTTTGTTCGACACGCGAGACATTCGAGTACACAACGAACCCATCGTTGTGTGCTCGAATAAATGGGTGTGTCAAATAGTTTGTGGTAGCATCGTACTTAGTTAAATTCTTCATGCGTTTGTGGTTTTGGTTATAAGTATAGTATTCATCTTATAAACACTTTTACCGGTCTATATCATTCATATTTTGCTTAGAATAATGTTCACATACTGGATAAATTTAATAGTAATACGAGTACTTTGTAAATTATTGGTTGAAAGATACAGATCACTGTACAAGTACACCATCATAGCTCAGCCGTTGTTCATGTTTATGGGTGGGATCTTAATAACTTCTTGAAAACATTTTCAAACAGAGATTTTATATATAGTTCACACTCACCAATATATCTAAGATATGATTATAAGAAGATGAGACGTGTTGCTTAAAACAATGCAGAGTCTTGTCTTAGTTATATTATCATCAATCGATTTTACTATCCGTACCACTGTTCTATATAGAGATCTAACGAACGCCAACGTTCGCCTGTCTGTAACCAGCTGAGCATCGATGTCCCTCCATGCAAATTCAACGAAAACAAGGGCGTGCGTAATGCTTTTAATACCTAAAACGCCATTAATATTTGAAAAACAACTGCAGATAAAAATATTTAAATCTGTAAGCCTTTCGAAGTGATTGGTGTTGATCTGGGAAGTGTGCTGTTCACCACCAATTGTACCCAGGGGATGATAATGATAGTATAGTAAAAGATGTGATTATTTTTTATTTTATTTTAATGTACTACGCTAAAAGAATATGCACTGGCTTTTTAGCAAATATTCGTCTCTGTCACTGCATAACAAAATGCTATTATGTAAACAAGTCCTTAAGCCAATATGGACTTATGGTATCCAGCTATGGGGATGCACCAAACATAGCAACGTACAGATTATACAAAGATTTCAAAACAAAGTACTCAGGAGCATTGTAAAGGCACCCTGGTACATTAGAAATGACGATCTCCATCGAGACCTAAAAGTGGAACACGTCGCTAAAACAATAAAACAATATGTTGAAGCTCACGATCGTAGACTTCACCATCATGTGAACGTCGAGGCTATCCAGCTCCTCGACAACACGGATATAGGGAGAAGACTGAAAAGGGTAAAACCGTTCGAATTACTTCAGTGATATTTTACGTGAAGTGAGCATAAGTGTAGTGATAGCGAACGCTATTTAAAAGAACACAACAACAAAGTGTCCTCTCCTGAATAGAGGCATTAGGAAAATTGTTAATGGACACATTCTTGGAAATATTTTAAGAGTAAATTAAGTTAAAATCAAATTACTTATAAGCCTAGCTATTAGGCTAGATTGTAATAGCAGTGAGATATCTACTCTACGTAGATAAATCACAATAAAAAATTATGAACTGATTGTAGGCCTCTATTGACCGGTAAGCATGCTTTATCTGATACCGAGTGAGGAAAAGTGTAAGTACACATCTAAGTGTTAGGTTCTGGAAGGGTTATTATCTAGTTCCGTAATGTCTTAGAGGAATTTAACTGTGTCGTATGGTTTAATGGTTAAATTTCAATCGGGAAGTTTAACGGATAGTTAGATAGATAATTGTAGATTTAAGTTTGGTAACGGGCATCCCGCGACAGCAGTGACAGCTGAAAACAATATACTCGTATGTCTGGCAAGTGGACCTTAGAACTCTAGTTTTTAATTTACAAGGAAATTACAGTACTCAGTCTTAAAGCCATTACAGATTATCAATCGGCTTTCAAGCAACAACGCAATGTTCCGAAATGGGAACGAAAGGAATTGAGGCAACTGAGCCGAACGCAGAAACCAATGTTTTTAGTAACACGTTCGAAAACTCAAATTTGAAAACAGTCAGTTGTCCATTGTGTCGTCAGACGGAGTGCGGCGATTAAAATCTATTAGTGAGGGGAGAGAAATTAGCATTCACAGCACGCACGACGCCTATACGCAAACGTAATCTTTTTATCGTGTATGACCGTGGACGACTCGGCATCGATGTTGTGGCTTCTTTACGCTACGTCCCTATATTATAAAACTGGCACAGGTCAACTTAACAGTACCTACCTATTCCTATATTTGATTTGAAGCAACTAATATAATAATATCGTTTAAAAACTAAAAAACAACCGACTTCAATGCCGCGCTATTCATTTTCAGTACCAATTTTGAGATGTTTATCTCAATATCTCTGGAGATACTTATCATACCTCGATAAAATTACCATGGTACTACACTTGGGATATCTCCTTTCATACAAAAAAATAATAATCGAAATCGGTTCATAAACGACGAAGTTATACGCGAACAAACATTAAAAAAAAAAAAAATATATATATATATATACGGTCGAATTGAGAAATCTCCTCCTTTTTTTGAAGTCGGTTAAAAAATACGGGACCTCTTTTTCTGTAGTCTACAAAAAAAATCATCTTTATCTCCAATACCTAATCATCTATGTTGAGTTTATGTTGAGTGTCACGGTTTTTAAGATTCCGTACTCTTAGAGTACTAACGCGACCCTATTACTGAGACTCCGCTGTCTATATGTCCGTCCGTCCATCTGTCACAGATTTAGGAACTGTATCTCCTGAACTGTAATAGGTAAATACTTAAAATTATACATTATATATATAAATATACATTTAGCGCTAGGCGGGCTCATCTCAAAGAACACTTAGGGCCAGTTTCAACGGTGATAGCGCTAATATGAAGAAGTCTTACAGATTTTTGAAAGCTTTTATATGGGGTCATTGTCAGATAACTATCTAACGCATTATCAGGAACCGGTGAAATTGGCTCTAAATAAATTGTTTTAAACGTAGGTACGAACTATATCTAACTCTCATTTGTTGAACGTTCGTCAGACCATCCAGTTTATGTAATCAGTACTTTATCAGTACACCCCCCTGTCTGTCTTCACAAACAAACAGGTAACTCGTCAACTACCCAGCTATAATTACAGAAGTTTCCCTGCTGCAGTCATTGAAAGCCGTACTCCAATAATACCCTTTACAGTATACCTACCTGTATGTATTATAACCGAGGTGTAAACAGGATTAGTCCTCTAAGGTACCATGGAGTTATCAAATTAATCTAAACTTATAATCCTTGGAAAGGTCTGTAGTCTGTCACTTCCTACAATTAATGATAATATTTTAAACGCGAATGTTTTTATGTTTGTTATTCAATCGCGCAAAAACGGCTAAATAGATTTTGATAGCCAGACAGTTGATAACCGAAATTACACATAGGGTACTTCTTATTCCGGTATTAAAATACTTTTTAAGGCAGGAAAAGCTGTGGGGCACAGCTACTTTGCAGTAAACACAGACATTGTTGGTTGTTGTCGCAATGCAATGCAATCTCCTTGTGGGACATGCATAGGACATGTATAAAGCGGAAAAAAAATAAGAATTAAGATTTTGAGACGGTCACCATAAATATTTAGGTTATTATTATTAGATTGTTTGAGGTAAGAAAGATTCGCAAACAATAAATATGCTATCTCACGTAGTTGCCTCGTAGACATCCGAGTTCTTTACCAATATCGATATGTTCATAATATATGCTACTAGCTGTACCCCGCGGCTTCGCTCGCGTTAAAAAGTATCCTATAGCCTAACCCATAATACTGGCTATCCCTGTGCTAAATTTCAGCTAAATTAGTCCAGCCGTTTGATCATGACGAAGTCCTAAACAAACAAACAAATATACAAACTGACAGCCGACTGAGGGCCCGGTGGCGTAATCGGGAGAAAAGTCGGCTTTGATGCCGTGGTACCTAGTTCAAACCACCGTGCACCAATGGATTTTTCTATAGAAAAATGTATGTGCGCTTCTCACAGTGTCCCTCCGGTGAAGGAAAACATCGTTAAGAAACCAACAACCCCCGCATGGTGGTAGGACACTATCTAGTGTCCGCCTGGCCTGCTACCACCCTCAAGTTAGAAAATCTGTCGCCAAAACATCTAATGTGTTCCGGTAGATATCCTTGAGAGCCAGTTCCCATTCTAGGCCTAGCGTGCTTACCATCTTCGACCGCATCATCACTTACCAACAGGTGAGATAGTGGTCAAACGAGCCTATAAGATATTTAAAAAAAATCAACATTCGCATTTGTAATATCTATGCGATAGATGGAGATTACATGAACACGGGTTGGGATAGTTGCGATTTGTGGATTAGACAAAAGCCAGACGTCCAGCGTTCTCGTCTCAGTACCGCCTCTCAATGCCAATCAAGCACCATAACTACTCAGACCGCATCATCACTTAACATCAGATAAGATAGCACTCAAGTGCTTGTCAGTTTATATATATGTACCTATTAAATGCAAATAATAAAAATCAATAACTTAATGGTACGGATGTAATAGTTATCGATGTCACAACAAAAACTTATCACACCGATCAGACATAATGAGTGAATAATGAATAAACGGTACATCGTAATTAATAGCTGCTCTATGTAATCATTGTTAATGGCAGGTCATTAATAAAATACGCTATTAGCATATAGCGTTGAACTTGTGCGAAATTATTGGACTTTTTAAGGCTGTGTGTCTGTCTAACTACGCTGAAATTGGTTTAATAGTTAATTAGAGAGAATAAACAATAAAATAATTTACATAAATACAAACATATGGGCCATAAGAAAAATGCTGACACTTTATTGAATAAAATTGAGATTGAATGTAATTTTACCTTTTGTAAATAATACAAGGTATTATTTACAAATACTATTAACTATTCTGTCATAGTACTATGATAATAAATCTCTTAATATAGGATTTCTTAACTGGTAGTTCCAAGTAGTTACTTGGCATAATTGTCAGTGCAGTTCCAGTGCACAATGAAAAAAAATGTAATAAATATAAAATACAAACATATTTATTATTTCGTATCTTATAATAAGAATAAAACGACTTTCTCTCTAGCCGTGATTAACGCAAAAAAAAATAACAGAAAGATGTCTGATAAGACTAACGAGGCCTAATTAGTAACACTGTCTATCAAATACGCCTAGTTTAGCATCTAATGTAGCGCGGATTTACTAACTGCCTAGGTAGGTGCCACTTTAATTCTATGTTTTTTTTCTTATACTAGACAGACAATCACTTGTCTATTATCTCACCTGATGGTGAGGACGCAAAAGTCAAAAGTTGCTCTACTGGGATTCTCATTAATTATAGAACTATTTTTAAGAAAGATTGAAAATATCTCGTATTTTTTATTTTATACCAAAAATAACTTTTTACCTAATAATAAAAACGACCTTATTCGTTGACACAATCGGCGGTCTTATAGCATGAAGCAATCTCTTTCAGACAACCTAAGTGTGTATCGGTTAATATATTTAGGATGTGGGGCAATATCGCAATATATTTCCTAGAAACTACAAAGAAACACAAATCATTAAAATACTCAAAGTAAAATTACAGAAAAGTTTATATTATTAATACAATATCTCTGCAATTGTTTTTCCTACAGCACGTAATAACCAGTAAATACGTATTTTTCTAACAAAAACTTATCCATACACGACACAGAACATGTAATGGATATTACAAACTTTCATGATATTTATTACCTTCCTAATTCTCTTTAAGCATATATAAATAAAACAAATAAGTATTATTAATGTTGTTAATTAAATAATGCTAAAATTATCAGGTGTGTTAAATAAATCGTTATTAAGCAGCAGATTAAGGAACCAGTTATCGCTTTATGACCGGAGCCATGCTAATCTCGCATGCATGCATGCTGAATGAGTTTGCATTATATGATAATGATAATATGATAGAAAAGAAAAGGTTATATTCTACTTTTTATCTGTTATTGAAAGATTTTACAATCACGTCAAAAAAAAGTGACAATTATTTTACCACCTTGTACCTATGCTACTTTTGGGTAGTTATGATATTCTAGCTTTGCTTCGTTGTTTCGTCCGCGTTAAAAGTACCTACTAGTAAAAGTATCTTATGTATAAATCAAAGTGATAAACTATCTGTTTGCGCAATATCATCAAAATCCGTTCAGCCGTTTTATGTGATTGAATAACAAACATGCAAACTTTTCACATTTATTATTTAATAGTAGCATTTATTATACGGAATAACTTTTCAGTAAAGTCGTCACCGAGTTTTTTTTTCTTTTAAAATAATTGTTTGATAACTATTTCGTAAAGTTACAAATTGAATTAACAGGTAGATGATTTTAACGTTCCATATTATTCTATAAACATACGTTTTCTATCACTGTATTTTAACACTCGAAAATAGAACAAAACAGAAAAGTCTCAATTTAAAACGGTCTCGGAATTCAAATCAGACACCCGCGTTGCTTTATTACGTCGATATGTAAATTTTGTACAGCGTCACTACCCTTATAAAGACCCTGTTTGAATTGAAAATTTAGTTGAACGAGCGAGAGTATGCCGCCGTTCAGCCAGTGTGGCCACGTCTTTCAGCCAACTCGCTGCTTTCGCGCCGCCCGCCGGGAAAATTAAAAAAGAAAACTTTTTAAATTCGAAGATGACATTTAAAAAGGCGCGAGTTCCATGTTAACGAGCGTTCTCAATTCAAATTATGACGGAAAACGATAAGTGACGTGTCACGTGGTTTTTCGATCTGTCAATGTGCGAGCGAGATAGCAGGCGGCGAGGGAGGGGGAGGGGATATTGCGTGCGTGCGTAATCGTAAGTAAACAAGTCTTGCATATTCGTAGTAGTTTGGTTGGAGTGCTCGGTCTGCGATTCTGATAAGGAATGATAACGAAAACAAATTCTTATTATCTCTTGATCGAGGCTATTATAATGACGATAAAATACTTGCTTAGCTTAAGCCTTTCTTTCCACAATATTTTACTCATGAGCACAGGTTTGGTAGGTTCATACTCGAAGTAAGTAGGTACATACATATATATAGTTGGAAGAGCCAAAACAAGTGATAGATGAGAAGTGACAAACGGCGTCGCCGCCGTGGCGTCACGTCGCCTCGCATGCCATTCCGTGCCTTCACGCGGAATGCTATGCTTTATTGAAATACTGAAAATTACTAAACACAGATGATGAGAAAAATATTTCATAAACAGATTCACTTGATAAACGACCAAGGACTTCTGGTGGGTGTATTCGTGCATGCTTTTTAATCTTTTATTTAGAAAGGACCATTCACTGAACAACAGAGTTCAGTAGTTTCTCTAAGCAACATCCTGTGGCGTTAAATATACAGCTTTTCTGCCTGGCTGCTTATAAATCGATGTAATGTCATTGAAATGAAATGAAATGATTTATTGAAATATAATGAAATAATTTATTGGCTTGTGGTCTAGGTATTACATTAAGTGGTGTTACAATATCATATTCGTTATAACTCGTACATCGCCATCGTAGCCATCTAATGAGTTTTTGATCACCGATGAGGTTTTCCTGGAAAGATTTCCAGAGTCTTTACTTTTTAAAGAACTGTAGGTACATCTTATCAAAGAACTTTTGAAATACTGAATACTGCCTTTTGATTCTTAATAATTCGAAAGCAAATTTGGATTAGAAAACTGCCTTTCCTTCAACTCAGATATTTGCAATTAACAAATGCTCTAATCCATAACTATTGATATTATAATTCGAAAAAAATCAGTGATTCTAAATCAAGAAAGGTTTCCGTGACTAAATAGCTCACGGAACAGAATCACAACTATTCGAAATTCAAAATGACGCTTCCGAATTTAATGTATCCGACTGAAATGAGAATTAGGGCGCTGGTCAGTATATCGATGGATGAACTGGAATGGTTCCTATTTACAGGTGAATGATACTGTACAGTAGATCACATGTCGGAACATCATTATTTCTGATAAAGGTGACATTATCATGATATGAGGTAACAAGACCTAATGGTAAGCGATAATGTGTACCAATATAGATGTCATGCCAAACTGAATCGTGTATAGGAATTTGAAATGTTATGGTTAGTTATATCTCTCTCTACCTTCAGGCAAAGTAATACTTAGTATTCTTTGCTTCGGTCATCTAGATAATAATTCAATCACAAACGCCTTGTAGTTTCATTGGACCAAAGAAATGAGAGAAAAGTGGTAAGAGAGAGAGACGGTTGATTGAAGAACTGAGGGCCCGTTGGCGTAATCGGGAGAACGGTTGGCTTTGATGCCAGAGGTACAAAGTTCAAACCGCTGTGCACGAATGGATTTTTCTATCGAAAAAATTATGTGCGCATTTCACAGTGGCCCTCCGGTGAAAGAAAAACATCGTTAAGAAACCAACAACCCCGCATGGTGGTAGGACACTATCTAGTGTTCGCCTGGCCAGCTACCACCCTCAAGTTAGAAAATCTGTCACTAAACATCTAATGTGTTCCAGCAGCTATCCTTGAGAGCCAGTTCCCATTCTAGGCATAGCGTGCTTACCATATTCGAACGCATCATCACTTACCAACAGGTAAGATAGTGGTCAAACGCTAGCCTATCTACACTAATATTATAAAGAGGAAAACTTTGTTTGTTTGGTTGTAATGAATAGGCTCAAAAACTACAGGAGCGTTTTTAAAAATTCTTTCACCATTCGAAAGCCACAGTATCCAAGAGTAACATAGGCTAAATTTTATATTGGAAAAAAATAGGGTTCCGTAAGATATTTTGGTTTTAGCAAAACAACGTTTGCAGGGTCAGCTAGTAAGATATAAAAAGAAACTCCTACCATTCAAAGTGCCTACTTTGAATGGTCTCTTCAGACCGAAACATATGTCTAATCACGGCCAAATAAGACTGGCTAGAACTGATAGACTGATAAGAAGTTGATAGCAATCCGTGATGGCAATAGATAAGGTGTCGGACTGGCGATCGAGAGGTCGTGAGTCCGATCCTCACCCCACTCAATGCACTATTGACGTAAACCCACTCCAGACACAAGCATATTTAGCTTAGTTGGAGGGGTTACCAAGAATACCAGTAATATGAAACCCAAGTTGCGAGTAATCTTTAAAAAAAAATGATGTTGCCAACCCGAGGGAGTACCACCAAGGAGTCTCAAGGCCAGTTTCTTCATGCTGGTTTACTCCCTAACATTCTTTTAGGAAGCTACCTGCCACACAAACTTCATCTTTTATACAATACAATACAAAAACTCTTTATTAGGTACAACATATCTATTACAAAAATTAAAAATTATGTCTATTCGGTATTACAATGGGCGGTCTTATCGCTATTAGCGATCTCTACCACACGGTATACGGCGTTACATGTCAGTTAACAATCTAAAACTTTAGCAGTAGCCGGTGAACCTGACCTGAACCTAGCTAAATTAGTCTTAAAAGAGGTATAAAAGACAGTTTTCATCAGTAACAAATATTTTCCCAAGCCATAGACTGTAATTTTCCAGTCTAGTATACCGGCGTGCGTCACTGTACGTGCTCGAGCGCTCAGTTGTCCCAGTTTCACTCACATTGTCTTGTCTCTGGTCTCTGCTGTACCGAGCTCTGCCATTGATCTGCTTCTTGGAACTTCGCCAGTACATTGATTGCTATTGAGATGGTTGTTGTGGATATTTCACAAGAATTCAGTCATAGTAATATTTTAGTTTTATTTTTATGTTAAGTTTAGTATTTTAATAGTAGATTATACAACAAGTGAATAAAAAGGCAATTTAATTCGAGGGACTAAGTTAGATCCCGAGAGCAGCAAAGGATTCTAGATTAGAATCCTGAACGGAGCGAGGGATACAAGGTCCGAGATTATTTTTTTTATTTATGAGTCTTGTAATCTTCTTTATACCATTGACTGCGAGAAAATTAATAGTAGTACCTTCTTATAGTATTTATGTTTATCATATTTTATTAGTTATGTGTTATAAATGTGGATCATTAACCATTTAGTGTCGGTGAATGTGTGCGAGTGTAGGGAAACAGCACAATGTTAAAAACATGCTATTTGTGTTCTCACCAAAATCCCACTGAAATTCTTCAGTAAAGTTCACATCTTACGTAAGACTTGGCCTAGACTGTGACTTAAACTTGACTCAGAACTCACAACACAGAAATGTGACTTTGACTCAACATTATGACTTGAATTTTAAAAAAACTTGAACAATTTTAATACTTGAATCTGGCTGAATACACTAATTTTATGGAGCCATAATGAAAACAAAAAAATAATTGAAGCAAAATTGGCGGGATATTTATTTTTATTTTATTATATAGCTTCTATAGTTTACCTCCATTTTGCCAGCCAGTAGGCACTTTCAGCAAGATTTATTTATTTTTGACCGTATTTCGTGCTTGTTCCAAATACAAAATGTTTTTATTCACCAAGTGAGTAATAAAGCGTTTTATTCACTGCTGTCGATGAATAAAGTGCTCTTTTTCGAGTGGCAATGGTAAAAATACATTTTTAACACACTTGCTCATCAAGTGGCTCTTATTTCACTACAATTAATGAAATAAGAAAAACAAATATGACACCTGTTATCAAACTGTGACTTTTTCATTACTATTCACAAGTGAGTTATAGATTTTTTTTTAATATTATTGGTTGAGTTGCTTAGTTCTTAAAAAAGTTTCGATACAAAAAAGATCGTGTTCAATAGTACAAATAAATTATTATATCTATTGCTTGCTCATTTCATGCAGCTTCGTATTTAAATAGATAAATTTAACTTGTACGTGTTTAATAAACAAAACTTTCACTCAAATATAACTTTTGTTTTCTCTGTAAAAACTATGAATGGGGTCCATAGGAATGTCCATATGAATCCCCATAGGGCTGGAACGTATTTTTTTAATTTTTGGCTTATGACTGTTATTTTATAGTGCCCATGTCTAAGAAGGTTCTTATAATAATAATATTGTACGGGAAATGTTACTGTCCTATCAACTAGATAGCGCGCCACGCTTGATGAATAAAAAAAGCTCGTGAAGCTAAACATTTAATGTTATACAACAATAATATATATATAATATAATAAATATAATACAGAAAAAAAGTTTGAAACGCGTGGCCAGTATTTATATTCTCTTTGCGCGTGGCTCAATACACTGATAGGGTGGTAGCCAGGATGAAAAAAAAATGAAGTGTGAAGTGTGAAAAGTGAATTTAAAAAAAGGATAAAGAATCTAGTATGAAGAAGAAAACAATAAGTGCGCGAATCAATACGCAGTCCTCCTCACATATTTTTTTTTGTTGCAGTGTTAAATAAACCATTAATTCATAAAGAAAATGAGTACTGCTAAACATGACGAAACGACGCAACAAATGTTATAAACAATCTGTTATCAACAAAGTCCCGCGAAAAAATATTTAAAAGCCTATTCAAAATGTATGGAGTGGAAAAGTGCAAAAAAAGCGAATTCATTTTCAGAAACTGTATTTCTAGCTAATTATCAAGACTGACCAAATTCAGGCAACCTTCTTGGAGTACTCGTATTTACACTTTGGAGTATTTACTCGGTGCTGATATCGACAGTCAATACTAATAATAATATTCATATCAGGACCTATGCAAAATTGGTAGCATATCTGAAGGACATACTTAAACCAAAGAAATCAAATGTGCTTGTGTATGTGCTGTGTGTATATGTGTCATATGTATTTTGTTTAGTTGTGTTAGTCTCTTTTTATTAGCATCAACGCTTTTTTTTAAATATTTTTTTTTAATTCACACTATTATTAATTTATATTTATTGAAATTTTTAACACTATTATATATACTTATACTGAAAATAAGACCACGATCGCAACGCAGAGGCATAGCAACTAGCAGTTTACTGGAATGATATGATAAACATTTCAGAAGTATTTTCATTTGACACAAGACATGTTTCGTCTCTGCACGATGCTTCCTCAGGAAATGTTGACTCCAGAAGCGCTAAAAGGGAGGCATAGAATTACCTCAATTTAACCTCTTAATTATAAATGCTGATGGTTTGATTTCTAAAACAATGCTTACAAATGCATACCAACCTAAAATTAGACTTCTATTCCAAAAACAAGAGTGACGGCAATAACGAGTCGATGATAGATGATGATGAAGGAATTTTCCTAAACAATATAGAGCCAGTTCCCATTCTAGGCCTAGCGTGCTTACCATCTTCGACCGTATCATAACTTACCAACAGGTGAGATAGTGGTCAAACGCTAGCCTATAAGAAATAAAAAAAAAAAATAACATAATTATTTACGAATTATTCAAATGCTAACAATAATTTTAAATGATAAATTGATGTAATTATATTTTGTAATTTGATTTAATGTTACATGATTAAATGTAATTTTGACGTCAATTAATATTTTAATGTAATATTTCTTACATTATTACATTATGACAAGATACCATTCATCTTAAACCCTCAATTATTACACACTATCTTCAATGAAATAAATGATTTTATTTGATTTGATTTGATTTGATAAAGGTACTCGAAAGAACACATAAGACGTAAGAGACACACAAACAGCCGCATATAAAGCTGAAACCCTATGTGACCCCTATCTATAGGTGTGACTAAAGTCGAGCTGCACAGGCCGACGTGTGCTCAAGAGACTTATTATGCACAGGCACCTCGCCTCAAAGTCACCCTTCCCTCATCACCTCACCCCACATTATCATGCAAATTCCAATTTTAAACCACTTGTTATCTAGTTAGCGTCGAAAAATACCTAACTGCACCCCAAATTAGCCCCCGGCCGTCTACTAAACCGTAAATAATCGATGGCGATTGACAAACGAAGCGTTCGTCTGTCAAATTCTAGTTTTCTATGTAACAACGGTAAAACCAACTTATCCATGCCGCTGCTGTATAATAATTTTACTCTTATTCAACTGCAATAGAGTTCAATGTGTTCGTTATGGTGTGGTAAGTTATAGGTGTTGATAGGTGCGTAATGGGGGTCTTGTTATGTTAATCGAGGCCCTAAGGCGCTGGTTGAGGGATGCATTCGCAAGATATTCGAGAGACCATCGCCGTAACGAGCTGTAATCGAATGTTCGATAGTGCAAGCGCACATGGTAGGTTCGTGTGAAAACTCAAGTGCTAGCTGGGCATACAGCACTTTAAATCGGACATCTTAGCCTGGAAGTTCGTGTGCGCAGAAAAATAAAATTTCTTAAAAACATTAACAAGTAAATTCACAAATCTGTCGGTAATTATCAATTAGTAATAAGTATTCATTAGTAGTAGTAATTAGGCCATTTAGAGTTGAGAGTGTTGTCATAAATTTCATATTTCATCAGATTGGATAGTGGTAAAACGCTCACTTAATATATAATATCGTTTAAAAACTAAAAAACAACCGACTTCAATGCCGCGCTATTCATTTTCAGTACTAATTTTGAGATGTTTATCTCAATATCTCTGGAGATACTTATTATACCTCGATAAAATTACCATGGTACCACACTTGGGATATCTCCTTTCGAACAAAAAAAGAATAATCGAAATCGGTTCATAAACGACGAAGTTATCCGCGAACAAACATAAAAAAAAAAAAAAAAATATACGGTCGAATTGAGAAACCTCCTCCTTTTTTTGAAGTCGGTTAAAAAGTATAAATAATTTATAACCATCCCCTTATCAGGATAAAAATTAAAATCTCTACAATCTGCATCATCACTTACCAACAGGTGAGATTGTGATCAAACGCTAGCCTATAAGATATATATATATTTTAAAAAAACCGACTCAGTCATTGTTTGAATAATCAAAATAGGTACCTAATCTGATTCCAAAGACATCAAGCCTATTTTATATTACGACCTACTTTCTTATGAAAGTGATAAACCCTGTGGAAACTAGACAAACAACGCTAGTGAAAACAGAATAAGATAATATTGTACATACTTTCAAAATATATGCACCAAAATATTCGAAATGAATAAAACGACCGTCTGAAATTGATAAAATATTACGACAATGGATTAAACTAGGCTCCTTACTAAAGCTCAAATAAACTGGCCAAGTGCAAGTCGAACTCGCACTAGTAGGGTTCCGTACCACACTACAGTATTTTATAAGATCGACCAAAAAATACAACTATCATTTTTCGCCAGCAAAAAATAATAATAAATAAACATTTTATTTCTTATAACGCCATCTAACGTGTAGCAAAGGAGTTAGGGATCGACATTTCAATATAACGCCATCTATCGGACGTTTACCTAACTGAGCGTTCATAGATGGCGTGAAATGCCGAAAAAAACACGTTTCTTGTATGGGGACCCTCTATTATTTTTAACTTTATTCTGTTTTTAGTATTTGTTGTTGTAGCGGCAACAGAAATACATCTTCTGTGAAAATTTCAACTGTCTAACTATCACGGTTCATGAGATACAGCCTGGTGACAGACGGACAGACAGACAGACAGAGAGACGGACAGCGGAGTCTTAGTAATAGGGTCCCGTTTTACCCTTTGGGTACGGAACCCTAAAAACGTACAATTTGTTAATTTTATAGCAATAATTTAATTAAAAGCCTTCATAAAAGTTAATCTAAATCAGAGTGGAGCTGGAGTGCCGAAAGCAGTTATATTATCTGAAGGGTAGAATTGAAATGGCGACTGCCGACGCATCAGTTTTTGATTACTCGGTGAACCCACGTAGTTTTACTATGTTTTAATTAGTTTTATTTTACTCTTCCATAAAGTTGACAGGCTTTTTATGTGGTAGTGTGGACTAACGGACTGCTAAAACATCTGTCACCTTTATTTTTATTAACCTCACTGAATTTGTCAAAGTATTGAACATGGTCGTTGGCACGTGGATAGCGAGTAAAAATCAAAATTAAAAAAGTCTCAATTAATTAGTTTGAAGAATTTAAGTATGCGTTCATGTTAGAGGTTACATAATTATAGTAGCTTATGCATTCTACCATGGTGCATGGTGAATAGTGACTTATAGTTTATTTTACAATATTATAAATGCAGAACCTTGTATGTAGGTATGTTCCTTAATCACGCACGTATAATCTGGATTAACACATTATGATACTTTTCAACGAGTAAAGCCGCAGGAAACGTCTAGTTTACCTACAATATAACTATTTTAAATCAGAATGATTAGTTTTAAATTGATAAAAAAATAGTTTATATACAGACAATGGTGGGTGTAGGTGTTCTAAATGCGTATTGTTTCGCCACTTTTTTTTTCTTACTACGCGAAATTTAACATATAGAAATATAATTTTAATAAAATAATTATATTAAAAAAAATGACGATGTTCGTAAAACGCTTTGTGACATTTATTTCAAGTTCAAGTGTTCACCATAACTGTTAAAGAAAAATACCAACCGAAGAAAAAATAATAAACTATTTTATGTTCAAAATAAATAAAGGGACGCTCACACCGCCGCGAGCCGACGATTAAAATAGCATTGTAGCTCTGAGCACGTGCAATAAATTATCAATATCCCATGATAAAACAAACGCTGCCGACTGTTTGTGTTTACCCGCTTGTTTTCAAACAAAACTTGCGCCTTTTCACGAAATTACATGATGAGCACCCAACAAAAATATAAAGGAAATGTTCAATATTCGAACGAAAACTGAAATAATAAGATGATATAAGAAATAATATTGAACAAAATGTACAAAAAGATCATAGCAGAGCGTGGTTTCGATCCACGGACCTCTGGGTTATGGGCCCAGCACGCTTCCACTGCGCCACTCTGCTCTGTGACGCTAAGGCCAAAATTATCTTACAGTCCCAGTACATCTTTAGTCCCATTTAAAATTTTAAGAGCAGGGCAATGGGACTATGTATTTTGTCTCTCCACCGATCCATGTTTTGTTTGGTGGAGAAGGCAAATTAAGTTAGATATAGATAATTTATAGGTATAGAGTATAAAGACTAAGTAGTAGTTTTCGTTTATATTCGATGTAAGTAAAATATGTTATTAATCATTACTAGAGCAAGTGATATTAATTATATACATAAGTAATTCTTTATTTAGAATATTATTTTGTAGAAACCATTCTTACATTTTATAATTTTACATTGCACGCCCGAAACGGGAAAACTGTTGTTTACGTTACTACACATAAGACCTTGTACCCATGTTATAATAATTATAATAATTTCAGTTAAATCACAGTTTATGCAATAAAGAACATTCTTATTCTTATTCTTATAAATTATTATAAAGTTTTTCGACAATTATAAACGCCCGCTGACTTCTAATCGATTATGTTTTTACTTTTAGTAAGAACATAATCGAGTAAAAACATAATTTGAGTTTTTTTATTTTTTATTATATACTAGAAATGCCCCACGGCTTCGCCCGCGTTAAAACCTTCTTTTATTACTTAAAACTTTTCTTTTGTAAAAACGATTCTATCATTAAACACATCAAATAAGAATTAGCCAAATCGGTTCACCCGTTTTCATGTTATCGCGTGACTAAGGCAATTCGGGATTCATATTCATAAAACCCGAAAATTTACAGACAATTTACAGATTTTTCGAAATGGGGTAGGTAACAAAACCTACCCCATTTCGAAAAATCCTACAACACGTACTTTATCCCTTCTTGTTTCGCCATACAAACTTTGAATCCCCGTTCCGTATCCGGGAGGAATTTTTAGAAAATCCTTTCTGACGCATTCTAAATTTCAGCGCAATCCGAAACAATATTGATTTTTAGACTTTGTTACCCCAGTTTATCCTCTTAGGGTGGCATTTTGAAAAAGTCTGAAACTCGTATTTACTTATTTATTTACAGAACTTGTGTGAAATATCGAATAAAACGACTATCCAAACTTTGAACCCCCGCTTCATCCCCTTAAACAGTGTGTTTTGAAAAATTCTTTCTTAGCGGATATCTAAGTCAAAATAACTATCTGCATGCCAAATTTCAGCGCAATCCGAAACAATATTGATTTCAGTCCTTGTTACCCCACTTCACCCTTTTAGGGGTGGAATTTTGACAGAGCCTGAAAGACGTATTTACTTACTTAAGTACTTGTGTTAAGTTTCGAATATAAAAAACTATCTAATATTGTTTTTCCATACAAACTTTGAACCCCCGTTTCATCCCCTTCAGGAGTATATTTTGGAAAATTATTTTTCAGAGGGAACTAACGTCGTAATAACTATTTGCATGCCAAATTTTAGCGCAATCTGAAACAATATTGATTTTCACACTTTGTTACCCCACTTCACCCTTGTCGGGGTGGAATTTCAAACAAAACATAAAACACGTGTTTACTTATTTTTTTACTTGAGCACTTATGTGAAGTTTTGAATAGAAAATACTATCTAATCTTGCCCCCGTTTCATCCCCTTCAGGGGTGAAATTTGCAAAATTCTTGCTCAGAGGATACTAACGTCATAATAACTATTTGCATGCCAAATTTCAGCGCAATCTGAAACAATATTGATTTTCACACTTTGTTACCCTATTTCACCCTCTTAGGGGTGGAATTTAGAAAAAACTTAAAACACATCTTTACTTATTTTTTTACTTGAGCACTTATGTGAAGTTTCGAATAGAAAATACTATCTAATCTTGTTTCTCCATACAAACTTTGAACCCCCGTTTCATCCCCTTCAGGGGTGAATTGTGGAAAATCTTTTCTCAGAGGGAACTCACGTCGTAATAACTATCTGCATGCCAAATTTTAGCGCAATCCGAAAAAATATTGATTTTCACACTTTGTTACCCCATTTCACCGTCTTAGGGTTAGTTTCAAAAAAACCTGAAACACGTATTTACTTATTTTTTTACTGGAGCACTTGTGTGAAGTTTCTAATAGAAAATACTATCTAATCTTGTTAATCCATACAAACTTTGAACCCCGGTTTCATCCCCTTCAGGGGTGAATTTTGGAAAATCCTTTCTTAGAGGTAACTAACGTCGTAATAACTATCTGCATGCCAAATTTCAGCACAATCCAAAACAATATTGATTTCCAGACTTTATTACCCCATTTCACCCTCTTAGGGGTGGAATTTAGAAAAAATCTAAAACATGTGTTTACTTATTTATGTCCTGAAGCACTTGTGTGAAGTTTCGAATAGAAAAGACTATCTAATAATGTTTCTCCATAGAAACTTTGAACCTCCGTTTCATCCCCTTCAGGGGTGAAATTTAAAAAATCCTTTTTCGAAGTTAACTAACGTTGTAATAATTATCTGCAAGCCAAGTTTTAGCGCAATCCGATAAAATATTGATTTTCACACCTTGTTACCCCATTTTACCCTCTTAGGGGTCAAATTTCAAAAAAACCTGAAACACGTATTTGCTTATTTTTGTACTGAAGCACTTGTGTGAAGTTTCGGATAGAAAAGACTATCTAATCTTGTTTCTCCATACAAACTTTGAACCACCATTTCATCCCCTTAAAGGGTGAATTTTGAAAAATCCTTTCTTAGTACACCCCTACGTACTGAGACAAATATACCCTCCAAATTTCAAGTCTCTACGACCAGCGGTTTAGGCTGTGCGTTGTCTGTCAGTGAGTCAGTCAGTATGTCAGGACAAAGATTCTTATAGTATTACTCGTAGATTATATAGAATAAAGATTTTTTTTTTTTTGATAATGCATCAAAAATGCAAGGCATCATAATAATAACTGACAAATCCTTGCGTGGCATGTGAAGTTTTCTCAACCACTAAGATTTTCATAAAAGCGTTTTTTTAAACTACTTGGGGACTAATTTACTATTAAAATGACCTCTTATCTCCACTTTTAAACTACTAAAATAGTTCAATGATGTTTGAAAACCACTTCAGATCATTTCAACCGGAAGTAATTCACAATAATCGCGACATGGGAATATAAGAGTGGTATCTGTGGCCCGGGGCAGTTCACTTATGGTACAGTTGGCAATTACAAATGAAATACAGTTAAAATTAACTGCAAAATATCGTGTTTTTTCAACTGTGTAATTTGTAGTTGGGCGTTCGAAAGTACTATTTTAAACGCCTAAATAGTCATTTTATATTCAAAAAATCTTGTGAAATTTTATTACAGTTATGGTCAAGTACTGGTATCATTTTATTGATGACGTTTCAAAAAATATACAATTTAAGTATGATATTCATATTTATTTAATCATATTATTATGTCATTTACATGTCAATAGTAAATAATCATAACCAATTGTAATAATAATAATTATCATAAAAAATAATAAAGCAAAATAAAATTAATTCATTAATTAATCCTTAACAAAATTTGTCGTATGTATAGAAGGCCTAGTCGAAGTAAGTATGATAGAAGTAAGCGCGCGATTCTGTTTGATTAATTTAATACCAATTAGCAATATAATAAAATCAAATTAAAGTCTAACTGGAAGCAACAATTATTTGTAACCCCACAAAATCCATTTCACAGCTCAATCTATTAAAGCAGTCCTGGATCACAGTCAGGCTAGATTAGCCGGTGTATCGCCGTAAAGAACCGTCGACACCCGGCCGGCGCAGCGGGCGTCCATTGTGCAGTTTTATTGGCGTCGCGGACTCCCCGAGGTGACGCTACAAGCCCAACACTGCTGAAGGGATTGTGACGTGCAATTCATCTGATAGCTGCTATTTGTTACGGAACGGAATGTAAGTACAGTCATTCTTCGCGACTCATAAAAATCCTAGTGACAGTTCAAAATTAACTTTTAATTAGAAACTTTAATATGTAGTTGAGAACTAGATAAACAAAAATTAAAAAGTTAATTGAACATTATATAATGTAATATATATATAAATATATAATATATAAATATATATATATATATTTATATATGTATATAGATATATAAATACATATAAATTTGAATAGACAAAGTCAACATCGTAATTATAGCAGTTTTTTGACCTTAAACTCAAGATGTAACTTCTGAATTTACCAAAAATGTGCATGTCTCATTGTTAGTAGTTTTCATTCACCTGTAATTTTACTCCCGATTTAGCTTTAGAAACTGCAAGCTCTAACTTTTAGTATTACTTACAAACATAGTACTCTTACTTTTTTTTTTAAATTAATTTTGGTCAAGCGTTTGACCACTATATCACCTGACGCTAAGTGTCGATGTGGTCGACAATGTTGTGCGCTTAGCTGGTCGTTAATGATGATAATGACACAGCAGTGTATAATCACCCTCAAAAAGTAGATAGCTCTCTATTTGCATCCTAATATACGTACGACGATAGGTAGTCATTAAAACTACCACTACTGAGTCACACGGCTCCTAAGGGATACTTGTGTGAGGGACGAAGGTACAAATAGGATTCCAGGGGAATGATGTCCAGGGGACTGTTATCCAAGGACAATATGAGCTCACTAATGTATACACTATTTGCAGCTTATTTACAAGAATGGGATTATATTTAGGTGTCGTATGTCAGTTTTTGTACAGCTAGTTTTTGTTTAGCAAAATTGGAGAGATATTAAAAAGAGATTGATTTAGTTCATTGTGCAGTTTATGATGTTCCACTGATGGGAGTGGCTTACCTACGCCGCCGCGTGAGTGCTACGACACTACGTAGCTCATTCGCGTAGCGTGAATCATAAATCATTAAAATCTATTTATTCCTAAAAGAAAAACAGGTACAATTTTCGGTTCACACACTAGGTCAGTTCAGTGATTCACTCTTTTCTACTACGTTACATTGATAATTGATATTACTACAAGACAACATTATATCAAAAACAAAATTAGAGATTGAAATATTATTTATTGAAATAAAACAACGCAAAGGACCGTAATAAGCTATTATTCTAAGCTATTGCAACAGACACTAAAATCACAGAAATCGAAAATGCTAAAAGCTGGAAAATTAATTGGAATCTAGTGCTTCCGTAGGGCAAGATTACTAAATAATAATCATTATATAAAGTCTATAAAATATGATATTATGTTCACTCCAGTTTTTTGTTTCACGAAATATTCTTTGTCACTTAAACTTGAAAAAGTCACAAGTCACCGTAACCAAAGGGTTGTTGTCACGAGGGTGCATTAAGCACGACTCATAACACAAAATTAAAACTTTTCGATACATTGCGTTCTCACAATGAGACCATTGCGTCGTTGACTAAATACTCCGTATTAAGGTGTCGTTAGTCAACGGACAACTTTAGTATCTCAAAGTACCGTAACAACGTTTTATGGTCACAGAACACCTGACTTTATTTTTTAACACGTAGAGTTCATATTAGCTTGATTTGTGGTGGCGGTTACATAAATAAAGAAGGGAAAGAAATGCAATAAAAAAATCTTTTTGCATAGGGTTGGTGTGACGATATAGGGGCTACTTTATAAATTATGACGAGAGCTGGTCATATTTTGCTATAAACTTGTCAAAGTTTTGTATTGTATTCTTTGTTTTGCTCAATGAATTTGTATGAACTGTCTAATCGTAAAATACCCTTGCAACCATTTTTTTGTTATATTTGTGCCAGTCAGTCAAGATGGCTACAATTTTTTCGCAATATATTAATTAAGATTGCAACAATACGTTTTAACAAAAAATCTTATCAAATTGATCACATGATGAAACCTGTTTAATATTATATTTTAAGCGACTTAAAAAAGGAGGAGGTTTCTCAATTCAACCGTATATACAAATATTTTTTTTTATGTGTGTTCGCGGATAACATTGTGAACTTTGTGTAACGTTTATGAACCGATTTTGATGATTATTTTTTTGTTGGAAAGGAGATATCCCAATAATGGTACCATTATTATTTCAGAGAGATCTGATAAGTATCTCCAGAGACATAGAGATAAATACTTCAAGCTTTGTACTGAAAATGAATAGCGTGGCATTTGAAGTAGGTTCTCTTAGTTTTTAAACGATCTTATCTGAAAGGTTCTACAGTCAAATAACAAGAAAACTATAAAGAGTTCGTGATAAAAGCCGCTACTAAAATGGTATCCGAAGTAATCGATCTGGCCAACTCTGCGGCAGACATTAGCCGAGTCATATTCGGCAGATTGCAAAACAGTATTTTGTTCCCCCAACGCAGCATCGTTCATAAAATAATAGTGGTCGTCATCAAAAGGGACGTTTAACAAATGATACTACGTACTTCTATTGTTAAATCTTTTGTTATTTTGCTCGTACTTTTCATCCACCGCTTTGTAAACGTCGTAAAGACTGAAAATATTGCAATCAATTTTCATTTTTATGTCTCCAGTATGACGGATTGGTTTTGAGTGCGCTTGGCGTGTTGGTCTCTATGTTTTATTTTCACATGATTTGCAATGTGTACGGCAAATAAGTCACATGTGTATAATTATTATTTTATTGGTCGCGATCCGAATACAAGTCATGTACCGTCGTGTTTGGGTTCTGTGTCTTCGTCTGTTTTGCTTTCATTTTTACTTTTCATCGCTGTCGCATTGTTTTGGTCGAGCGTAGGACGTTGTGTTCACAGTTTTGATTTGTGATGCCTGGATTTGTCTGCAATTTAATGTATACCTTACCCGTTAAACTTTAGGTGTCTTTTGAGTATGTAAGTTTTAGCACAAGCCCGTGAGTTTCATTGTTTTATATTTGTTGTAAGTTTTATAAGATAATAATTAACATAATCGTGTCAAATCAGTGCTGTCAGTCGGTCCGTGAAATTGTGGTTTAAAACTTTATTGTCAAGGTGTTGGCAACGTTTTGAGCTGTAAATATTTGTACATTGTAAAACAGTCATAATAATATCAGCAACACAAACTTGATATACTAGTCTAGTGTAACATAACGTAGCATCATCATCATAAGTTTTATGTCATAGGTTTGTGATATTAACAAAGATTCAAGAATTTGAAATCAAACTTCAACCTACTTTCTACTAATTTTGTAAAGGTGAAAATTTGCGTGTGTGTGTTTGTTAATTGTTCACGCTATAGCTGCTCGATCGATTGAGCTGAAATTGATGGTACGTAGATAGCCTAGACCCTGGAATAACACACAGGGTACTTTTTATCCCGATATATCTACGGGAACGATGTCTACGCGGGTAAAACCGCGGAGCACAGATAGTAGCCAATATAATCACAACTAATTGATCAAAACTTATGTAAGTATAAGTATCTGAGAATCAAAGAATCAATCAAAGAATCAAAGCATTTATTCAGTATGTAGGCAGTATAAATATACGCACATATACACGTCAAAATCATAAATCATAAAATAAATCATAACCAATTATCAAGTAAACATAGCAAAAGCAGAATTTAACGCTTTGAATTAGAAAAAAAAAAGTAATGAACCATTCAGCTGTCATCCAATCGTTTACGTCAGAATATTTAAAAAAAATTAAAGTAGGTTAAAATCAACCATACATGTAACTGTGTGTTTCAGTACTTTAGACAATTTTTATATAAAAAAAATAAAAAAAGTGAAATAGTGAAACACAACATAGAGAAACGCATACCGATCACAGTACATATCATGATCCAAATGGAACTGATAGTCTGAATCAGAAGTCAAATATAAACGATACACTAAAAGTAAAGACGAGTAATTAAAAACCGGGCTCAGCACCCTGATTCACTCGGATACATTCGAATTCGGAAGCTTCATTTTGAATTTAGAATACTGATAAATCCGTGAGCTATTTTGTCGCTGAAATTTTTCCCATTAGAATCACTGAATCACTTTTTCTAATTGAAATATCAAAAGTAATCGGAGCATTGTGAGAAGAAAGATCCAAGTCGAAGGAGTGGCAGTTTACGAATCCGAATTTGCTTTCAAATGATCATCAATCATAGTATAGTAGCGCACATTAAGACCTATGACCAACAAACACTAATAATGATGATGACACCAAAGGTTAACAATGAACGAATTAAAATCGCATACCGTACATCAATTCCCAAAAATTTTTGCCTCAGCACTGCGCTACACTATAACCATCATAATTTTAGTTATGAGCCTGACTATAGTTTTAGCACATCATTAGGTTTACACATTTGATGTCAGTAGGGTAAGTAGGCGGAGATTTAGCCGTCTATTATAATATGCAATAAAACATAACAATTGGAATGGCACAATTGTAGAAGCGATGAATCAAGCGGCAGTGTTTTACGGCGGCGGGCTTAGGGCGTGCGTCCAGCGGCAGTTAGCCGCGATACCATCGCCGCGTGTCGCGCTATTGTGCGACATGTTCTCGCGGGGCTGTAGGCAGGGAGTCACGGGAAGATTCACGTACGATAGGTACGATATCTTGGTAATGCAGAAACGAGACCATTGTAATGTTAACGCTTTAGGGTGCCCTAGAATGTGATGTGACTAACG
This sequence comes from Cabera pusaria, assembly GCA_954871355.1. Lineage (NCBI taxonomy): Eukaryota > Metazoa > Arthropoda > Insecta > Lepidoptera > Geometridae > Cabera > Cabera pusaria. The sequence goes on along the minus strand of OX940891.1, from coordinate 28,876,067 downwards.
GATTTAAATGGCTTCAGCTGTGGCTTCCAAGCAAATATAATATAGCCTAACATCTAACAACATCATGGTCAATATATGGACTGAGATGAAACAGTTACAATATGTGCCGTAAACAGCTCTGTTAGCAGTCTATTGAATCGTTCTGCTACACTCCGGTGTGTAGCAGAACGATTCAATAGACTGCTAACAGTAACAGTATTTTATGCTTTCTCGGCAGCTTTTCAGTTTACATGAATCCAAATCCAAAAGACACTTCAATTGTCTCAATTAAAAGAAATACAACATATAACTTATAGGATTCATCAATGTTCTCAATTTAACTGTAAAACTTATGATTATGATATGCGTATTGATTAAGTTCACATGGTGGAGGTGGATGGTTTTCGAGGGCTCGGTGGTGTAAGTGGGAGAATGGTCGGTTTTGATGCCAGAGGTACGGAGTTTAATTCCCACGGTGCTCCAATGGATTTTTCTATAAAAAAATGTATGTGTGCCTTTCACAGTGGCCCTCCAGTAAAGGAAAAACATCGTTAAGAAACCAACAACCCCCGTGTGGTGGTAGGACACTATCTAGTGTCCGCCAGGCCAGCTACCACCCTCAAGTTAGAAAACCTGTCGCCAAACATCTAATGTGTTCCGGCAGCTTATCCTTGAGAACCAGTTCCAATTATAGGTGCTTACCATCATCGACCGCATCATCACTTACCTACAGGTGGGATAGTGGTCAAACGTTAGCATATAAGATATTAAAAAAAACATGGGACAATGAAATACATGATTAATTAATATTTTTTAGCATTTTGCTTTTCAAGAAAATATATTAATTTCAGCAACTGATTTAGTTTATTTTGTACCGTAACTAAACAAGCCGCGTGCTCACCTACTATCCACCGTCGCAGGCTCCCAGGGCTGGCACGTGCTGTTCATTATTTTCGCGCCGAAATGCGCCAACATCGCATTGTTAGGAGATTAGGAGCGCGGAGGTGCGACGCGTTTTGTTTTCTGTGGGATACGCGATTTTTTGCTATCGGACGTTCACACGATTATCTACTGATGCTTTGCTGTATTGTACAGGACTGATTTTCTTTGATTTAGGAGGAGTATTTAATGCAAGACTTTTAGTTACAATTATGACAAAAAGGATAAAATTTGTTGTTAACTGTTGCACGTTTTAAAGCTAGGATTGATTCAGTAGCCCAGTATCATGGAAAAGAGTAAGAATTCCAAATTCTAAAATGAAATTCACGTAGGTTTGTATATTGCAATCAATGATGTATACATTTTGTTATTTTAATAAGCATTGTAGCTTTACAATATTAATTTTTAAAAAACTTTTCTAACGCAATATCCATGCAAGTTTGCTCCTGTAAACCGTCGGTGTCAACCCTCCGGCGCTCCACTCGTCCGGCCGAGTTCTCGTATCAATAGCTGGTTTGTTTTACCCCGCTTCCTTTATTAGTCACCCCATACGAAAATATTGAAACGCGCCACCATTACACTATTGTACCGTGCTGGTGGGCGGCACCGGCCATATTTATTATTTTTGTCACCATTTCGCCATTGTAACGTCGGATTATAGCGGCATTTAGATGAAATTGGGGATAACGCACGCTAATCTCCGATCGGATCGATTTTTTTGGCGTGACGCTAGTTTTTGTCATTTGTGTACAACTGGCTTTATGGCTGAGGATTATCGTGATGAGACAATACGACTACTAGATGAAATGGTTTGATTTAGTTTTTAATTAATAAAGGCCTCATCTAATACTATAAGAATCTTTGTCCTGACATACTGACTGACTGACTCACTGACAGACAACGCACAGCCTAAACCGCTGGTCGTAGAGACTTGAAATTTGGAGGGTATATTTGCCTTAGTACAAGAAGAAAGGATTTTCCAAAATTCACCCTTTAAGGGGATGAAAAGGGGGTTCAAAGTTTGTATGGAGAAACAAGATTAGATAGACTTTTCTATCCGAAACTTCACACAAGTGCTTCAGTAAAAAAATAAGTAAATACGTGTTTCAGGTTTTTTTGAAATTCCTCCCCTAAGATGGTGAAATGGGGTAACAAAGTGTGAAAATCAATATTGTTTCGGATTGCGCTGAAATTTGGCATGCAGATAGTTATTACGACGTTAGTTCCTTTTGAGAAAGGACTTTTCAAAATTCACCCCTGAAGGGGATGAAACGGGGGTTCAAAGTTTGTATGGAGAAACAATATTAGATAGTATTTTCTATTCGAAACTTCATACAAGTGCTCCAGTAAAGAAATAAGTAAATCGTGTTTTAGGTTTTTTTGAAATTCAACCCCTAAGAGGGTGAAATGGGGTAACAAAGTGTGAAAATCAATATTGTTTCGGATTGCGCTGAAATTTGGCATGCTGATAGTTATTACAACGTTAGTTCCTTTTGAGAAAGGAGTTTCCAAAATTCACCCCTGAAGGGGATGAAACGGGGGTACAAAGTTTGTATGGAGAAACAAAATTAGATAGTCTTTTATATTCGAAACTTAACACAAGTACTTAAGTAAGTAAATACGTGTTTCAGGCTCTTTCGAAATTCCACCCCTAAAAGGGTGAAGTGGGGTAACAAAGTCTGAAATTAATATTGTTTCAGATTGCGCTGAAAATTGGTATGCAGATAGTTATTTTGACTTAGGTATCCGCTAAGAAATAATTTTAAAACATTCCCTCTTCAAGGGGATAAAGCGGGGGTTCAAAGTTTGGATAGTCATTTTATTTGACATTTCACACAAGTACTTCTGTAAATAAATAAGTAAATACGAGTTCCAGACTTTTTCAGAATGCTAAGAGGATAAACTGGGGTAACAAAGTCTAAAAATCAATATCGTTTCGGATTGCGCTGAAATTTAGAATAGTCATTATGACGTAGGTATCACAAAGGATTTTCTAAAAATTCCTCCCGGATACGGAACGGGGAATCATAGTTTGTATGGCAAAACAAGATGATATAAAGTACGTGTTGTAGGACTTGGACGAAATGGGGTAGGCAACAAAGTCTGAAACTTTGGGTTTTTCGGGTTTTATAAAATATATGAATCCTGAATTGCCTTAGTGACGCGATAACATGAAAACGGGTGAATCGATTTGGCGAATTCTTATTTGATGTCCTTAATGATAGAATCGTTATTATTGTTATATACCGGCTGTAATTCACGTACCTACTTTCAGTCGAATTTGTGTGACCTCACTTCCGAGGAAGAGCGACGGACTCGCTCGAAACCTAGGTCGAGAAAATTCGACTAAAGGTACGTGAATTACAGCTGGTATATAACAAAAATAATGTTACAAATTCACGATAATTGTAAAAGATAGAATCGTTTTTACAAAAGAAAAGTTTTACGTAAATAAAAGAAGTTTTTAACGCGGGCGAAGCCGCGGGACACTTCTAGTATGTAATAAATGTGTTGTGTCCGATGTTGTCCGAATGTGTCTTCAAATAACTAACAAGTTACAAACGAACGTTGTGAAAGTGTCGCTAACGTCAGGTTGTACTATATTATAATACAATTATTAATATTCCATAGAATATTAATTGTATTAAAAGAAAATACAACGTATTACATATTGATATGTATTGTACTCAATTAAAAAAACTGCACATCATTTAAAAAAATATCATGTGTTCTAAGTTTTGTTTCTGTTGATTTAAAGCTGTACCAAATAAACAGAAAGTCTGAAAGCACTAAATAAAAATTAGAAAGAACTTTATAACGTCTGCAAATAATTAAAATTCAATCCAGATCTTCTAAAATTGAAAATGGCGTATCTGGCAAGTTATCCATTTAGTTGGTTCGCCTTATCTGGAACTATTTGGCAGCGGTGCGGTCACGTATAACATTAGCACTACACTACGGTTAACCCGCCGCCGGTCGGCTCGGTCGAAATGACCCGCTAGATTTACTATAACTGATTGCCAATGTCTTTAATTACTTGGGTCTCTGATGGGAGCGAGGAATCACTCACATAGTTAAGACTACTATAATATTTAGTGATGATTTGAAGTAATTTGATATTTAGATATTTTTACATCTATGTATCTTACTAGCTGTGCTCCGCAGCTTTGCCCGCGTTATAAAGTGTTATATAAATCTGTGAAAAAAATCAGCGAAATCGGTCCAGCCGTTTGACCGTGAAGAAGTCCCAAACAAACAAACTGACTTTTGCATTTATAAGTAATATTGGTGTTGACTTTAATATCTACTTACTTCTAGATACCTCTCTCAATTACCAGTTTCTAACTTACTAAGACCACCGATCTACTTAGTAGTATAATGCCACTAGAAGTGCCCCGCGGCTACGCCCACGTTAAAACCTTCTTTTATTCAAAGTCAAAGTCAAAGTCAAAGCATTTATTCAGTATATGGGCAAATTAAAAATTAGCACTTACACACGTCAAATAACATTAAATAGATCATATTCAACAAAAAATATAGATATAACAGAAACATAACGCTTTGAATTTACAAAAAAAAAACAAAGGTATTGAGCCATTCAGCTTTCATCTAGACGTCGAACGTCACACTTAAAACACATGTTTAATTCCCCTTATTAATGTAGGGTTGCCAACCGTACCATTACGTGCACCCGCAACCCAGTGCATGTTTCAGTACTTCAGACAATTTTTATCCAAAAAATTGTGAAATAATGAAACATAATAGATAAATAAAACGCAGACTAATTGCAGTACAAATCATGTTCCGAATGGAACTGATTGTCCGACTATCAGCCGCATAATACCGTCGTAACAGGCAACCCTAGATCTGCAAACAAAAGATGAAAACTGATTGACTGTTGAATCTACTGGTGTTTCGGAAGTACTCCCATCAGAGAAGAAACACCAAGAAACTCTATGGGGCTTGTCACTTATTTTAATTCATTTTTTTTAATTCATATTAAATAAATGTTTAATGTACAATAAGTAATTCTATTATCATACAATTTATATTATATCTTGGAGCTTGGGGCATTCAGGCCAAGCATTTTTGTCATTCATATAGTCATTTATTGTATAGTACGATTTCTTCATTAAATTGGATTTTACAAAGGTTTTAAATCTGCTTATAGACAGTTGATCAATATCTTTAGGAAGTTTATTATAAAATCGTATACAGTTCGGAGTCCAGAAAAGGACCACTAACTTTCCACAACCTGAATTGAGGTAGAATTAATCTATTTTTGTGTCTTGTATTGAAATTATGTACATCGGACCTCTTATCATACTCATTCAAATTTTTGCGTACATACATAATATTTTCATATATATATTGACATGCCACTGTGAGAATTTTAATCTCCTTAAATTTTTCACGAAGTGAGTCTCGCGACTTCATGGTATATATAGATCGAATAGCTCTTTTTTGTAAAACAAATATAGATTGGATTTCGGCGGCTTTCCCCCACAATAAAATGCCATAGGACATTATACTATGGAAGTAGCTAAAGTAAACCAATCTAGCAGTGGATTCGTCAGTCAAGTTTCTGATTTTACGTACTGCGTATGCAGCGGAGCTCAATCTACCTGCCAGAGCCGATATTTGAGAACCCCATTGTAGTTTTGAATCCAGGGTGATGCCCAAGAATGTAGCGGATTCAACAAATTCTATCGGTACATCGTTTATTAATATCCTGCTATTAATGACACCCTTTCTTACATTTGGCAGCGAGAATTTAATACATTTAGTTTTTTTGGCGTTCAGTAATAAGTTATTGGTTGTAAACCAATTCAAAACCTGTGCGATTGATTTGTTAACATCGTCAAATCCAGGCGCAATCCTATCTATTTTGAATATTAAGGATGTATCATCCGCGAACAAAACAATGTCACATAAGTTTTGCACGAAAGACGGCAAGTCATTAATATAAACTAGAAATAAAAATGGTCCTAAGATCGATCCCTGCGGAACTCCCATTTTTATGAGGGATCCAGATGACCTGACGCCATTGACCTCAACCATCTGTATTCTATTACTGAGGTAGGATGAGACCAGATCAAGTGCTTTTCCGTTAACGCCGTAGTGTTTTAATTTGCAAATTAGCGTTTTGTGACAGACGCAATCAAACGCTTTAGATAAGTCACAGAAAACGCCGATAGCATCTTGTGCTTTCTCCCAGGCATCAAATATATGTTTAAGAAGATCTACTCCAGCATCAGTAGTAGAACGCTTCTTAGTGAAACCATATTGTTTGTGATTTAAAAGATGATTAATATTAAAATGTGCCAAAAGCTGGTCTAATATAACTTTTTCAAAAACTTTACTGAGCGCCGGTAATATAGAGATTGGTCTATAGTTTGAAGGGTCATTTTTGTTCACTGATTTGTATAGGGGAATTAATTTACTTTTTTTCATTACATCAGGAAAGACACCTTCATCGACGCATCTGTTAAAAATAAACGCTAAGTGAGGGCTAATTGCATTAATAATATAACTAAGTACTTTGGTTGACATACCCCACAGATCCTCGGTTTTCTTTTGATTGAGCATTTTAAAAGTTTTGATAATTGATATTGAAGTTATGTGTCTGAACTCAAACATAGAGTCACATACATTCACACACTTCGATAGTAAAACAAAAGCATCCTTAGGGGAAGAGTTTAAAGGCTGAGTAGTAATAATAGGTACTTGTGAGAAGTACTCAACAAATGTGTTAGCGACATCATTATTATCTATGATTAATTTATTATTAACTTTTAACATAATTTTACCGTCCCTCTGCTTAATTTTTCCAGTTTCTGTATTAATGACTTTCCATGTTGATTTTATTTTGTCATCGGCATGCTTAATTTTTCTACTTAGATGCAGTGATTTTGCTGTCTGACAAACAACTTTAAAAGTTTTTGAATACAATTTTAAGTGATTTATGAATTTAGTATTATGTAAATTAATGGTTTTTTGTGAGTACAAGTTATACAAATTGTTTCTACTTTTATAAATACCAGGAGTTGCCCAGTCATCGAAACGAACCTTCGCACCCTTTCTAACCATTTTAATTTTAAAAATATCATTGAACTCTGCATCTAACATTTGAAATAAAGCACTGCATAGGTCATCAGGATCCTCAGAAAATCTTAGGTTCATTAATTGCTTGTCAATGATATCCACAAACTGTTCAACCCGTTTGGTGGTAATGGGCCTGTAAAAATGTTCTTGGCCTTTGATGGATAATTTACATGAAAAAGTGACACTTTGTCCCAGATGGTCCGAGCCAAGTTTATCAAAAATTGCAATTTTTTCGGGTTCACAGTTGCAGAACACATTGTCCAAGCAGGTAGCTGACGAGCTAGTGATTCTTGTTGGCTGATTAAAAAGATGCTTCAGATTGAAGCTTAGAAATAATTTTTTTAATTTGTCGCTGAGCGGAGACTGCTCAATTAAATTAACATTGAAATCGCCACAAACTATTAAAGATTTAGAGGTGTTGAAGACTTTGCTCATTACTTCTTCCATAATTGTTTCAAACATTTTATAATCAGCCGATGGAGGTCTGTATACACAGATGACTATATGTTGCCCCAGCTCTATACAAGATAATTCAACACATCGTTCCACAGACAAAGCTACTATGTCTTTACGCTCTTTAAAGTTACAATTTCCAGTTACATATATTAGTGAGCCACCACGAATTGCGTTTTGTCTAATGAATGTGCTGGCAATTGTATAATTTTTTAATATTGGTAACAAAGTACCTTTCACAAACCAGTGTTCAGTAATACACATTATGTCAACTTTATAATAATTGAGAAATAATTCTAACTCTAAGGCTTTGCTGGAGAGACCTTGTATATTCTGATGAAAAATGTTGATTGAGTCAGGCCTCCCCATTGTCTTAGACATTAGTTTAAACTAACTAAGTCTACTACGCTACAATTACCCTGCATAGTAACACCACTACGTTGGGGCTCGTCTTTGTGATCTGTTACAATATGTAAAACAGGGTCATAAATATTGTATGCTAATAACTTAGCAATGGTCGACTTATTAGTCTTATTGAGATACAAAGTATCCTTTGTCAATATTACTTTACTAATAAATTTGTTGGTTTCAAAATACAAAAAGTCGCTGAAGCGACACGTCAAATTGTACAGTGCCAAGTTCAATTTATGAGCATGCTCATTATAAGAGCAACTACTTGTTTTAAGATACGGGAATGAACAAACTATTATTTTACTAATGCCTCTGCTGGCAATGTCTGACAAAAGTTTAATTAGAATATTAATATCAGCTTTTTTAACGTTTGTGCTATTACCTAGCTGCAATACAATAGTACAATTTTTGTGATACTGAAAGCTGCATATTTTTTTACATAAATCTGTAATTGATAAATAAATTCTATAATTAAACACATCAAATAAGAATTAGCCAAATCGGTTCACCCGTTTTCATATTATCTTGTGACTAAGGCAATTCGGGATTCATATTTATAAAACCCGAAAAACCTAAATTTACAGACTTTGTTACCAACCCCATTTCGAAAAATCCTACAACACGTACTTTATCCCATGTTGTTTCGCCATACAAACTTTGAATCTCCGTTCCGTATCCAGGAGGAATTTTTAGAAAATCCTTTCTGAGCGGATACCTACGTCATAATAACATCTGCATTCTAAATTTCAGCGCAATTCGAAACAATATTGATTTTTAGACTTTGTTACCCCAGTTTATCCTCTTTGGGTGGCATTTTGGAAAAAGTCTGAAACTCGTATTTACTTATTTATTTACGAAGTACTTGTGTGAATACTATCTTATCTTGTTTCTCCATACAAACTTTAAACCCCCGTTTCTTCCCCTTCAGGGGTAAATTTTGGAAAATCCTTTCTTAGTACACCCTTACGTACTAAGACAAATATACCCTCCAAATTTCAAGTCTCTACGACCAGCGGTTTAGGCTGTGCGTTGTCTGTCAGTCAGTCAGTCAGTCAGTCAGTCAGTATGTCAGGACAAAGATTTTTATAGTATTAGATTGAATGTTTATTATTTTTATTTATTAAGGTTTATCCAAAATTATTAAACTTAAAGGACATTTTGCGTGACTTTTGTTTGAAAAGGTAAAATTGCTTTGAGCTGTACACAACAGCACATTTAGGCTTGTCATACACTGTATGACAAGCTTAAATGTGCTGTATGACATTATAGTGTCTTAAAACTATTTTTTAAAAGCTTTACGAATAAACAGCTTTTTTTCAATGTGGGTTGCATTTGTTTGTTTTTGGAGTGGGTTCACGTAAAGAGTGCAATGAGTAGGGATCGAACTCACGGCCTCCCGATCGCCAGGCTTTAAATTGTAATATTTTAAACATATTTCTATCATTAGACTAAAAGGGACTTCATGATGTCAGACAGTTTGAATAGGCCTCTTATCTATGTGGTGTGAATCACAATTTGTTTCAGACCAAGTTCACGGTCGCTCCCAACGTTAACACTGTGTTGTGATACTTGTGATGTTAACAACCTCACACTCATTCATGAAGTTTATTAGACTTACATCAAATTTTTAACGGACTTAAAAAAGGAGGAGGTTATAATATGTTCGACTGCATGTATTTTTATTTTTGTGTATGTTCACCGATTACTCGAGGGCGTCTATACGGAATTTGGAAACTCTTTTTTTTATTTGAAAGGATATATATACTTCACAGATGGTCCCATTTAAATTTCATCGAGATGTGTTCAGTATCTTCAGAGATATGAAGATAAACACGTCAAACTTAGTACTGAAAATGACAAGCGCGACGTTTGTGGTTGGTCCTTTTAGTTTTTTAAACGATCTTAAATTAAACATGTTTTATTTGTCATAGTAAAGTAATACAATGAGAATTTGATTTAGCAACGATAAGTTAAACGTCACGAACTTGGGTAGGTACCATTGAGTGTGAATGCTGACATTAAAGGTTACATCAAAATGTGAAACATAGAGCATCTCAATCAAATATATGAATCTTGTTAGGGTATATTTCAGAATTCTCGAACAAAATAGTTTGCTGATTGATTGAATAATAAAGCTTGAACTCGACTGTTTGAGTATGTCTACGCTATATTACAAATATAAAAAATATGTATATTTGGCTATATTATATATTTTATACAAGACACCCTATACTAGGGATATCTCTGCGTCGCGGGGGACTTTACAGTCTATGCAAAAAGACACCATCGTGGCGTTACGATGAACTAACATTCAAAGGTAAGCAAGGAAGGTACATACCTACTTAGTAGCACACGATAATGATAGGAGTAGGTACCCACCAAGTATCAGACATTTTTAGTAGTACTACTAATGACAGCAGTGTTATCAATGCGACAAAAACAGTAAATTAAAACGATCGACTACCGACGTGACCTTAATTTCTACGACAGTTCTTTTTTTGCACAGACTCTACAAACATACACATCACGGACACAATATAGAAGGAAGATACGGTGGTAATATTCAATGTTAGCAATTATTTGAGAATCTGATGACCATAATTAAGCAAACAAATTCGTAGTAAAGGTAATATATTATTATCAAAGTAAATTGACCAGTCTCCGCAATTCTCATAGAGTTGGTGAGATATCCCCGGTCCGGGGCAATTGATGTATCCGGCAGCGAGGTAGTTGGCTCATCTTGACCCGGCGAGTTATGAATATGAAACGACTGAACATCAACTGTTGCTGCTAGTTTGCATCTTGGTTACATCTTCCCAGCATGTCTCTAGAACTTTGGAAGTTTAGGTAAATATCAAATTTTTACTCAACTACGTGATGGTTATGTGTTTGATCGGAATATGTACGTTTATCTGTTCTTTTTTATATCATATAGGCTAGCGTTTAACCACTATCTCTCCTATTGGTAAGTGATGATGCGGTTGAAGATGGTAAGCACACTAGGCCTAGAATTAGAGCTGGCTCTCAAGGATAGCTTCCGGAACGCATTAGATGTTTGGCAACAGATTTTCTAACTTGAGGTTGGTAGCTGGCCAGGCGGACACTAGATAGTGTTCTACCACCATGCAAAACTTCTAAATGTTCCCGCATAACTTCTAAATCCTTTATCATATTTTGACAAATGAGACATCGTTGGAAGCATCTTGATTGTCAACTGGTTATAGGATAAATTACGTCACATCAAATTAAATATGGCCCTCTTGAAGACATAAAGTCATGAACTATTTTCCTAAAGGCTAAGAATGTTCAAGGAACATTTTTGGCTCTAATATCTTGGCATATCTTTTTTTTATTTTATTTTATATTATATAGCTTAGCGTTTGACCACTATATATACATATATATATGTTACATACATCTGATAAATCTGTACCGCCATGTTTTTAATATTCACCTGGTAATATTTGTCAATTATACGTTTCTTTCCGCAGTAAAAACATGGTGCTTGTAGTAACTGCTGCAGCTACATACACATTAATAGCCACATCGCCAAACCTCAGCAATACCGGAACTTTGATATCCTCTTACAGAATTCACGTTATAAAAATCATTACTTCCTCGGATTGTTTTGAAAAAGGCCGGTGCCCGAGGCCGGAGGGTGGGGCAATCAATACAGGGCCGCACTCGGACAGAATACTAAGCAGGTGCCGGCTTGCTGCGTCTGCCTGCAGCCCTGCCCGCCTCATAACCTTATTTATGTTTATCATGATGTTCAGGACGAGCCTCGCTGCCGACGCAGAGGGTGAAGGAAACGTGCAACTCCAAACTGAAATGTCATTTTTAAGCTACAGACAGATAGTAAGTAATCATCTTACACAAAAGAAAGTCACAGGGCTTATGAGACTGGGCATTTGAATATCTTATGGTAATCTTTAACGTCACCACATGGTGCCTACTATGTGGTAGTGTTCGAAATTCTGGCAAATCAGACTTTTGTATACCACGATATCAACTATTCTAGAGAGATGTTGTCGCCTATTTTCAGCGTGAGCGTTTTGATTATCCTGTTTACTTTAAGCATAAAACAACACATCTCTTAAACGTTTCACGGTCCGTAAATCATCTTTGCAAGCGTTGCTAAAGTTAAAATGTTATAATTCTATAAACCAGTATAGTTTGAGGTAACTCTAACTAGAACGTTAATAAATGACCGTCACTTATAATCACATATAACATTTTATCTCTCTCCCACGAGACGTGGAGAAAATTAAAACAGATGATCTGGCGTAGCCGTTGCGAGGCCATAATTAAAAAGATAAGGAATATTTTCCATGGAAAACCCCTTCCGTAGTGCGTCGGGTAGCAGGGGAGCGGTTACCGTGAAGGCCCCGTTGGGAGCGCGCAGATCGGCGGCCCGCTGATTAAGTAAACTAAGATAGGTTCGGCAATATAGCGTAACGTCGAAAGTCAACAAGGGCAAAACGATAAGTTGATTTGGTATCCTCAAGGGTTAGAATAGTTACTGTTTGAGATGATTGGATTGCTTCAGATGAGAGCCGTATTGTTTGCCTCGCTGTTTGCTTTGACGGGATAGCGCACTTTTCAATGTGAGAGGGTATCTCGATAGATGGGAACGTCGATAAAGGTTTATTTTTGGAGAACGTAAAGTGTTTTTAGAGTACATCGTTTGCTGTCATGTGACTATTATGCCACTCTTTTGAAGTTGGTTTAAATCAAACCTATCATCATCACCATCATAATCAGCCAGTGTCAGTCCACTGCTGGACGTAGGCCTCTCCCAAGATCGCCACAGAGCCCGATCTTCGGCTCATTGGGAGGTATATGCCCTAATCGCTACGCTGGGGCGGGTTTGCGATTGCAGGACGTAGCTCCTCACACCGGTGACGCTGCTGCCCATCACCCGCCTTTAGTATTTAGCTACGCCATAAATTGAAATATTTGTACCGCCATTCGTCGGTCGCCAGAGCCTCGTTTGTTGATCAGCAGAATACACCACAGGCAGGTGAGGTTGGCTGGGAGCACTAAGGTGGTATTTGTGCTCCCTTATATCCCTAAAATCAAACCAAACACAATAAACAATTAGTGAACTTAAAAAATAATAACATTTCAGAAAGTTGTCACATAAAGCTTCGTAAAATATTATATGAAATAAAATAAATGCTGTCTTTTATTCCGCTTAAAAATATTTCTAGCAATGCCATTTTGTTCCCCATACCTCGTGTCATACATACCCTCAAATCTGGTGTCAAACTACATCCCATCTGTCACTGCCGCGAACGCCATAAAAACTTAATAAGCGATCCGTCACCATAAAATAACCATTAAAAAGCCGTCGAACGCTTTTAAAAATGCATCAAGAAATGAAATCGGTAGTTAATTACCAAGAGACTTCGCAGATCGGATTTCAGAAGGGCGACCACTGGGGAGAGTCCCGGTTGACGCACATTCCCCTACGTCACTCGAGATCATCAAAAACGCGATACAAACACTCAAAGCGATAAATAGAGGTCGATATGTATGCAAATATTTAGTATGAATATAACAGGTAGGCATGTACAGTAAAGCCGGAGCGGGGTCGAGTGGAGCGTTCACGAATGAACGCTTGAGTGACTCCTAACGAATGATTCGGTCGCCCTCTGTTTGTTCGTACCTAGCGTAGGTATTTACCGCGGGTGTGCATCCCAATTTGAAATTTGCACGTCTCGGGTCTGCGAGGCCCCGCGGTCCAATCGGCGCGCAGGGGAGCGTTCCACTGTTAATTACGTTCTTGTCGACGCACTGAGTTATGATTCACGTTTCATTTTGTGTTTCAGTGTTGTCAAATTGAATTTGGTTTCGGGGAATCTGACATTCTGTAATTGAGGTTCTGTTGGAAAATTGTGGAGCAAAAAATGTTGAGCTTCCTGGATAGGTGTTTTATCCAAGACTACGAAGTTTTCATTAAAGTGAATAATTTTAAAATTAGTTTTTATATGACCAATACTGACGGTGCCATCCACATAAGTTATATAGAATATATCTAATTCTATATATTTACTAACCAATCACTCACCTGCAGAGTTTTAATATATTTATTTTAATATTGGAGAGCTCTCGCATGGAAACATTTCAACCACATGGCACCTATTTTCTACAATTTATTAAATTCTAAGAGTAAAGTAAAACCATTTAGCAGACATAAACTAAAATTCGTAATTAATGACTGGCTACCGACCCTTGATTACGAAGCAATAGAGAAATTATTTCTTAAAATTACATAATCAGAATTAACTAATTAACAAAAAATGGACCTTATTCACACTCACATATATATATCACACATACTTACACACACCCACACACACACACGCACACGCACTCGCACGCGCACGCGCACGCACACACACACACGCGCACGCACACACATACACACACGCGCGCATTCACACATACACACACGCGCACACACACACACACACACATACGCACATGCACGCGCACGCGCACTAGCACGCACACACACACACACACATGCGCACACCCACACACACGCGCACACACACGCACACTCTAAAATAAGTTGAACTCAAATTTGGGGAAGACACTGTTTTTTTGCAACACAGTATAATAAATAATACTAACGCAAAAAGACAGGGCTTTTAAACTTATATGTACATAATTAGTTTTTTTTTGCCAATAAAGTTATTTATTAAAGTTATTTTATTAAGGCTGAGTTGCACCATCTGACTTTAACCGTAACTTTAACTATTAACCGGTGTTTTTATATGGATTTTGACAGATTTTTGACATTTGTTATAGTTAAAGTAAGATGGTGCAACTCAGCCTAAATATTGTCTCTGCCCTTCAACGTTGTTGAATCTATTCAAAATCCTTTGATTTGTCGGTTTATATCTTAAAACTATTCCATCACTAGCCCTAACCAAAACAGAGAGATAATCGAATATGCATCTCATTATCGGTCGTTTTAAATTATACGAACTAAATTATATCCCTTTGCATTGACAAATAGCACCCTGGCAACTTCCTTGTTAGCGGATCACTGTGTTGGGGACACGCATGCTTAATACCGAATGGTAGTAACTAAAAAAATATGTGTATAGTAAAAAAGGCCATAACATGGGTAGTACAGGGTTACGTTTGGCTAGAGTTGTGGTCGGTAGTGTGACAATTTTGCGTTGTAAAAGTGTATGCTGTGGTAGACCGAAATGAAGCTTGTTTTTAGTGAAAGGCGTCAGCTTGTGTGATAGGATTTGTGTATGGAAGTATGAACTAATCTCCCTCTTGATAACTCAATAACTGTGGAACGAGAGGACGGCCTTTGATGCCAGCGCGGGGCGACGAAATCCTAATTGTAGATAAAAAGATAACGTTGACGAGAGGGCTGTTGCTTCACTGTATTGATTGAGGATTATTTTGTACATTTTGTTCGGTATGTTGCAGTGGACCTGTTGGTAATGTCCTCATAATGTACAATGCATAATGCGAGCCTTTTACCCAACATTTCCTTAGTTCAATATTCCTCAACAACTCTTGCAAAGCCATATATTGTTCAGTCTGCAGTCTTAGACAAAACATATTATTTATGTTCCATTTTTTTTTTTTGTCATTATAGACTAAATAGGATGTAGCTATTTGAATGTATAAAGAACGTTGTTAGAGGAGCAACACATATACATTATAGTTGATTATAAAAAGTCCTAACAATTTCCCATTGTTTATGATTTGTTTTGTCCGACTGTCATTTCACACCAACTCTTCAAAGACTTTATCTGATGCACAATCTACATACATATCACGTATGAAATCTCTATCTATAGGCCCCTGCATCTGTGCAATAAGTTAGTCAGCACAGCGCCATCTCTCGGGGGGTTCACGACAAATTGCAAAATTAAAACTCCCTTGATAATATCGAGCGCAGGGGTAGGTGCGAAAGATTAATATTCAAAGAGAATTTTAGTAGTGTTGAATTACGGTGTTTAAAATCGAATCAGAACTTGGTATAGATTTAAATATTTTATGGTAGAAATTAAATATGTTAATTCCAATGAGTTTTGACGTGATGTTTTTCTATGATTATCATTATCATCAGGCTATACTAGTCCATTGCTGGACATAGGCTTATGCAATTGCACTCCAATCCTCGGCTAATCTCATCTAGCTCATGTCACCAATCTTGCTAAGATCATCGCTCCATCAAGTCTAAGGGCATCTAATATGATAATACCCATTCGAGTTACATACATTGCCAACTTATAGAAAACATAAGAGTAGAAGATATCACCATATTGATTAAATTCTGTGCATTATTGCATTCATTGCGTCATATATAGCATACCAATTAACTACCGCTATGCTATTACAAAATCCATGCATATCTGCACCCTAGCCGATAGGTGAAACGATAGGTCCTATCGTTTTACTGACCATCGAAATAATGCCTGAATGTTAAATTCAAAATAAAACACTTAGAAGTCACATCAATTTTAACTGCACCAAGCGAGTGAGTAGCAATACTATTTTACCTCTACTCCCTTTGTTAACCGACTTCACAAAAAAGGAGGAGGTTCTCAATTCGTCTGTATGTTTTTTTTTTTTTTTTTTTTTTCTATCACATTGATAAGACAAACAAAATAATGACATCTCTCTCGAAGCCTGATAAAACATGTTCCCTCAGAACTATCATACATAACAGAGATTCCGAAACATCCAATTTTCCTCATATCGTCGCCATCTTTCCACCATTAATCAAAGAATCTGCTGCCGACCAAGTGAAAAACCACCGACACAGAACATCTAGAAATGCTCTTCAGATACAAGAGGCACACAGTGACGGAGCCAGGACTTTGAAAAGGGGTATTTAGAGTTAGATATTAGAGCATTGGGCTACCTACCTACCATGAAGTATATTTTATTTAAATATATTATGTTGCTCCTTGTTATTTTTTATTGTTGTTTTTTCTATTTAATTATACGACAATGGTATAATTAATAATCGTATTATTATTAATGAAGTAATTTGTAAAATGTATGTGATTTTTACCTTCACATGTGAAATTTCGCTGTTACTTATTTCTATTTACACAATTTGCACTTAGCTGTATCAAAATATAAATTACTAGCAGCCCGCCCCGGCTTCGCACGGGTAGAACATATATGTCTACAAAATTTTCATCAGTTTGTTGCATCGAATATAAAATATGAACATATTGAACAATCATAGTCATATTTCATCCAATTTACACAAAACCTTAACGAATTATGCACCTAAACCTTCCTCATAAACACTCTGGCTATTGGTGAAAACCGCATGATAATACGTTCAGTAACTATTGAGATTATTGCGAACAGACAGACAGACGCAGTGATGGACTTTGTTTTATAATACTTACGTAGTGATATTGGACGGCCCTTTGGTGTAAAGGATAGTTACCTTGATTCTGACCCGACGGTCGTTGGTTCTAATCCTAGCTATATACCTACATATGAAAGTTTTATGTGCATTCATGAATCATGAGTTTTCGTACAGTGGTAGTGGGATCATTAAATCTACCAAAAAGTAGCTTACCACCAAGGAGAATATCTGCCGCCGTAACCTTACGCGTTCCCCGACGCAAAATGTAGGGGTAATATACGTTTAACGTGTGTATCTGTGAGTCTGTCTGTAGCATCTTAGCACCTAACCGGATGAACCAATTTTGTTTCTATTATTGATAGTTTTTTTTTGTTTGATAGATATCTTCATCGAGAGTTTTCTTAGCTTTGATTCATGAAAATTCGTTCAATCGTTATAAAATCGTTAAATCGTTATAAAACTATGAGCTTTTTTCTAGTTATTTGCGCTATGAAATCAACTTTCATAGGTCTAATCAATTCGAAAATCTTCTTCTTCAACGATATTGTAAGAACATGGAAGCATTGACCTGATACTGGGACATCTCCTGGACTCTACAGAATACTCAAATCCTCACCAACTTACAGCTCATATTTTAAATGTCGTGTTTAGTCATTGGAATGCTTTTAATAAAAAAATTATACATAGATCAGTCGGGGTGGTTTAAAATATTATATTATTATATATTATATGAATATTATTTTATACAATAGATCATATTATTATACTATATTGGCTTCAAATTGATTGTGATCGGTGGGGATCTACAGCATAGCTAAGCTTATAATAATATTTTCGTAGTAACTATGACCTAATCTGTGGTTTCACTGAAAATATTTTATTAATTTTGCGATGCATGTATGTGAAATTCGTGATATCTTCTAGAGTTTTTATTTGAATTATATACTGTCAAGGACAATTTTAATCTATAATATGTGGCCAAGCTAACTAACGTAATTATTTGGATAAGGATTAATACTATATACTTGAAAATAGCCTTGGAAGTTATGTAATATTTTTTAACAAAAATTTTAAGATTAAAATGGTTACTGTGAGTCAACCTTAAGAGATAGACATATGCTGTTGCGGACTTTTTTGTAGGTCTTATTAAGTTGTACAACTCTTGCATAGAAAATATTCTTCTATCTATTTTCAATTAAGCAGCGTTCGTAAGAAACGTGTTTTTTCGACCGTTTTTTGCCGACTTAGGTTGCAAATTGGGTCTTCACGAATGTACCTTTGATTTAAACGGGATAATATATAGCCTATTTTCATTCCGAAAGACCATTCTATGTATTAGTGAAAGAGTTTTTTAAATCGGTTCAGTAGTTTTTGAGCCAAATCATTACAAACATACAAAAATACAAATGTTCTCTCTGTATAATATTAGTATAGATAGTATAGATAAAATGTCTGTAAAATTTGCCGTGGTGACGAAAAGTTCCATCGCAATCGTGACTATATTAATTACTATCTATATAATAATCTACAAACAAATGCAATTGTGAGACAGTTTTAGCCAAAAACTCTACATGTTTTATCGACGAATTCAAGCATCCAAAGAGGCTAGAGGCCAAAGAAGCTTTCCCAAAATAGCCGTACACTAATGGGGCAAAAAGCCCACTCTACCTACTCCCTAAATCCGTCCACATGCTGACAAAGTTCGCCACTAGTGGCAGATACCGTGCAGGCGTGCTTGAGATTCGCCATGCCAATAAAACACAGGGTGGTGTAAAAAACTGCCGCTTCCAGCACAAGAGTGGAACCGATGTCGTTTGCTGCGCTGCTGTCGGGAACCGCAAAAACTTGACGATGTTCCGTGCTTGAGTTTACGGGCTGGGCTATTGTTGGATTAAGGCCTTATTGGGGGAATCAGATGTGGTGAGACTAAACTACAAAAAAGGGCATTTTACAAGAAAGAGCAACCATACATCCTGACTATCCAGCCTAATATAATAAAAACGTTTGTCACTCTGTCACTGTCTGTTTGTTACCTAATCACGCCAAAGCGGATGATCCGATCTGAATTTTATAATAAGACTATAATAATATAACACATTTTATAAGCCAGAAATTAAAAAAAAGGCTATTTTTTGTGAAAATATAATCATGATTAAAACACAACGATCACACAAATGTTGATTGACAGAGCTTTGCAGTGATAAAATTTTTTGTGTACGTGAACGAAGTCGCGGGCGGGTATCAGCTAGTTTAGCATTAATCTCACTTATATAAAAGATAAAAGTCATAAAATTATGAAAACTTTAAACAACACAAAAATGTAAGATTGCAAACTAGAACTATACAACATAAGTACAGAAATAGGCTAGCCTTAGCACTAAAAAATAAAGCCAAAAACCAAAACAACAACAATAAACCTGAACGCTGATTGTTTTTCAGAAGAGTCTGAAAGCAGGTTTTGTCATTAGGGTTCCAAACCCAAAGGGTACCAACGGAACCCGTTTTAGGGTTCCGTACCTCAAAAGGTAAAAAAGGAACCCTTATAAGATCACTTTCTTGTCCGTCTGTCTGTCTGTCCGTCCGTCTGTCTGTCCATGTGTCACCACCGATTTTCGCAGGAACGGGTAGACCTAGGAAGTTGAAATTTATACCAGATACTGTCTATAGTCCCTATTAGGTGTATACAAATCAGGGTCCTGAATCAACGCAATAAAAAGATATGGGCAAATTTAGATTTTCGCGAAAACTTGTAAGTACCAAAATGTACCTTAATTTTCCACTTTTTTGTTTTAATTATGCTAGAATTATCCATTTTAGTCAAAAACAAGGTCTTACGCTTTTAACTAAAATTGACAATTCTAGGTCAACCGGAAGTACCCTATAGGTTTTGGGTCGAAAACCTATAGGGTACTTCCCGTCGATCTAGAATTATGAAATTTGGCAAGAAGCAAGGTCTTACAGCACAAATAAAGGAAAAATACAAAAAATAAAAAAAGTTGAAAATTAAAGAGTGTCGCCATACATACATAGATTCGCCAATATAGATAGGCCTCTGATTTATATAAGCGCTCATAGAATTTAGAGGTCTAGCTTAATTGGTACCTACCAACGTTGATACGGAAGCCTCGGTGGGCGAGTTCAACTCTAGGTTTTGGGTCGAAAACCTATATTGCATTGGTATGCATTGGTGGCACCATCTATGACTATTTATTACGTAAGTTAATCATTCGGAAGAAATCATTACAGTTTTTCAAATCCGACGAGAGATGTTGCACTGCGTAAATCAAATATTATGTTTCTTTGAAGTGTCTCACACTTTATATTTTTTGTAAATTGTTAAACACAATCCAAAATTTCATCGTACCGACGGGGCGCCACCAATGCATAATTGGGTTAACAAATGCAATCCACTAATTTCGTCGTATCGATGTATCGAACCGTGGCTTAATTGGCAGAGCACCTGGACGTGTAATCCGGAGGGTGCGGGTTCGAGTCCCGTCGGTACGATGAAATTTTGGATTGTGTTTAACAATTACAAAAAATATAAAGTGTGAGACACTTCAAAGAAACATAATATTTAAAGTTAAGTTATTATTGTACACCACCGTCTTATTCTTCTTGTATTTCTATTCATCCAAAGGTTGTCTGGTAGAGATAGCTAATAGCGATAAGACCGCCCATTTTAATACCGCGTAGACATTATTTTATATTTTATTTTTATTGTTTTAATAGTTTAGTAATTGGTATCCGCGACTATGTCCGTCCAAGTACAAAATCAGCAGACTGAACATATCCCTTTACATCGAGGTGTGAGACAAGGGGACGTTATTTCCCCCAAATTGTTCACAAACGCTCTAGAGGATATGTTCAAGACGCTGAACTGGAAAGGACGAGGCATAAACATCAACGGCGAAAACCTCTCACACCTGAGATTTGCGGACGATATCGTTATCATGGCTGAAACCGTACAGGACTTGGAATACATGCTGACCACCCTTGCTGATTCTTCTGCACGCATCGGTCTCCGGATGAACTTGGATAAGACCAAGATCATGTTCAACGAACATGTCATTCCGGAACCGATTGCCTTAAGTGGAGTCCCTCTCGAGACTGTTCAAGAATATGTCTACCTTGGCCAAACCTTGCAATTGGGTAGAAACAATTTCGAAAAGGAAGTCCGCAGAAGAATACAGCTGGGATGGGCAGCATATAGAAAACTACGTCGAGTCTTTTCATCGCCGATACCACAGAGCCTAAAGACAAAAGTCTTTAATGAGTGCGTCCTACCTGTAATGACATACGGAGCCGAGACGTGGACACTGACGGTGCGACTGATCCACCAATTAAAAGTCGCTCAGCGAGCTATGGAAAGGGCTATGCTCGGAGTATCTCTGAAAGATCGAATTCGAAATGAAGTCATCCGACAGAGAACCAAGGTTATCGACATAGCTCAAAGGATTAGCAAGCTGAAGTGGCAGTGGACTGGTCACATCTGTCGTAGAACCGATAACCGTTGGGGTAGACGTGTTCTAGAGTGGAGACCACGACTCGGGAAACGAAGCGTAGGACGCCCTCCAGCTAGATGGAGCGATGATATACGCAAGCTGGCTGGCAGCGGTTGGAAACAAATAGCTGAAGATCGAGCTCAGTGGCGTGCCATAGGAGAGGCCTATGTCCAGCAGTGGACGAGTACAGGCTGTTAATGATGATGATGATGAATTGGTATCCAATAAAGAGTTTTTGTTTTGTATTGTATTGTATCGTAAGTTTGTCCCTTAACCTAGTCTGAGAAGTTGGTACGGAAGCCTCGGTGGGCGAGTCCAACTCGACTTGGCCGGTTTTTATTATTAGCTTTTTATTAGCTTCACCTGTATGTTTGTATGTTTGTAACCGACTTCTTTGGGCGCTATTTTGACCCACTTTAAACGGCCAGATTTCGTTCAAACTTTGTAGATTTATCGAGGATCGATGACAATACACTAATTTGAAAAAAAATATTCAATTTTTCAACTAAAAAGTAGAAAATAAATAATAGTTTAAAAAAACTAAAAAACAGGCTTTTTATAGAAAACCGAACTAAAAAAAAGAAAATACATTTTAATAAATTTAAATGAAGAATAGTGTTAAAAATTTCAATAAATATAAATTAATACTAGTGAATATAAAAAAAATATTTTATTTTTAAAAAAGCGTGTGGTGCTTTTAAGATATTATCAAAATGATAATCACTCTATTCATATCTGTCAATAAAATATTTATAACTATTGACACCATGCACCTCACGTTTTTTTAAAAATAAAATATTTTTTTTTATTCACACAATTATTAATTTATATTTATTGAATTTTTTAACGCTATTCTTAATTTAAATTTATTAAAATTTATTTTCTATTTTTTAGTTCGGTTTTCTATAAAAAGCCTGTTTTTTAGTTTTTTTTAACTATTATTTATTTTATGATAATATTACCAAAAATATGACGCTCGCATGATGGTAAGGGTTTTTGTCTACCCGCGACAGATACAGTGGCATAGGTATGTCAGATTGCGAGAAGTACAATCAAAATGAAAAATACTTAACATAAATGTACATAATTAGAATAATATTTTAAGTAAATTAAACTATCAAAGTGTATAGTGCCATAAATATTTAGAGCTAAGTAAATAATAACTTAAGTCAGAAATTAGTAGTTACAGAACGCAATGCGTAAATCACCTCGAGTTAATTAAGTAAGTAGTGGAAAATCTAAATAACTTGTGAACAAGATTTTAATCGCATATTAAATATTCATAAGGAAAATTAATGGATTCCTTTTCTTTCACATTTTATTTAGATTTAAGTAAGTCACGGGAAAAAAATGTGACACGATTACGTGCGAGTATGTATAGTAATTATATATATTTTGTATAGTCATTGTTGAAGCTGTTGGTACAATGTTACAAATATCAAAAAACTTGCTTTTTTAATAAAAATAATGCAAAATGATGAGATTTTAGATAAATTATGTTTGTTAAAAGTGAAACATGGAATATGGTAGCCATTTGACAGCTGACTTTGTAATACTGAACTTTAAAATTTGAAACCACTCCGACTGATCTATGTATAATATCTTTATTGAGACTATTCCATGATGTAAGTTGGTGAGGAGTAGAGTGTTCTGCAGATTGCAGAAGATGACCCAGCATCAGGTCATCAGATGCCACCATGTTCTTACAATATCATTGAAGTTAGAGTATACCGAATTTTGAATAGATCAAAGTTGATCTCAATGCGTCATCAACTAAAAAAAAGCTCAGTCTGAAAACGGCTCAACGGATTTTCATTAATCAAAACTCTCCATTAAGTTAAGACACAAACAGACACATTACACACATCAAATTTATAACATCTCTCTTTTTTGTCAGGGGTTAAAAATTTGGCCAAGCTCAGTAAACTTAGTAAAATCTACAATGTTTTTGAGTTTTAAATCATTTTCACCTTGGTTACCGTAATGATAATTCTATTACCGGATAAACTCATCTGAGCCCTTTATTCTCCCAGGACAATCATTTCCACCGAGTCTAATCTGGCCGCAACATAACACAGCTACCCACAAAAAAAGCATTTTGTTTCGTCGCATGTTATCACACATGTCTCTGGGCTGGTCGAAAAAAAACGCGGAAAAGCACGAATCCAGCTCATGTTAATATTTGAGGTATTTTTATTTGAAATTTCCATTTACACGGAGCCACCCTTCGCCCCCCCATTCACCCTCTCATACATATTAATCGGATGCAACCCCTGGTTACTTTCTCCGTACGAATATTTGTGCGATCTGTGTGTTCAAACCTCAGCAACTAATGCTTTACTTTATGGATTTGATGATTTATGGATTGTGGATTCTTGTTTGAGTAGGGGGTGATTAGGCACTTTATTTAAAAATAATTAATATAATATAAATTCAATCAGTGTCGAATCCATATAAAAGGCCAATTTTACCGGTATATCAGGTACCGGTAAAATTGGTTAAAAGGTTCATATAGTTAATGCCATCTAAAAGTTGTATTTTATCTGGCAGATAAGTTTATAACAGGCTGTCAGGGATTTTATCGGGAACCGATGAAACTGGACCCCTGATACAATACATTTAAAAGTAACTCTACGACTACTAGTTTGATGTCTAAATGGCTCATGTCACGGCTAAATGGCTCAACCGATTTAGCTGAAATTTTGAACGGCGATAACAGTATACTAGAGTTAAAAAAAATATATAATGTACTACTTGATATACCGTTTAATGCAGAGCTAGCTCCGGAGTGCAATTGATTTAGAACAGTGAATGCAAAACAAACACATATGTTTTACATGCGTTCACTGGTTTAGAGTAAATACAATAACTTAGAAAGCTCAGCCAAGTCCCCAAGTGTCTGCAAAAGAGATATCGTGGACCCAGCAATGAACTTAGTTGTTAATGTGAAAATTAGTCACTGTCCAAAAAAATAACTATATAAAAGTTACTAAGTATATAAATAGATAGAAAAATAAACTCTTTATTGCGACACCAAAGATACAGACACATATAACTTTTACAGCTTAAATGTAATTATTATGATAATATTTATTCAGTTTATTTTGGATAATTTTAGTATATTTTTATACATTATAGGCTAGCGTTTAAGTGATGATGTGGTCGAGGATGGTGAGCACTCTAGGTCTAGATTGGTCTGATTCTCAAGGGATACACACGTCAACCTTATAACACCCCTTCTTTTTGCATCGGGGGTTAAAAATATAGGTGGAAATATATGATTTGAAACGTATTTTATTTTGAAATATGTGAAATGTAAACTGGATAAATAGAAGAATATCACAACTTGAAAGCCACTTGTGTAAATAATGTACTTAAATATAGAAATATACCAGCTGTGTTCCTGAAACTGACACATAACTATTTACAGGAACGGCCGGAAGTGCGTCACACGCGCGCCGGCGTGACGTCACCGGACACCGGAAGCGGCAGTGGCGCCGCGCGCCGGAACCGGACTTTGGAATGCGTGATATCGTCTTGTCTGAGGTAAATGACCGATTGCTGTATCATACATTAATTATTTAATTGTTGAAATAATTTTGATCCATTCTACATATTTACAAACTAGGTGCGTGCGCCCAGTAAAGTAAAATCAACCATCATGCCCATCTGTTTAATAAATTTCATCCAACCCATTAAATAAACTCAGATAGTGTCTGAGATGTAAAAGACTTAAATAAATAGAACATCAATTTATTTATGTTTATACCAGGCTTTTGACTACATGTTTATACCGTTTTATAGCTTACCAATTTGTTTACCACAAAGTGATATTTATCGTATATATGTACGAAAGCGTCACGTCCGATAGATAAGGCTCCGTAATGTCCTAGTCGACAGGCGCACGGCACCCCGCGAATATTTCACAAAAACAAAAAGAAATACCCCGACAACTTGTCATAAATATCCACCTCCGAATCCTCGCGCAATAAAAACCGATATCCAACAAGACAAGGAAAATCTTCCACAATAGAACAAAATGAAAACTTAGCGTAATTAATTTCGAGTACGTACTCAACGCTTTTGTAATAAATCGTTTCATCCTCGTATACATTTTATCCGTCGAGACGCGTCTGCCTGAAGTTCAGCCGGCTCGCCCTCTCGCTCGCACGCGTGCTTCATTTGCATAATATCACATCACCTGTCCCTTTCGGGTATTCGCAAATGATTCCCAGTTTTCCGCTTTTCGTTAATCACGTGTCCTAACTACGTGGCGGTGTTCAATCGAAACATGACCTTCCCAGCATAAATTAAGGCTTGAATTCGCACAAAGCCCGCGCCGGGGGTGTTCAACCGTTAGGTAAAGTTTGTCGAAATAATTTCACTTAGATATCGAGTGAGAGCGAATAGCCGCCGAGTTGTCGACTCAGGACGAGATAAGAGGTAATAATTCTTAATCTGGAAGGGAAGGCTCGTCGCGAGGAGACATTGTTTCAGAACAGCCATAATTTTCAGCAGAGCGGAGCTGAAAGAAGTTTCGAGACCGAGTTAGAGACATAAATAATGTACACGAGTGGGTAAGCTCCGAGAAATAAACTGAAAAGAACTTTGTACATGGGAATTTCTTAAACGGTGTCACGGTACTGGTGATCTAAATCAAGCATGATATAATTTATCTCCTTATAAATATTAGAAAGTTAAAGATAAGGCTTAGTAGTGTTGCAGTTCTTTTTCTGCATAGTGTTTTTTTCGATGCAATAACTATAGCACGATATTAACTTCACAGACACTAGGCACAGACGTCGATAACATAGATTTCTGGCTGGTAATCACAGAGGTTCACATCGAAGCAGAGATAATTAGAATCATCCCATCGTAAGAAAGAATCTGCTTGCGTAGTCTTTGCGCCTGTCTCATTGTGATCGGGTATCACACGCCTGAAACTTCAACGTTGGAGTTCATCTCAACTTTTAGGAGTATTTATTAGTGGTATTACTTCTGAAAAACCTGAAAGAAAGACAAAATAAACTTTTGATAATTAGATCTAATACATACAGTCCGGCAAGTATAACTTGGCGCGGCTGTGCGCCACTGTGCTTTTACTTTGTACTTTGACAACAGTTTCTCTTAAACCACTTTTAATTACTTTTGGCATTATTGAACTATTTTAATGTAGCAGCTTTATCAACAATAATGTCGCGGTAATCTCTCAAACGTCAAACTCACAGTTTCAATTAAAAGAATTAGTTCCAAAAACCACCACCGCCAAGTTATACTTGTGGCACTGTAATAGATTGTAAAACTGACTGTCAGTGCTTTGACAGTATTTTGACAATTGACTGTAGTGACAGCGACAGTTGACATTAGAAATACTTGCCATAGATGAAATATCGTTTCGGAATAGCGATTCTTTGTTATTTTTTATTTACCGAAATTGTTTGATATCTTTCAAGGGCATCGTATTATACTCGTTTCACGTGGTATTTGTTTTCGTTTTTCTTTGAACTTAAATAATTATTGTTATGACTTCGACTAGATAGCACGCACGACCGAAGCCAAAGAACGAAAGAGAAAAATAGAGCTTCGAAAGGTAGGCAATGTCTTTCTTTCTTCAACGAGACGTCAGACAAGAAGGTTCGCTGACCCCTTGGTTGTGATGCAGAAGTCGAGGTCCTCCAGAAATGGTTGTCTCAAGAAGGCGTGACGTGCCGCGCCGCGTGGCGGCGAAGGCGTCACGGCCATATTTTAAGAAGTGCAGCAATGCTGGACAAAGAATGGAGCGGCAGGTTGCCGCTCCTACTCCGTCTCCTACTCCTAGTTTAAGGTTGGAGCCTTCGACTCCAGCACTCTCCGTCTAAGAATGGAGCCCCTGACTCCAAGTCATTAGAATTTAGTACGTAGAAATAGTACAGTCCCACTCTTATGTGACTCCTACGTGGAGTCTACATAATTATGTTGTTTCGCTTCGTTCGTTAGTCAATCTCAACTTCGTCATCCAGACCGTCGGTTCGATCTTACACAAGTGACCGTCGAGTTTCTCCCGTCCGGATAACCTAGTAACATTCTTTATAACCTCTTCAAAATTTAGTTTCCCTTGCTATTAATTTAAATTCAACTAAGAGCCTGATGTTACACTCAAGCCTTCATTAATATTATTTAGAATCTAAGGATAACGTTTGTGAAAGCTCGGCATGCAGAAGGGCCCGTCTCATGTCCGTAGACTAAATTATTCATTTAAAAACGTAATAAAAACATTTGTATTTATTGACTATATATAATTGTCAGAATAGAATTTACTAGAAAGAACTGTATAAGAAATGCAACTACTTAAGATATAATTCTAGAATAGAATATAAGAAAGAACTATGTTAACTTAATACTAATCTTTAATAACTGACTAACAATGGTCATGTTTTAAGAACAAATACACAATTGTTGTAATATGGTTTGTTATATATTAATTAATTTAGAATTTTCCAGTTTATACTGGTGGCGCCCTGATAGAACAGGACACTACCTCGAAACTAACACGCCAGTATGTAACATCCCGCAGACAAAGAACCCACAGCTCGTTATCATAGGCTAGCCGGACGAGAAATGGTGCACACCTCAGGGTGTTGGCAACAGTAGTTTACGATGAACTTCCAACGCGACACAATAAGAAAACATTGTGATTCTAATACAAGGACACACACACACACACATACACACACACACACACACACACACACACACTACACACACACACACACAAACACGCACACGCGCACACACACATACACACACACACACAAACACACACACTCACACACACATACACATACACAAACAAACGCGCGCGCGCGCGCGCTCGCATACACACACGCACACTGACACAGTGTAATAGGAAGGTATAATTAGTTTTAATGGCTAAGAGTGATATCTACCACACTCCTTTTGGATGAATAAAAGTTCATAGATGATGATGTTCTAAACCGACTTCAAAAAAGAGGAGTTTCAATTCGTCGAAATCTTTTTTGTATGTTCCCCGATTACTCACCTAGACCGATTTGGAAAATTCTTCTTTTGTTTTAAAAGGTGGACTTTCCAGGTGGTCCCATTAAAATTACGTCGAGATCTGATCAGTACCTCCAAAGTTACGGAAATAAACACCACAAACTTGGTACCGAAAATGACTAGAGCGGTACTTGAAGTCGGTTCTTTTAGTTTTTAAGCGATCTTAAATTATAATAAGCACCACAGTAATCAGTACAATAAGCTACCATTCCGTGAGAGTAGTTAAGACAATTGTCTACTGACTGACCAATAGGTGAGCCTGACTGGGTGTTATTTGTGTACGTTATTTGTATATCTGTGAAGTCCTCTACAACACCTGTGCGGGGAGAAAATAAAATCTTCTAAAGAATCCCACATAATTTAAGCTCTCAATGCAAAGTTTACTCGCCCCACTGTTTTACTCAACGACGCTACCTCTTCTACCTTTGCCCACATTATAATGAAGAATTATCGTCTGTAAGACAGATAACTGTGGTTATTTCACCGCAACGAGCGAAGTCGGGAGCTCTCGTGTAGGTTTAATTACCAGATTTACCGGGATGCAGATTTGTAGAGAGATGTGTGAGATTTTGACGGACTCGGTGAACTAAATAACAGTAGGTATATCATTGTAGTGTCGTGTTATCGTATGTACTCATAATTATGTGTTATAGAGAAATAATTTCATTTGTATCAACATTGTAAGCACTAAAATAATAAAAAGAATCAAACATATTTAATTAATTAATCTGAAGTCGATTAGTCGAAATAATTCATTAGTCGAATATATCGCCTACTCCAAAGTTGTAAATTAATACAATCTATCGCCTCAGCACTATCTTTCACAAAAAGAAACACAATTGCCCGTTAGTCTAAAAAAGAAAACTTATTTTTTCCATGTAAGACGTATCTAACAATAACGTATTGTACTATCATCATCATCATTAGCAGCCAGTATTCTTCCACTGCTGGACATAGAGGCCTATGTCCAGCAACGCTATGGCACGCAACTGAGCTCGATCTTGAGCTCCGTGTTTCCAACCACTGTTGTACTATCTTCTTAATACTATAAGAATCTTTGTCCTGACATACTGACTCACTGACAGACAACGCACAGCCTAAACCGCTGGTCGTAGAGACTTGAAATTTGGAGGGTTTATATGTCTTAGTACGTAGGGGTGTACTAAGAAAGGATTTTTCATATTTCACCACTGAAGGGGATGAAACGGGGGTTCAAAGTTTCTATGGAGAAACATTATTAGATAGTCTTTTCTATTCGAAACTTCACGCAAGTGCTTCAAAACATAAATAAGTAAATACGTGTTTTAGGTTTTTCGAAATTCCACCCCTAAGAGGGTGAAATGGAGTGACACAGTCTGAAAATCATATTGTTTCGGATTGCGCTGAAATTTGCCCTATGAGAAAGGATTTTCCGAAATTCAACCCCGAAGGGGATGAAACGAGGGTTCAAAGTTTGTATGGAAAAACAAGCTTAGATAGTATTTTCTATTCGAAACTTCATGTAAGTGCGGATTGCACTGAAATTTGACATGCAGATAGTTATTACGACGTTAGTTCCCTCTAAAAAAGGATTTTCCAAAATTCACCCCTGAAGGGGATGAAACGGGGTTCAAAGTTTGTATGGAAGAATAAGATTAGATAGTCTTTTCTATTCAAAACTTCATACAAGTGCTTCAGTAAAAATATAAGTAAATACGTATTTAATGTTTTTTTGAAATTCCACCCCTAAGAGGGTGAAATGGGGTAACAAAGTGTGAAAATCAATATTGTTTCGGATTCCGCTGAAATCTAGCATGCAGATAGTTATTACGACGTTAGTTCCCTCTGAGAAAGGATTTTCCAAAATTCACCCCTGAAGGGGATGAAACAGGGGTTCAAAGTTTGTATGGAAAAACAATATTAGATAGTCTTTTATATTCGAAATTTAACACAAGTACTTAAGTAAGTAAATACATGTTTCAGGCTTTTTCAAAATTCCACCCCTAAAAGGGTGAAGTGGGGTAACAAAGTCTGCAATCAATATTGTTTCGGATTGCGCTGAAATTTGGCATGCAGATAGTTATTTTGACTTAGATATCCGCTAAAAAAGACTTTTTCATAATACACTCTTTAAGGTGATGAAGCGGGGGTTGAAAGTTTGGATAGTCGTTTTATTCGACATTTCACACAAGTACTTCTGTTAATAAATAAGTAAATACGAGTTTCAGACTTTTTCAAAATGCCACCCTAAGAGGATAAACTGGGGTAACAAAGTCTAAAAATCAATATTGTTTCGGATTGCGCTGAAATTCAGAATGCAGATAGTTATTATGACGTAGATTTTTTTCAAAATGCCACCCTAAGAGGATAAACTGGGGTAACAAAGTCTAAAAATCAATATTGTTTCGGATCGCGCTGAAATTTAGAATGCGGATAGTTATTATGACGTAGATATCCGTTCAGAAATTATTTTCTGAAAAATCCTCCCGGATACGGAACGGCGATTCAATGTTTGTATGGCGAAACAAGATGGGATAAAGTACGTGTTGTAGGATTTTTTTAAATGGGGTAGGTAACAAAGTCTGTAAATTTAGATTTTTAGGGTTTTATAAATATGAATCCCGAATTGCCTTAGTCACGCGATAACATGAAAACGGGTGAACCGATTTGGCTAATTCTTATTTGATGTGTTTAATGATACAATCGTTTTTACAAAAGAAAAGTTTTAAGTAAATAAAAGAAGGTTTTAACGCGGGCGAAGCCGCGGGTCACTTCTAGTAAATAAATTCTATAAAATAAAATTCGCCCATCATCCTCGACCTGAATGAAATCAAACCCTCATATCACAAATATAGCAAGTAAATAGAGAAGGCACAGTAAATACATAGAATGGATAGATATACACATCTATTGAAGATGTTGATCAGCAAGAGATGTATCAGTAAACGCGAGGACTCTCCCGGGAGGCCTTTCTCGCAACCCGCGCGGACACAGCGCTGTGGAGACGCGCACAGATTGTTCTACCTAAATGTTTTAAGAGCTAGATCAAAAATGTTTTTCTTTTTTCAACCGACATCCAAAAAAGAAGAGGTTCTCAATTCGTCTATATGTTGTTTTTTGTATATGCTAAGCGGTTACTCCGCCAATTACCAACCAAATTGAATAATTATTTTTGTTACAGGTAATTAGGGTGCATTTCCAAAGTTGTTTTATTTTAATTTTATTGAGATCTGATAAGTACCTTCAGAGTAGTGTCCGACCGAAAGTTCGGTTTCGGTTTCGGTTTCGGCCGAGTTTCGGCCAAAAATCAAGTTTCGGCGGCAGTTTCGGTTTCGGCCAAAATTTGCTAGGTCCACCCGTTCCTGAGAAAATCAGTGGTGACACACGGACAGATAAACAGACGGACAGACAGACAGACAGACAGACGGACAGACGGACAAGAAAGTGATCTTATAAGGGTTCCTTTTTTTACCTTTAGAGGTACGGAACCCTAAAAACGTGAAAGGATCTCGTCTTTCAAATCTGTAGATGCCACATTTTATACATAAGTAAAATTTCTACTAATTAGAAGCTTGAAGCTACTTAAAATCCATCAAAAATAATACATAAATAATAGGTTGCTACTCCATGCCACTCCTGTGCCAAGAAACAACATCAAAGCCGCTACTAAATTAGACGTTTTGCAGATACTAAAAGATATTTAGCCCTTCGCCCCCTACCCCCTGATAATGGCACACTATTTTAAAGGGTTGTTTACACCTCCCCAAGATGGCGAAGGGTCGCTTCTTATTTATATAAAAGGAGGAGGACACGACGTTATGTTTCGGCGCACTGGAAGCTTGACACAGAGTGCAAACCTGTTCATTATTTTCTTCAGATTGTAACGCATATTGAAAAGTCCCTGCAATTTTTTCTTCTAACCATATTTTATTATTTGTGTTTGCAACGTAAATATACGTATTGAGATAATTTAAATGAAAGGGATCTGTAAACGCATTTATTATTCTATTTTTTATGTTGTGTAGGTTTGTAGAATTAAAATAGAGTTAAAATAATTGAAAAATCAAATAGTAACACAGTGCTGCGTGATAACACAGTATTAAATTGTAAAGGAAAAGTGGTGAAGTATAATTACGTCAACAAAATCCAATAGCATTTGAAAAGGCCGCTCTGAATAAAACAACACACCTAGAGATATCGAAAATAAAATTTGAGCCGCGACCGCAAAAACATGTGTCACATCAATAAACCGTCGCCTTCCGTGTTATGTGACATCTAAAATTAAAAACACATCAGCTCCGAACATGAAACATCAAATATTCCTTTTGACGAGTCCTCTTTGATCCGTCTTCTAAATTGGGCCAATCACAGAGGGCCTGGATCCAGTGATTGCTTGAGGGACCGTTAATTACCCGCTGACCTTTTGGTCCTTTGAAGAAAGGCGTGGCGGGTCCTACAGACCCGGGCTGGTCTCACAGACCCTCGGCACTGAGTGGCAATTTTCTGCATAGTTTTAAGTGGTTCGAGTATTTGAGACGTACTTAAGGATGTGTTACGTAGTCAGTGGTTGATTTTGTCACTATATTGAGTGTGATAATGAAGGGAAATAATTTGGGCAGGTCAAAGTAACGGGCGTGTTTCTAACCCCCGAGGCAAAAAGAAGGGGTGTTATAAGTTTGACGTGTGTGTCTCTCTGTGGCATCGTAGCGCCCAAACGGATGAACCGACTTTAATTTAGTTTATTTGAATTGATCTTTGCATCATTAATGTTTTTATTTAGGAGGTAAATTATCCACAATGTTAAACGTATTTATTTGAGAGTATACTTACTAGATAAAGCGTTTATATAGTTATTACAAAATCTTCTTTTCCAACTTTGCTGTGCAGTGGTAATTTATAATTATTTTTCTTTGACCACCTTTTTTTCTTTGACTATACCATTTCACCTGATTGAAATTAACGATATGATCGAAAGCATTGCTTGATAAGGATACCTGATCACTCTTGACTTGATTACACCAAAACCAGCTTTATCCCTATGTTTTCCCCATTAGTATACCAGATTGCATCAAATTTTCTATAGAAATTTGACCATCACTTTTGACAATTAATTTTTAACTGTCAAAATCCAGCAAAATCTACAAACCTCCACATTTCTAATATTCCTAATGCTCCGTTTCGTTAACTACCTTCCTCACTTAGAGACAGTAATAGCGTACACCTAAGGTCGGGCCCACACGAGCGATTAGATAAACGCTGCGGCGATAGAAGCGGCTGATTGCGCTGGGACTCCCTGATTGCACGCTGACCTTAGTAACTGCCTTCAGGGACTGCGGTATTGCTTCGTTGAGAAAATGGATCCGATAGATGTATATGGGTATATATTCTATGGCGAGTTTTGAAGGTAAAGGGCAATCTGATATGACTTCTGCTATTACATTTGAGGAACTACCCCTTTTTTGTCATTAATAAACTGTGTAGTGTTGATTTGATATCCGATAATGACCAACGGTACATAATGCAGGCCATAAATAAGACGCATGGAAAATCGATATTTGTCTAATCCGTATACCTTGATTGTTTAGGTCAGCAAACATCAGAACCACTCTGCGTACCTACTGGAGACATCAATGTTCAGTAGGTGATTCGAGTCGAGCAGCGAAACGATTAGTCTACCATTTAGAAGAACAACCCAGAGAGTTACAAGTCAATCGAATCACGGTAGCACTGAAAATGCCGGCCACGGTCACCCATCCAAATCATTATCATCATGTTCCTACCCGTTTCCCACTTAAGCAGGGTCGGTGCAACATGTCATACATGTCCTGTCATGTCACCCATCCAAATACTGGTCAGTATTTGTGAAAGTTATTAATAGCAATATAAGTGAAAAGTCTAGCTATGTTCCAAGCTAAACATGCCCCTAAACTCCATCTATTTTTTTATTAAAAGCCAATATGTATACTGAAAATTTCAAAGTAATTGTGTTTAGTTATCGGTCCTCTGTCCACAGTGAAGTCTCGCAGTGAGTCTCACAGACGTCTCGTGTCCACCGTGGACAGGATATGTTAGTTATACTCCGCAGATACCATTAAACCGAGCTCGCGTGCCCCCACATCTTTATACAGGATGACGCAAACATTACAATAATAATAACATACAAAATTGAACCATTGATCTGAATCTGTTTTAGGTACGTTTTATTAATCCTTGGTGTGATAACTTTATGGTTCGGTGCGAGCTGGCTTAGAAAATGTATTGTGATAGTTGCGCTAGTGGAGCGGACTAAGTCAGATTGTCCTGCGTTTCGTCTCAATGCAGTCTTCTATTTCCGAATACCAAGCAAAAAATGTAATTGGTTCGCTGAGTTCCAACATTGCTCAGGGTAGCCAAATCAAAAGTTGTTTAAGAATATATATACTTGCTGTTTTTTATAGCCTAATCAATAGTACTAGCTATCCCTGTACAACATTTCAGCTAAGTCGGTCCAGCCGTTTGACCGTGAAGAAGTCCCGAACAAATAAAATATACAAACTAACTTTCGTGTTTATAATATTGTTGATTTTTATAAAAAGGTTTTAATCCTGCATATTTATAGTGTAAATGCCGAGATGTCGTCGCAATCTCGCCGATTAACTATTACCTCAGACCTGTTAAAAATTATCAAATATACTCAAAATTTAGTTCGGAAACTCAACTTTGAATAAGCAAGTGCACTTACACAGTTCAAATAACGTTTGTGATGTATTTTCCTAGGTAACTTATTTAACGATTTGAAACATTTGTTGCCACGTTAGAATTTTGCATCATCCTGTAGGTGCCCGAGACACAGACAGACAGCTGATGTCTCAGATCAATCCACGGGTTCGTGTCCTCCCACAACAGTTTATTTTTATTTATTTTATTTTATTTTCAATACGACTCAATAAATTCCGAGCTCCCGATTGTTCGACGCACTGAAAAAACAGCGGACATTGTTTCGAGGACTCGTTTGTTTCGATTCACTCGCCGAGGTCCATCCACTGTCCTACTAAATTACATCTGAATTGTTTGTGATGCCAAACCATACAGGAAAATAAGAACATTTCATACTTATTTATTCTAAACTAGCTGTGCCCGCGACTTCGTCCACGTGGAATAGTGTCTTTGGGTAGCATTAACAAATATATCACATACATATCCCAACTACACCGCGCCGTACCTCGCCATGCTAATCCTCCCTTCCCTCCTCCCCTCACATACCGTCCCCTACCCCTTCCCCTCATTTCCACCCCCCTCCTCTCCCCTTCCTCTTCTCCTTCTCCTCACTTCCACATCCCCTCCCCTCCAGCTTTCCTCAACTGCCCTACCCAAATCCCAAAAACTTGGCATATGTCCGGTTTTATCTTATATATCGTCTCCACGTGGATCTTAGGATCATTATGATCACGAGCAGTGCTACCAATAAATTTTTTTCAAATCCCCGGTTCACTCACGAGGGAATTGTTCATGATATTCGTGGTGCCAGCTCATTTGGTATACAGGTTATAAACAGTTGCGCTATGTGAATTGTATAAATATCAGTTTTTCAACGCATCGTGTTACAGCTGTCTTCCAAATCCAGAGAAACACAATACATCTTAGTCCACATCGTCAGTTATCATCAAGTAAGACAGTGGGAAAATGCTTGTCAATTAACTAAAAAAATATCTACTTCTCTCAACTTTTACAGTTAACTCTGACTAGTATCGAGGATCACGATAGTTTCAGATTTAGGCTTTTCACCGTAGATACAGTGATTGTAAATGTAGTATAAACAAAGACACTGAAACTATCATTATCAGGCGGTGTCAGTCCACTGTTGGACGCAGACTTCTCCCAAGATGCGCCACTGAGCCCGATCTTCGGCTCTTCTTTTCCAGGCACTGCCCACCGCTTTGCGTATGTCGTCACACCACCTGGTCACTATAAAACTCACTGAAACTATAAACAAACAAAATCTACTTACCATTAAAAACCGCTACCTATTCATCAGTACACAAACATAAAAGGAGCAAAGCAGGCCTTAATTAAACCCACTACAGCTACAAGACCCAATCGGCCTAACGCGGCCTAACATACCTAATTAACGAAAATAATATAATTAATTGAAATTCCTGATACAGCGACAAGGAGGTTAAAAGCAAGTCTGTGTTAAGGCGCCACCACAGTGTGATAAACGCCGCGGCTATGTCTCGCCTTAATTAGAAACACGCGGCGTTCACACCAGTACAGCCTAAAGAGGAGAGGTGTAACACAGCCCTAAGTAGCTCCAGTTTATGTATTGTTTACTTACCTCGGAATTGAGACTTTTAAAAGCTCTGGGATACAGTTGGCAGCTTTGAGAAAGAATATTTGATGTAGTTTTTGGGATATCTCTATCAATAAGATTACCTAAAATAAGCTTATATTGATGAACAAAAGGACTATTTTTTTTTTCACTAGAGTCGTAAGCTACATAATTAAAATAGTTTACCATGCGAGTCAGTTTCATTAGCAAATTTGAGATTTTTAACGCCATATCTCTGGAGATACGCATCAGATCTTGATACATTTTACTAGAGGACCACACCTACTCAAGAATCATTAAAAATAGGTTCATTTTGGTGACAAGTTTGAGGTGTTTATCTCTATATCTCTGGAGATAATCATTAGATCTCAATTAAATGTAAAATGGGACAACCTTGGAGATGTACCCACATCATCATGATAATCATTATTAGTCCTCAACTGGACATAGGCCTACCCCAAGACACGCCACTGGGCCCGATCTTCGGCTTTTTGTTTCCAGTCACTGCCCGCCGCTGGGTGGGCTGGATGAAAAAATAATTGGGTCGCAAATGGCGGAGTTATTAATCCATGAGCATTTATTTGTTCGCAGACTCTTTTGTAATTAGAATCACAATTTTTTCGAATTGAAATATCATAAGCTTATAAAACCTGTAACCCAATTAAAAATATAATTCAATAATCGTTTTACTAGGGCTTGTACTCACGTCACAACACACTGTAATTATTGTGTTACAATGTATCAGGTTTAATAAGGCGTGCACGTCTGTCATATTATAATATAGAAACGTACAACGTCAACATTTGGTATGACACAACTATGTTCTCCTCTACGCTGCAACTATTTTAGGGTCCCGTGTAAAGATTTGGTCTAAGTGATTTTTTTATTTGCTCCAATGCCATTTAATGTATTATTAAACTTCTGAGCGTTTTTCTTTAATCATACAGCACAGTAGTGGTCGAAGTAAAAGTATTAAAACTAATATATTATCGCAGCATCATTATCACCAGTATCAGTCTGTGTCAACACAATGCTGGACATAGGTCATCTTAAGACATTAGATAAAATATAAGTAAATCCTAAATACAAAAGTTTTGTTAGTGTTTCGAGCTGTATAAAGTTACCACCAGACGAGATAGTGGTCTGTTTTTTATACAGTACTGTTTTTTATACAGTAATAAATTATAATTGTTTAGTATATAGTCCAATAGTTGTTAAATTAAAGACTTATATTTAAATTAGTTCCCAACTAGCAAAATCGTCTTACGTTTCTCACTTTATAAGAGTTCTGAGCTTATAGTGGTCTCTTATCTGTTTTCGTCATTGCCATCGCTCCTATATTAGTCTCTGACAAGCCGTTACAGGCTCTAATACGCTTGATCTTAATACCTTGTCTTAATTATGCATATAAGTTTAAATTTACAGTGCCGTTGTAAGCTACACTCTCCTAAAAAAGCATTTATTAAGACTTATCACACTTGAGATAAATTAGCTCTCATATCCACATTTTCTAAGCTCATTTAATTTTATTACATATTTTCTAAATGTTATTGTAAGAATGTTAGACTAATATCAGCATTTAATTAGAGTACTTAAAACATGTAAATATTGATCTTATTCAAAACTATTATAAGATCAACAGCAGTGGATAGGCACAGTATTAGAGTGATATTGAATCATCATACTTACAATAGAGAAAACGAGTCTAATTTAAGAAAGTTTGATCTTAAATCGAATTTGTGACTAAAATTGTGAGAGTAACATTTGATGTTGACTATTATATTTCACCAAAAGTATTTTAGTGCGGTCACATAAAATACCATTTCACATCCCAAACGTTCACTCTTAAATGAAAATAAATGTTTTATGTCAATTCAAGGATCTCTAAGTTATTCCAACATGGAGTCATGTTGGAATGATCTAAATGAGCTTAAAATAGTCTTATAGTGATTCTAATAAATGCAATACTAATGGCGTCGCTTTTAATACAAATAAACAAATAAAATAATTAAACAAGAATACTAAATATTATATATTGATGAAGCGTACGAGTTGTGAAGCATAAACTAGGGTCTACTTTACAGTAAATAATATTTTCCAATACTAATACTTATCGAAAAGCATAAAACGAAACACTTGTTAATAATAGTAAGTACGGTTATTACAATATAATTATTAAATACCTTTATCCTTACTGTTTTCGATTTCTTCTTTATTAGTTGTAACTTTCAAACAAACACTACACCAAGTTTTTTTACGACTGTGTTTGATCTTATGTAAAATCAAAATAAACTTTCTTACGCTCACAGGACTCAACGTCAAAACAATGTAAGCCTATGTTTGCTTAAATAAGTGTTGATAAGAATAATTTAAGTGAAAACAACATTCAATAACACTGATATTAGAAAGATATAAACAAATAACGCTTATAAATGCTGCCCAAATCCAGGCTTATACGATGATATAAGAATGGTATAAGAGCAAGAAATCAGTGGTCTAGAGATTATTTTAAGTGTAGTTTTTGCTGGTTGGGTTAGAGTAAGTACATGCACGACCTACATCTGATTGCTTGTTGTAAATTAACTTAAAACAATATTGTTATTTTCTCATGCAGTAAAATGTAATTTCTTTTGAGAAATAAATATCTTTGACTACAGATAGTGCTCAAAACTATGGCCTATAAGATATATTAAAGTAATATTAGGTACTCAAACACACAAAACGGTTGAAGGAAACTAATGGCGGTTTTGAGAAAATTCGATATTGATATTTAATGATTATATTAAAGTATTAAAAATGTTAATTGTTAAACACAATCCAAAATTTCATCTTACCGACGGGACTCGAACCCGCACCCCCCAGATTACACGTCCAGGTGCTCTGCCAATTAAGCCACGGTTCGATACATCGAATTACGAAATTTCGATACGACGAAATTAGTGGATTGCATTTGTTAACCCAATTATGCATTGGTGGCATTTTTGGATTGTGTTTAACAATTTACAAAAATATAAAGTGTGTGACACTTCAAAGAAACATAATATTTATTAAAA
The DNA here is from genome assembly GCA_954871355.1 of Cabera pusaria. Classification (NCBI taxonomy): domain Eukaryota; kingdom Metazoa; phylum Arthropoda; class Insecta; order Lepidoptera; family Geometridae; genus Cabera; species Cabera pusaria. Next base: position 28,835,906 of record OX940891.1, on the reverse strand, counting down.
ATGTATGCATCCATATTTTTTTTATCATCGTCATCTTTTATAATTGCAGATGAAGAAAAAAATACGATAACAGAACCCTCAGGCACGGAAATGATTGTCTGGCTTGCCAGCTATTTTACTTACTTCAGGCAACTCGTTAACTAAACAACATTTCTCAAACCGTTAACAAAAATGTTAATGAGTAAAGGTTAAGCAAAAACCTTTAACGTTATAGAAATATCACAAATTAATTTTTCGCATCCGTCGTGTCAATCATACCGAGTTTAATTGGCACGCAATATAGGGATGGGACATTATACGGAACAAGATCGAGGCTGGACTGGAACATTCGATCACATTCTTATTTTGAAACCTCAAGTTTATACTAAGCTTAACACTCCCTAGTATTGCAAGTGTCCACAGGCGACGGTAACAATACAACTTTCTAGATGGGGCGTTTACTTTTTTAATATATTTTTCAATTTTAAAATAAACTTTATTTTTAAAATTAAACTTTTCAATTAATAAAAAAAATCTTAAATAAACTTAAACAAAATACTATCAAATTATGCTTACCATCTTTTACGATTTGTTTGTTTATTTTTATACTAGAAGTTCCCCGCGGCTTCGCCCGCGTTAAAAACTTCTTTTATTTACTTAAAAGTTTTATTTTGTAAAAACCATTCTATCATAAAATACATCAAAGAAGTAAAAGCCCAATCGGTTCAAATTTTAAACCACCATTTCATAACCACCACACAAACCACCAGGATTTTTCACAATTCACCTTAAGGAGTGAATTTTGAAAAATCCTTTCTTAGCGGATACATATGTCAAAATAACTATCTGCATGTCAAATTTCAGCTGATTAATTTCAAATTCAATACTGATTTTCAGACTTTGTTACCCCATTTCACCCTCTTAGGTGTAGTATTTCAATAAAGCCTGAAACACGTATTTACTTATATTTTTACTGAAGCACGAAGTGTGAAGTTTCGAATAGAAAATAATATCTAATCTTTTTTCTCCGTACAAACTTTGAACCCCCATTTCATCCTCTAAAAGGGTGAATTTTGAAAAATCATGTCTTAGTACACCTTTACGTACTAAGACAAATATACCCTCCAAATTTCAAGTCTCTACGACCAGCGGTTTAGGCTGTGCGTTGTCTGTCAGTCAGTCAGTCAGTCAGGCAGTCAGTCAGTTTGTCGTGACAAAGATTCTTATAGTATTAGATAATTATTACATTAAAGAATTACAGTACTTAAATGTATTTCTTGGAACCAGCACTGAATAATTGATATAAACAAACAAAATAAAAGTATGAAAATCTTTTTTAGTATTTTTAAGAGATATCTTTTCAAGTCATATTGACTAAATTTTATTATGTAATAATAGTGACAATAATTTCGAAAATTTCAATGACTCAAGACACTCCTACCCATCACTACTGATAATTACAAACACATTCAAAGATCATATCACGTTAAATAACACACATAGAATCGCGACTCAACAAAACAAAAACTTGACGTGGCATTGAGAGAAATAAATAAAGTAAAAAAAAAAATAACCATTCGCAAATACACAATACCTCGGAGTCTCGGGCCGTATTACTTCATTCCAACCGCTACTGTACCAGAGAAATGCGAACAAAAACAATATGGAGGATGCAATGCGGCCAACGGTAGCGAAATAATAAGATCGCACAACAAAATAAAGAAATGCTCGAGACAAAAGGAAGGCTCGCGAAATAAGGCGAAAAGGTTTAAGGAGTGACGCGCTGAGGGTCCGCTCATTGTCTTCGAGCCATGGGGGAGAAAAACTGGGGAGGTGGTAGTTTTGGATGGAGCTAGGACATAGGAGAGTGACATCGCATCAGAAGTCCAGGATTATGTTTAGTCTATCATCAGCGGTTTCGTTGGTGATGATAAAGACAAATATCAATTTTTCAGAATCTAATCTCCATCCATCTATATCCATACTCCATACTTAATATTAGCTAGGAAATACCTTATAGCATGAGGATGAACATAGGCTACTACATTCTTGGTGTACGTGAGCGAAGTCGCGGGTATCAGCTAGTAGGTTATATAATGAAGCCTAGCCTAGTATAATCTATTATATAAAATTCTCGTGTCACAGTTTTCGTTGCCATACTCCTCCGAAACGGCTTGACCGATTTTGATGAAATTTTTTGTGCTTATCCGGTATCTATGAGAATCGGCCAACATCTATTTTTCATCCCCCTAAATGTTAGGGGTAGTCCACCCCTAAATTTGTTATTTTATTTTTTAGACAACATTTTTAATTTCTATTTTTTTATGATACAACATACAAAAATACATACAATCCTCAATTTTCACCATTCTACGATCAACCCTTATTTTTTAATAGCCATTTTAGTAATTTAATCATTTTTCCTCCATACATACTTACAATAAGTAAGCTATTTTTTGTCTACACTAGAAATTACTATGAAATTATTTATATGGCAAAACAACGTTTGCCGGGTTAGCTGACCCGTATTTCTATAATAGACATAAAATTATAGAAGTGTTGGTGATAAACAAGATTTATTTTTTCATGAGGAGCCCAATGCTCAAAGTCTCTTTGGATTCTGAACATCATAGATTCTGGCAAAAATCTCTGCCTATGATTTATTTGTACCACAGAATAAATAATGCTCAAAATAATGGTACAAGTACGTACGGGATTGTTTGTCCGTAAAATTACACCCCCTTTACAGTCTTCCCTTGGTGAAAATACATTTTTTTAAATATCATAATATATGTCAGTGTTTAACCACTATCTCACCTGTTGGTAAGCGATGATGCGGTCCAGGTTGGTAGCACGTTAGGCCTAGAATGGGAACTGACTCTCAAGGAAAATAAAGAATAAAAAAATATATCGAAACTTATGTCAATACAAACAACCGGCCAAGTGCGTGTCGAGCGCACAGTGAAGGGTTCAGTAGTAGCCCGTTATTCAATACAAGTCTTTACCCGTTATAATCAAGTAACTAGGTACTTCGTCTTAGTCACTTCAAAGGATTTACTCTAAGGTAAAGTAAAAGTACTTGGTACAAAATTATCCAACACCCAAGTTTAACGACTATTACTGCTATACTAATAAAGTTATCTTAATCGCTATAGTTGTCCTTTAAAGTTCATGAAATGCACTATTATCACGAATTTTCCCAAATTTCTCAAGTCAGCAGTTTAGATTTTAGAGGGGGGGGGGAGGGGGACGCCCTGCTGGAAAAAAAATTTGCACTTTAAAGTTTAATATTTCGTGAATGGAGCATTTTATTGAATAAAAAAATAGTATTAGCAACCCTCAAGTCATTTGAAAAGACCTATTCAACGATACCCCACACGATAGGGTAGACGACGAAAAAAAATTCATCCCCATTTCTCATGTAGGGGAACTACCCTAAAAAAAATTTTATTCACTTTGTCGGCGTAATTTATATACATACCCCTACAAAATTACAGCTTTCTAGTATTAACAGTCACTTAGCAAAACCTCGGACAGACAGGCAGACAGACAGATAGATAGACGGACATGACGAAACTATAAGGGTTCCTTATCAGGACTACGGAACCCTAAAAACCGGCCAATTCGAGTTGGACTCGCCCACCAAAGCTTCCGTACCAACGGTTAGTACCAATTAAGCTAGACCTTTAAATTGTATGAGCGCTCATATAACTCAGAGGCCTATCTTAATTGGTGTTACTGTGTATTACACACCCTTAAATTTTCAACGTTTTTTAATTTTTTGAAGTTTTCCTTCATTTGTGCTGTAAGACCTTTTGCGAAAATCTAAATTTGCCCATATCTTTTAAAGTGTTGACTCAGGACCTTGATTTTTATACACCTAATAGGGACTATAGACTTCAGTATCTGGTATACATTTTAACTTGCTAGGTCCACGTATTCCTGAGATAATCGGTGGTGACACATGGACACACCGACGAACAGACAGACGGACAGACAGACAGACTGACAGACAGACAGATGGCCAAGAAAGTGATCTTATAAGGGTTCCTTTTTTTACCTTTTGAGGTACGGAACCATAAAAACACTACTGATTCACTCTAGAAACTTAACATAACCTTACGATTTTCTGGCAGCATACAGCCTTTAAGAGTCAGACCAGGCCAGGCTTAAGGTATTCGCCATCTTTGAACACATTTCACTTACCACCAGGAGAGATAGTAGTAAATCGCTAGGTCATTCTAAATTTTTTTTGTAGTTTCACAGCAAAAAAAAATCATCGTTCAAGCGTGTAAGAACTAAATTCTTAAACCTTTCAAAGATTTCAGAAGCTTTGAAAACCAAGCAGCCATGAAGTATTGCCATAAGTCAGACACCAGTCATTACCTAACGTTTTACAAAATTCAGTCTGTGCCTAATGCCAATTCTGCTGGAATACTAGACTTCCCTGACCGTGTCGGAACGCGATTCACTCCGTGATTCTTGACTCATCAATTCATTGTCCCCCAAAAGGCAAGAACTAAAAGAACCTGCTCCCTTTTGCATCACAATGAGGTGACTAAATCTGGTCATGGTAGTGACAATGTTTGGTGTTGGTAACCGCTACGAGCCTATTTTTGAAATGTTTTCTGTAAGAGATTGACTTATTGCTCACGTTGCTGCAATCTTAATTAATTTATTTGCGTAACTGATTATAATAATTATGATGCATCTTCTTTGCATGACATATGTCATGTCACGGAACGAATATTTTTGAAGTGAATCGATTTTCATATTAGGCACTCGTATGGAAATTTTATGATGAGTGAACAATACTTAAATAAAAAATTTAAAACCAGCCCGACAGATCTATGTATTGTATATCCACTAAGTCCTTTCCAATGAGCCCAAACTATATACATATATACTCCTATATATATATATATATATATACTGCTGTAAGATGGCGAGGAGTTCAACCTATGAAAGTAGATTTGATCAAGAAAAAGTTTTGACGGGAACGTGAAAAAGTGTGTGTGCTCTCATTATTTTCTTTCCTAAAACTTGTGTTCTTCCGTGAGGCAATGAGTAATACACGTGAATTTATTGACCATTAAGTGCCGGCAAATGCGTGTGAGTGTAGGGAAACAGCACAATGTTGTAAAACATGCTACAATTTGCGCTCTCACCAAAATTCCACTAAAAATCTTCAGTTCAACATTTTCAATCTTTACTGAGGGTATGACTTGGACTAGACTATAACTTCGACTTGACCTGAAAAGTGACTTTGACCTATCTTCATAACTTTAAATCACAAAAACTTAAAGAATTTTTATACTTGAATCTGGCTAAATACACTAATCGGGTGGAGCCATAATGAAACTAAAAAAAAATTAAAAAAGTAAATCCTCCTAGAAGGAAACTTTCGTTTACAATACCACATCCACCGGTTCTCAAATGTGTGACGGTACCGGTTACAGTCAGCCGCTGGACCGGTCCCGCAAATCACGCGGCTCGCTGACAATAATGATCTTTATTCTGTTTAGCTCATATTAATAAAATGCTACTATTTGTTCGAGAATTACGAAACAAATATTTTGAAGTCCCCGTTGGCGTAAAGGTTAAATGGCTTGACTTCTAAGCGAGTCACCGGTTCAAATCCTAGCACGGATGTTCGTTCGGATCATATTATACCAATGTTTCGCCTGACTTGCTACAAAAAAGTAACTTATCCCCATCAAGGAGAAATACTGCCGCCATAACCTTACATTTTTGCGGAGGCACACAGCCTGTGACAGTCGGAGTATTCTAATCCGATGATAGCGGCGAAACGCTAGCCTAGATAACATATTTATAAAAAGATTGAGACTCAAGATCTTATTTGTCAGATGTGTTTCATGTCGCGTGCGTTAAATTTGAAACTATTATAAATACTGCTTTTACGATGAATTCTGGGCTATCCCAAAATTTTCAACTTGCCACATTTTATTGGTAGTTTATTCACGTACCAGGTAAGCGCCTTCTAAAGTTAGCAATATAAGAAAATATCCTCAAACTATCATAAAAATGGCAGACAGATTCGTGCCGAACACCCGAGTGAACGCAAGTTGAGTAATAATAAATGCTTGAGTAATAAGTTTCCACGCTCAGTCCGGCATAGACATAAGGCTGGGTAAAGTTCGTCCTGTTGACACAACGCACGCATCTCGCTACGTCTCGTCGCCGTGCCGCGTCCGTCACGTTGCACGTACGCTCGGCGCCGGTTTTACATTACAATTGTCGCACAACCTGCGCGTCGGAATATGATATAAATCCGACGATGTTGGTACTGCCGGGAACAGAGGTGTTAGCTCACAAAGTCATCGGTAAACTTAAAAATGTAATTACAACAATTTCATTAAAATGTTATTTTTCAAAATATGTTTAAGTCTTAAAAAAAAGATCATCAAATTATAAGGCACTTATCAATTCGACTTCTAAATATTCACTTCACCGTATAAATAGGTCATCATTACCTATAACTTACAAGAAGGTCATTGCTGCGTTCCTGCGTCTGTAGACTCTACCCTACACGTGATCGCTGGGTAGTGCTAATATATACATAAATAATCTAAGATCGTTTAAAAAATAACTAAAAAAACCGACTTCGAATTCCACGCTAGTCATTTTCAGTACCAAGTTTGAGGTATTTATCTCCATATCTCTGGAGATACAGAATCAAATCATCTCAATCAAATTTAAATAATACTATGTACTTGGAAAGTAAATTCTTTAAAACATAAAAGGATTTTCAAAATCGGTCCAGGCGTCTTTGAGTAATCGAGGAATATACATAAAAACTAATAGCTCCTTCTTTTTTGTAAGTCAGTTCAAAATAAGCGTCGTTTCTTGTAAGCCTAGTAAGTAAGTCTTTTTTATTAGTATTTTTATTATTTTCTATTCAAGACAAGTATGTTTTGACGTACGTTGAAATACGTTGAAGTACGTTTTAAGACTATTCCATTTTGCATTTGGACCGCATCGTCACATAACATCAGTATTTCAGTGCTTGCTTGTCAGGGGAAACAAGGTTCCTATAATCAGCCTACTTAAACAGGTATAAGTGAATATACTTCGCAGTTACTTACTAAATATTTTTTATGAATGTCGCATAGTAAAACTATTCATAAACCGATTAATAAATATATATTAATAAATAAATAATATAATAAATAACCGAAAAATATTCAAAATTCGAGAACAAAAAACCTTTCTGTAGAAATATATTATATATATTATTCTGTAGAAAGGTTTTTTGTTCTCGAATGTACATCGAGATTTACACAGCGAGCCAGGTAGAGCTCGCACTCGTATCTCAGAATTGAGCAACTTTAGCGCAGCCTGTAGCTGCCGTGCAGATATCGACTGCCACACGGTTATACAGGTAGCTTGAATATTTTGTGTAAGTACCAAGTAATGTCAAGCATAGTTTTTTGTACTACTATAAGTTAACACATTTTACGATTCTATACGATACAAAAATACTTTATACACACTTAAGAAATACTTTATGACACAAAAAATACGATGTAAGTAATATATCTAGATTTTAATAAGTGCGCTCACATCACTTATCACCTTAAGCTATCTTTTAAGCGATAATATATTGTATTAATCAAGCACGAGAAAAACAATGGCAGTAGATTTTAATGTAGGCATCTAAATCCAAGAACACGATGTTTAAAATAAGTATCCACTTTTCATAAGTCATTCACGCGGATCAAGATTTCCTAGTTTAACATATATTTTGTAACTAAGACTTAAAAATAACTTAGCTTAAAATGTAGAACATCCTGTAGCTATAGTATCTATGAGATGTTTGAGTCATACTATAGAGGGTGTTGGTTTAGTGAGCTGAACTGATGCTGAGACTACCAGTGCATGCTGTATATAATTTGATGGTTTACATTGGAACATCGAACGATTAGTGTGTCAAATTCGTATAGGCAATTAAAAATAAAGACAATTTTAACTCAATCACGTGATTAAAATAATATCTACTAGTGTCTGTATGAGCTGTAAATCTCGCGAGTCTTTCTTCGCATAACTTAAAACTGGATAAATGTCCAGCGCGCGGTGGCACCTTATAACAACATTCTTAATACAAAAAGATACTTGACAAAAAGATACTGACCCCTTGTAGTTAATCGGTTGAAAAAGATGTTCGGAGAAAGCTGTTGCGTCTTAATAAGGGTACAGAAAAAGTTTAGTAAATCACTGAAATATGATTTTTTTACGTTTTCAATCCCCACATTTCCGCCATTTTGAAAATCACGATCGGTTAAATGTGACATCCGGTCATACGAAAGCATTTTTCTTCAAGCTAAAACGGAAACCTTCGCTTCGCTTGATCAATTAAAAGTACCTTAGTTATTAACATTAGTCAATATTATATGATATTTTTCTCTTTCTAATTGTATTGATGATGTATGATTTAGTAAAAAAAGCACTTAGTTCGATTAAGAATATGTTTTATTCGCAAGGGTTTTTTCCATATTGAGTTATGGATAAATCCGCAATATTTGGTGACTAAACGCTAAGAAATATACAACGAGATTGGGCGCAATAAATTGTTATCTTTCCTAAAATTTTACCGCAGTAAGTGACGTACTATTTATTTGGGTAAAGCCAAATACAACTGCAAAAATACCAATCCAATTTCAATAACTTATCAAACCAAATAACGGTTATTGGACAAACTCGAACCCTTTTGTGAATGAGCTCCGCATCTGCCGCCCTGCCGCCCTGCCGCCCTGTACTACCCGAAATATACAAACACAAGGGCAAAATGAAAAACTCGCACGCGAAACTACCATTACAAAATAAGTCGGTCGTGTACCGAGTGATTCGATTTAACGGAACGCAAATGTGAGATGCTACCGACATAAAATCAATCGGGACTCGGGACGCACGCGACGCTTAACACCGAAATAATGTAAATTATTGCTCGTAAAAGTGTCATTTTCGACGTATTCGTGACGTCACGCCGCGGCCGACAACGTCACACGTGCTCGAGGTGGGCAGGGAAACTCGCCTCTACTGCCACGGCGCAGGATAGAAAACCGCGCGCTCGGCTCTCCCCGTTACGCCAAACTTTCGAGAAAATCGTTTTCGCTCAAACTGCCCCCGGTTTGTTATCTTTGTCATCGGTTAGACGGAGCATTTGCATGTCTGCTCGGTGAGTGTTTACACCGCCGCCGTCACGGCCTACCTGAAATATGAAAAACTGGCAGTCGTCGATTCGGATCAGATTGGGAATCCGTATTTAAAATAGGACAGGAGCCGGCCGCGGCGGGCAGTAAACCTCCGCGGGTCGCGCGAGTCGGGGGTGGCGCACCGAGACGATCATTTACATACGGCGGGCCACCCCGCCTCGCCGCGTGCCAGACAGAGACCACTATATTATTATCCTGTACTAAAAAAACGAAAAGTGGGCGGGGGATTACATTATAGTAGCGAAAGTAATCGATATTCCGTTTTAGTACGAGGTTGTTAAGACTTGCACCGGTGCAGCCTAAATACTTAGGTCACGGAGCCGTCGGGTGGTTTATATCGTCGAGTGGAGAGCTCGCGACCGTCTCCGAGATACTAGGCAGGGTTGTCGATGGTGGGTGCTTCGGGACGTCTTCATTCGTTATTAATGCTGGAGATTCGGAAGGGTCAATGGAGTGTCGAGGTGCGTTTACAGTAAACGAGCCGTGGGGCATTCGGCGCATAATTTCGCGATGTCCTTCGGTGGCCGGCCCGGGTCGGAGACAAACGACCCGGTTTTATGTTTCCGTAATGTATTTTACAGTTAAGTTGCGCTGTAAAGTCGGCTCGATGGCGCGGAATGGTCGATAGATTTCCGAATGGGCTCCACTTTGTAGCGGCACTTTCGTTGCCGATTTCTATGGCTGACAGAGGAAGAGGAGCTTTTATGTCTGTCTCGTTTATCTCTCTCACTGAATAGTGTACGGATTTTTTCAGGGTTCATATTTGACAGGGAGGCTCGTACATTTGTCAACAGTTGAGAAAATGTCTACCCTTATACGAGCCTATATTTATATAACACGCAGTATTCGTTCTGGTGACCGTAATCGTTTTTATTAGCCTTAATAAATATTAACGCTAGTTACTACCATCTTCACATGAGTACCTACCATCTGGGTACACAGTGGCTGACACAGTAACTCTACCAAAATAATTCATCAAGAAGATACCCACTAGCGGCAGTCTCACCAAATACCGTGAATATTTTAGCTCCAACGTTAATATAACTTTAACCCTTCACGTTCTTATCAAAATAACGTGTACAGATACGCAGCGGCGTTACGTGACGCCGTCGTAACGTAGAATAACGTAAAAATAGGGGGATATTTATATAGTGATAAAATCCATTTACGGAGAGCGGCACAATGCGGGACGAACAAACTTTATTTCCATAGCTTTCATATCTAGAGCTGAGGGACGAGGTAGATTATCGATATCGATAGATTTTTGTACTTAAGTTATCGATGTACTGTTCCTTTAATTTGTTTTAACTGTTTCATAGGTACTCTAGAGTCAAATAAATTAGATTTTTGCAAGAAAAAACCCGTATCAAGATTATTATTTACTTATCATTAATTATGAATGAACTTAATATTATGGCATACATTTTACACTAATCAATTCTCTAACCTAATGCTAAGTAGTTACGGTCACGTATAACTTCAATACCAGAGACCTGAGGCCGGAGGAATACCAGTGCGCTGTCTACTATTTCAAATTCTAAATAGAAACTATTTGAGCGATTTTTTTTTAAATATCTTATAGGCTAGCGTTTGACCACTGTCTCACCTGTTGGTAAGTGATGATGTGGTCGAAGATAGTAAGCATGCTAGGCCTAGAGTAGTAACTGGGTCTCAAGGATAGCCGCTGGAACACATTAGATGTTTGGCGACAGATATTCTAAATTAAGGGTGGTAGCTGGCCAGGCGGACACTAGATAGTGTCCTACCACCATACGGAGGTTGTTGGTTTCTTAACGATGTTTTTCCTTCACCAGAGGGCCACTGTGAAAAGCGCACAGAATTTTTTCGTGGGAAGGTTTTCAGGGTTTCGATAAATTTACGAAAGTATCTCGTCTCATCCCTAGTCCCGTCCAAAGCCACCCTCAGCTTTCCCTTCAATTTTCCTTTTGCGATCTCCACTCAGTTAATTGACGAAGAATTTTGATTGGTCCCGAGTAGACGCCATATTTCTACGCGACGTCGCGACATCTCCTTTTTGCCAACTTTTTTTTAATTCGTTATTATTCCGCTCTTATTTTAATGGCTAGCTTCGTTATTGTACGATATTATTCCTGGTTTAATTGGTCCGTATTTTCGCAAGATTCCTGGATTGCGGTTCGAGAGCTTTCTGATTTTACTGCCTGTATTTTTAAAGTCTCATTATAATTTTTGATTGTGCTCGTGACTTTCTCGTATTTGATGTTCGCTGAGAAAACAAGGGGATTCTAATGATTTGTGAATAATTTAGATGTCAAGTAGCGCTAGTCTTGATGTATCATCTTCATTTATCTTGAATGGTGACATCTAAAACTATAATTGTTGAATGAATATTTAAAAATGTAATATATTTTTAATATACAAAAAATAATTAAAAAGCGTGACTTATAATAATACACAAAACAATTTAAAATTATTTTTTTCAATCATACCTTTACTTCACACCTAGTGAGCAGTCTAAACAAACCTCGTGAACGTGTCTATCCAATCCACAAAGTAATGAAAGCTTCTGAAGGTAACATTTCAATCGACAGCAATTACTCGTCATCGGCGGTACACTTGAATGGTAGCCGATTAAACGGTGCAATCACGGACAATATTGACAAAACGGTGCGCCTGCGCCGATTCACTTGTACCCGAGATATCCACCAAACAAATTTCCAGGATGCGTCCCATTGAAACGTCACCGGTAGACCATTGTACGGTCTTCGAGGAGCCAGAGAATAGCCCGCGGACATTATTGGTATTTTTCCCTCATTCGAGTTAGTGATGTTGAATCGTCCCTATTAGCTGCCGACGAGATGGATGGTCCCGTTTCTACAATGGTGTGTACTATGATCTATTTTCGACTCGGTATTTTATGCTAATTTATTGATCTGAGACACCAAACATGACTTCATTGTATGGTTAAGAAATTGATATTTAAGTCGCGCATACAGCAGGTAATGCGTTTTATAATCAGGGAGTCTAAAATTCCACTTTTGTGTAGTAAGTATAGATAGTGTACACTGGACTATTTGAACGTTCTGATGGCATATAGAACAGAACTCTGTCAGAATAATGAAATATTTAATTAAAGTTACGTGTTCTAGCTGGACACGCCGCGCTCTAGGATCGCTTTAAGTGACATAAACGAAAGGAGGCCTATACTCATATGTATGTGCATCTCTGACTCAGGTAAGAAACTATGACGTTGGTATAGTCCTCAGGACCAAAGCGAACCTGACTGATGAATTTCATCTGTTTGTACAAGTTTATCAAATATACCTAATTTCAGCGCCCCTGAGGTGCCCTTAAGACGTTTACAACTAACGGTTATTCGACTACCAGTAGTGTATAGGTCAGGTCAGGAGCCAGGATAAGATAGGAGCCAACGTCCGATCTCTATAATGGCTGATTAACTGCCATTAAGATTCCGCGGGCGCGCGCCGCGGCGCCGGTACTACGCTACATCAGTAGATGAGCTTGCGAGTTTGTGTTCTCGTACTTTTCAATCAGTATCATTAGTTTTTCGTATTAGTCGGAAAATATATCGAATTGATAACTAATTTTTGTATATTTTTTTTATTTTATAAATTTTAGAATTTTATTTTTCCACAAAAAAACTATACAATACAATACAATACAAAAACTCTTTATTGACACCAATATATAAACAATAAATAAAAAAAACAAAATTGGCATAACTTAAATTAGATGTACAATGGGCGGTCTTATCGCTAAGAGCGATCTCTTCCAGACAACCTTTGGATGGATATGAAACCTATGATAAGCATGGACGGTGGCATGATATATATATCAGGTACATAAACTTACTTAGATCTACAGATATTCAATACATACATTTTATATATCTCCATACATATACACAATATAAACTATATATATATACGTACATATACATGCATAAACCATACATATTATACAAGAATTAAACTAAATAAAACGTTGCGAATGTAGACAAATGTCATAATTAATATTAATCAATTGACAGGTAATGCTTTTCCACTTGAGCCTTGAAACAGAACAGTGATTGAGCACGTCTTATATCCACTGGTAAATTGTTCCAGAGGCGTACAGCTTGCACAGTGAAAGATGCATCATAAAAGTTGGTACTGTGTGCTGGAGTGCTCAGAACCAAGTTTTCGAACGACCTAAGAGAAAGGGTATTCGTGGAAGAGAGAAACTCGAAGCGTTCTTTTCAGTATAACGGAGTGGAGGGATTAAACAAGATGGTATAAAGAAGAGAAAGGATATGAGCATTCCGGCGAAGGCGGATAGGCAGCCATTTGAGCTTTGAGCGGAACTCAGAAACATGGTCAAATTTTCGGAGACCGAAAATGAAACGGATGCAAAAATTTTGCAGCCGCTCAAGCTTATTTAATTGGTCTTGCCTAAGATCTAGATAGCTAGCGTCAGCGTAGTCAAGTATAGGAAGAAGAAGAGATTGAGCGAGCGCAGCTTTAGTCGCAGTTGGCAAAAAGTTTCGCAATCTTCTGAGTGAAGCTGCAGATGCGAATAACTTTTGACTTACCGACTGTATCTGTGGGTCCCAGGTAAAATTTCTATCAAATATGACTCCAAGATTTCTGACTTGCTTACTAAAAAAGATATACTGCATCAACTGGATATCCGATATTTCATTCAGTTGAGTAGTGTACGTGCAACCAAATTTACAACTTTCGAAAATAGAATTGTAGCAAAAACAATAAAAAAAACACTTACAAAAGTCGAAGCTCTGCTACTGCCTTACCGCGCTACATGTGAACTGCAATTTTTCCCATTCGAGTTAGACACATTTATAGGCCATATTGGAATTTAGGAGAGATTTTATTGACTTGTTTTTATGTAAATTGGTTTCTTTAATCGTAGACTTTATATTCAGCACGTGTCCTGCAGAAACGTTCGTAGATCTTCGAGAGAACAGCCGGCGGAGGCTCTATCGATTGTAGCTCGTTTGCGATGTCATGTTACACTTTCTAAGGCTGGGAAGTTTATTAGAAGTTACCAGGTTATTTTTGAAAGTAGTAACTTTGAAGATTAACCGAATAAATGTTTGTCTTACCTGTGGAATATACACCAGAAACCTTATGATCCTTTTCCGTAGAATTGTGGCACAAAATCACCGCACAACATGTCATATTTTAATAATTTTGCGGGAGACGCACTCGCTACCTTGTGACACGGACCACTAATTACGCAGGCGTCGATTGGGTCGGATTCCGACCCAAATGAACGGCGAGTATGACGAGCGCGTACTTGGTTTCTGTAGGTTATAATTCGATGGTTACTGGAGAAAATAAAAGAAGGTAGGTAATGAACAAATATGACACATTTGAGAATTAGTGTGGGTGACTTAGGAAATTTCAAGGTGAGTTGAAATTCAAAGGAGTTGAAAGATAAATTGGGTTTATAACGAGTCTACGGCATAGACGACCCATCGATGGACCACCTGAAACGACAATTTTTGTATTATGGCAACATTTATACCGACATTTTTCTTAATATCATATAGGCCAGCAATTTGACCACTATCTCACCTGTTGGTAAGTAACGATGCAGTCAGGAATGGTGAGTATGATAGCCCTAGAGCTCTAGAATAGTCTAACTCGCACGGGCTGTGCAGCCCAAACACCGTTAATCGCGAAACATTATTGTTATGGCCACAAAATAAATAATAGTACTACGTACTATGGCATTCTTATTATAGCATAGACTCATATTATATCAGTTATAATGCATATCAGCAAGGTTTTGTGAATGTTTTTTATAGCATGAGGTATCAAGACAAGTACGACATTCGCCTGATGGTAAGCAATAGCGTCTACCTATTACAGATACAGCATTTTCATACCACTGCACTGCGCCTGCTACCTCGAGACAAATATGTTAAGTCTCACACGCCCTGTAATTTCAAACTTTGTGATTCAAACCGAAAAAAAACTTATTTCACGGCTGCATTGATTAGCAAAAGTGATAATACCCGCCCCAGGGTGGACTAGCAGAAGTTTTACCACTACAATGAATTCAACAATGACGTTTGCCTATATTTGTCTTACTTATTAATTATTCAAGACACTTAAAATTTTAATTTAAACTGCAACGCTCATCATACTAACACAGCTAGATTTTAAGTATCTCCTGCACCGTCATTTCACTGGACGCTTTACCCTTCAAACTGAAAAAGATTTCTATTTTACGCTACCTATCCCTCAACTCTTGTCAGAATAGAGGTTATAGTAAACAATTACTGAGGTGAATTCGTGGAGCAATGAGAGTAGCCAACGGAAAGTGTTAGTTGGAGAGGCCTATGTCCAGCAGTGGGCGAGTATAGGCTGACTACGATACTGACAAAGTTCTTGTACCACTTTAGGTGGACCAGTATACGTCCTACTAAGAGGTATAGCCTAGTCTAATGTAGTACTTGTATTGTTGTTTACAGCGTTCACATTCAGCCTTCATAAGCGAGGCGCATTCCAAACTAATATTGGTGCGGAGTACCGCTGTGCATCCGGCAGGTTCATTAACCTCCCCCTGTACCCACCCTTAACCCCTTTTAGGGATTTGATCGTTCATCGATAGTTTCACAGTGGGTAGCAATATATCGATATTTAAATCACCATAAAGAAAATCCATATAAGCAATACACCTTTACTACCTTTACTAACTTAAAATATATAAATAATAGATAGATAAACTTTGACATTATTTAAATATTAAGTATTCGCTGTTAGGATGCCCCGTGACTAGGTGGAGCGACGACATTTGCAAAGTGGTGGGCAGTGACTGTAAACAAAGAGCCGAAGATCGGGCTCAGTGGCGTGTCTTTGGGGAGGCCTACGTCCAGCAGTGGACTGATACCAGCTGATAATGATGATTCGCTGTTGGCTTAGTGGTTAAGCTATAACTACTAACCTTTAACCTTTAAGATTCCAAACTAAAATTCATACTTATTTTAGACATTTCTATCTGATTTCATGGTAATATTACAAATAGTACTTTAGCTGTGCTCCGAGTAAAAATATGCCTAATTTTACATCTAGTCCTATACCACTTTATTATTGTTCTTTTACAAATTTCAGCCAAATCGGTGTTAAACTGTAATTATGATAGGTAAAAAATTTGAAACCCCGACTTCCATGCCTCACAAGTCAGTTTCAGATGTTTCAGTATCATTTTTGAGACTTTTATCGTCATATCGCTGGAGATACTTATCAGATATTGCTTAAATTTCAATGTCTTTGGAGATAAACTTTAACCAATAACCGTTCAAATTGGTTCACAATTGGCGGAGAAATCAGGTAACAAACATTGAAAAAAAAACATATTAGATGAATTGAGAACCTCCTCCTTTTGGAAGTTGGTTGAAAAGGTCACAACATCAAACAATCTATCGCATTGATTAAATTCCTTGATAATAAAGTTCCTCAGACAACATCACAGTATCCACCTATATTTACTATTCATCTCATCCATAGATGTACCTATTAATTTGTAAATCTGTAAAATCTGCATTGCATCGTCCTAAACATCGATACAACAATCGATCATACCTTGTACCGAGGCACCCCCACACCCCCCTCCATCCTACGGCAGATACTACTGTATGACTAGATTATTAAATGTTCTAGGATATGGAAATGAATTGGAGGGGGGATGTCTAGAGGTTCTGTTTGAGCATTATTTCATTTAGAATGGAAGGTGCTCTTCACCTTTCTGATTATACTTTTTAGTAGACAGCTGTCTTATAGACTGGTGGTAATAAAATATTTTATTTTATTTCATTGCTTCTGTCTGTAAAGACATAGTTGATGTGGGTTATAGAAACATTACCGAGCTTAGTTTTTGCCACAGATATCTGTGGCAAAAAATAAAACGAGGAGGTTCTCAATTCGTCTGTTGTTTTTTTAATATATGTTACGCGATTACTCCGCTAATTATGAACCGATTTTAATGATTATTTTTGTTACAGGTAGGGTTCATCTTCGAAATGGTTCCAATGAAATTTCATCGAGATTTGGTAATCTTTAGAGATATGAAGATAAATGTCTCAAACTTGTTACTGAAACTGACTCGCGCAGTATGGAAGTCGGTTGTTTTATTTTTAAACTATCTTAATTATGCAATTTAAGATCTAGGTACTTAGGCCATTTTTAGGTCATATGTCTTGTTAACGTTTTGTAGACATTGATCCGATACGTTTATGAAGATTTAAAGCAACACAAAGCCAGGCTACATTATTATGTGTTAAATTATTTAATATTTTTTTATTTCATTCAATTGCAATCGATTGCTTATGGCATGGTTGGTAACCATTTCATGGTTGAGGCAGCCATAGCAATACACACTATGAGCACATTTCAAGTCTCTAGTACTATGGCTTAGGCTATAATAGGATACTTTTTAACCGCCCCTGGGGTACATCTTGTGTTTATATTAAATAAAGTCGATGAAAAATGTAATAAAAAAAACGGATTTGCTCATCGCTGGTTGATTGTACTCGTGCTGTAAAAAGTTAAATGGTTGACCAAATCTTGATTCTCACAGGATGTTTGTTATATCCTTGCTTATGTTATAAATATTTATAACTCTTCCACGCAATAACTAATAAACGTAACTGGATAAAATTTGGCACACAGATAGATTATACACCATGACTAAAAACGTAGAGGGTACCTACATTTTACAAGTATTTTTTCACAAATGGTAAGAAATATGTCATATAGTAAAATACTTACCTATTAAATCTAACAACAAGAGATAGCGACCTATTAAATCTAACAACAAGAGACAAGAAAACAACAAGAGATAACGTTTTCGCCCCAAAAACTTGCAAAGACACACTACGAAAATTTCAAACTCAGCACACAATTAAATCATCCCCTATTAAAGCAACCAAAGTCAAACCCTTTCTCTCTACATTCCCCAATTTCCTCTAAAAAGTTCAGACCACTCGATGTGAGTGGGTACAAACAAACCGTATTTTTCATTAACTGAATGTTAATGAAGAATAGCGTCGAATGGTAATGAAGTTGGTGCAAAACTCGAGCACCCAAACAAAAATATGCAAAGCGGCCCTCGACGCCGCGGCCCACTTCAAGACTTCGTTATCAAAAACAATGCCGTTAGTGGTAGGATCAGTGCAGTCTCAGTCAAAGTTGTTTTGCATTACAATTTATGACAAAATTGGGGTCCATGATCTGCGATTTACAAGTGACTTACAAAAAGGAGAAGTTTCTCAATTCATGTGCATGGTATTTTTTTTGTTAGAGCCATAGTATAAGCGATTACTCCAACAACTGGCAACAATCCAATTTGATCGATTCTTTTTTTAATTGGTAGGGTTAAACTCCAAGGTGGTTCCAATTATTATTTTTCGAGATTTGATGAGTATCTCCCGAGATATGGCGATAAAATATCAAACTTGCTATTAAAAATAAACTCGAGCGACATGTCAAGTCGGCTTATTTTAGTTCTCTATATTAATGATTAGCAATAGTACTTATTTGTCTATGTCGTTGCTTCTACCACTGCCATAATTTACCAATATTGTTTAGAAAACTCTTGGCTCACTAACTTTACATTTACCTATTAACATGACACTTCAAGCAGCATACCTAACTGCAGTTCTTCATCCTGAGCACAGCCTTAAACTCACACGCACACTCACACAGCAGACACGTGTTTACAAACAGCTAATTAGGAGTGTGTGAGTGTTTTTGTTTCGTTGACAATGGAGCGGTACGAGTGTGTGGGTAATAAGCTAAGGTAAGGGTTCCATGGTAGGAGCTCATGTTAAATGCATAAGGTACGCTCTGGAGCGGCGTCTCGCGTTTGTCTCGGTACGCACAGATGTTCGGAGAAAGCTTGGCCATGAAACTGAAATGATAAAAAAATACTTATTCAGTACAATCAAAGTTACATCAGCACGTTATTTTAAAATTGCCGTGATATAATTTAGGCGAAGGCAGTTAAAAGGTGTTAGTTAATACTTACGTCTTTTCATTACCATTCTTTATTATTTGGTCGTATATTACCTACTTATAAAAGATATATTATAAGAATAATCTTAACAGAATAATAATACGTAATAACCGATACTCGAAGTACTCGTACAGTTTATTATTCAGCTCAGCCTAAACGTATCTTAAATAAACACTTCATTCTTGAACAGCACGATCATCAGAAACAAAGCCGCATCCATACAAAAGCGTTCACAGTCATGAACCTCCGATCTCTCCTCCGCTCACGGCTACAACATCCTCAGATAAATCTCCTATCAAACTAAAGCGGCGCATAATTTCGGTGTCAGAACCATGACCGGTACAAAACATCATCTCACATAACCTATATCCTGTACAATGAGCGTGACCTCATTCTGTAAGCGAGAAAAGTAACGCGACCAGAATCGCAATAGCAAGGTCGTCGCCCTAGCCAGGGGAGAGGGGGTGGGGGTAAACGGGGGGAGGGAGGGGACCATTGTTCTCACCTTCAGACGTGGCTGAAAACACAAAATTATCTGCAGAAAGTTTGTTCAGAGCCTCTGGAAATAGGTGGCGTGGTTGATGTTTGAATCGCAAATAGCTCGGGTCTACCGTTCTCGGTAAAGCTTCTCAAACTCTCCGATTGTTGATATCAATTTAAACTTCCACGTCATGGAGCGAGAATTCTTCTAATAAATAAAATACATATTATATCCTACTATTATTATAAAGGCAAAAGTTTGTGTGTATGATTAATACTTCTTCACGCTAAACTTACTTAACCGATTGAGCTGATATATGATATGTAGATAGCCTAGACCCTGGAAAAAGACATAGGGTACTTTTTATCCCAAAATTTACACGGGAACAATGTCTACACGGATAAAACCGCGGGACAGAGATATCTAATAAGTGTAACGTACAAGTTCAGTAACTCTACTATGTGTTCGACAGATACTAATCAAAATTTCACACTACCCGCAAAACTGTTCACAGCAACTTGCCGATAAAGTGACCACTCATAAACATGCTCCATCTAAGGAGCATTGATTCATGATCAGAGATAGATCAGATACTGTTTCCATTAAGGCTATCAGGCTGTGGACGGGCCGATGAGGCCATCTAACGGGTGGAGCTAAAAAGGCAATATGTGGCGATAGCATCACACTCAGTTCGGCACGTAGGATAGTAAGTGGGCTGCGAGCTGGTTCACATATGGTGACGGGTTGGTGTCATTTGCAGTATTTTGAGGTTTCAACGCATATTTAGCGATAGACTAAAGTGCTTATAGCGTAACTAGTAATAGTGATTTTCACCAATCAAGTAAGCAACGGTTAGGGACAGGAACAAATACATGACATGTTATTAATTACATTGAAATTTCTCTGGAGCTATCACCAGATAGTTTCAACAGATAGACCACATTTTGCTCTTAAACAAAAATTATAAGCCATGGCCGATGTTTGTTCTAGAACAAAAATCATAGGCCATGTCAGATGCCGTTGAGCACAAAGCAGCAGTAGTTTTGACAAAAGAGAGAGCCTAACCTATACCTACAAACCTATATTAAAGTACTAACCTATAGTAACAGACTTTACTTAATCTAGTTTACTTATTGACCTGTCAGCTAAAATAAACTCAGCATGTAGCCTAGTGTTCCAGATAAAAGAGTTATATCAAAACAGAGTAAAGCGTCCACAATGTTTAATTACTGCTAATTCGTTGTGACAAATCAGAAATGTACAATTTGCCATCTATCAACTCAATATCTGTCTCTAAAAATTTTAATGAGTCAAATTTAAATTTTTTAGTCAAAGTTAAAAAGTTTAGTTTAATAAAATTAAAATTTTTAGTAAAATAAATTTTATGAAGCAAAAAACGTTCAGTGTCAAGTACTGCTGATTTAATATGTGAACTATTCAACGGGTTACAAGGACCAAGCGGTCATCTCTACTTCAAACTGACTTTGAAACTAGAAACACAAACCCACACAGAGAGAGAGAGAGACACACAGAGACACATGCGGTACATCTGGCGTGTGACGAGCATGGAATAGCAATGGGCCTCTTGTGACAATCGCTCGACTTTCCACTGCTTGTTAAGTATTCGACGAACGGATGAAGAAGAGGCTTGTGTCACAGTGGGAGATAGATGTGCGAGGAATATCTTCACTTGATGAAAACTGCAGCGTAGGGTCGAAAAGGGAAAGTTATGATGATTGAGACGCGATATAGGGATCCAAGAATCATCGCATTACTTAACGTAATATTATTATTAAAAACGATTGTACACTCACGGGTTATTTTTATCGGAATTGCTCCGAACAGTTTCGGACATGTTTGATGTCCTTCTTCTGGGAGCCACGTCTACCAGACATCAAACATGTCCGAAACTGGTCGGAGCAATTTCGATAAAAATAACCCGTAAGTGTACAACCGTTTTTAATAATAATATTATGTGTGATCCTCACGATACATTTAATAATCAAACATTACATAACTGTTGATATATTATAATAATAAATGACATTTCTGGTAATAATAATAATAACTTCTACACGCTTCTTAAATCCGATCCTACGTATAATATAACAATGTAAGCTATGCTATGTAGAAATTAGCTTAAAAGAAATAGTAGAAATTAGTTAATAGTAGAAATTAGTAGCCTAACTAAGGCCATGTGGTCATAGTTCAAAACGTTTCCGAGATAAAGGGTTTCATGATGTCATAAAACAATGCAAAACATTTTAATGTAGAATTTTGCGAGTGAGAGATTATGAAAGTTTATAGCGTACCAGAAATTACTTCTCACATAGAAAAAAACCGAGCTGTTTTCCTGCTAGGAAAATATTTAAAAAAAACAATGAATATACAAATGTAGCATTGCGTATTACAGTAACAGCATAGCATTGCGTACATGTATATCCTCCGCCTTTTACTGGACACGGCGAAGACGTCAATTGTCTCCGGGGGTTTTATTAAAATCTTTTTTTTTTCTTTTCAGGAGGAGGCTGTGTTCCTACGCGGTAATAGTGCGCTGGAATATTACTGACATTAAACCTAATTCAACATTATACCTGTGTTTTGTTTTGATCTCAGCTCACTTTAACATAATAGACTACATATAAAATGACGGCATTGACGACATTTTATATGTAATCTATTCTTTTTCTTGTATATATGGAGGAGGTTTTCAATTCGTCTGTATGTTCTTTTATTTTGGTATCTATGTTACGCGATTACTCTGCCAATTGTAAACTGTTTTCAATGATTATTTTTGTTACAGGTAGAGCTGTTAATCTCTAAGGTGGATCCATTTAAATTTTATCGAGATCTGATAAGTATCTGCAGAGATATGACGATAAACGTCTCAAACTTACGACTGACACTGACTCGCGGGGCATGAATGTCCGTTGTTTTAGTTTTTAAGCTTAATTATTAACAGTATTTTACCTGATGTTATGTGTCGATATGATTTAAAATGCAATATAATTCACTAGAAGATACCGATTTCTTTCGGCTTGAAGACCCTTAGATCCCAAATTGTACTAAGCGGCAGATTTAGCATAGACTCTGGCAGGAAATTCCATCCCTAAGCGATACATATTATGATGAATGTAGATCAAAAACACTTTGTACGGTTACATGTAACGTCCACTGTAATACAGTGATGCATATCGATACGTCTGGTTATGGAATATACAAGAAGTATACAAGGAATGGGTGATGTGGCTTTGTTTAATAAGTGGATCAAGCTTTGGCTAAAGCTCTAATGTAACGATAGTGACAAAAGCACTTTTTAGGCACACAAGCAAGCGCTATCTCACCTGATGTTAAGTGATGGTATGGTGTAAAATGGAATTTACCTAGTTTTAATGGAATGACAGCGAGGCGTTTTACAGTGGATTTTGGTCCAATTATTTATGTATTTATAATATAATAATATGGAGCGACAAACAGGCTAACAGCCCACCTGATGGTAAGTGGTTACCGCCGCCTATTGACATCTGCAACAGGGCATTGCCAGTGAGTTGAACATCTCTCACTTGCATGGCATCTCCCGTAGTTTGAAGCGACATAGATTAGACGTTTCAAAAGGTTTCAGATGGGAGCTCAGTCCACATCTTACAGGTACGTGGAAAGAACGATCGTGTGAAACGAGTAGTATGTGATGCCCACGTGTCTATTATGTGTGGATGTGCTTATTGACGGTGTCGGGCGTTTCGGTGGTAAAAATTGGTAAAATGGTAATTTTTGCAAACAAAAATCATAGAACTCATGTCATCGTCACCGCACGCTTCCCATGAGCTATATGATATTGTGTTCTCGACGATACAATTCACAAGTTAAGTACTTAGTTTTTATTACTTCTATCGACAGTCCCCAAAGACTGCCCCGCATGATTTTTTCGTGTTTATAATCAATTAAACTTTATCGAAGAGTAAATTGACGAGACATTTATTGAACTAGGTATTCATATTTTTGGTTTATGTGAGAGTATACAAGTTCGATGATCAGCTCCCAAAAGCTTAAAGTTTACAGTAGTATAGCGAAGGAATGGAATTCCTTGCTAGTGCCGGTGTTCCCGTTACATCACGGGGGTTTTCAAATCGCGAGTGAATAGGTATCTACTAGGTAAGCGTGCTACATCGTCGACCGCATCGTCACTTAACATCAGTAGAGATAGTGGTCAAGCATTTGCCTATATAGTATAAAAAACACATAAAAATGGTTGGATAATTCAAGCTTGTTCTCCGAATATATCTTTAGTTTTAGATCTGTAACGTAATCAAGGTAGACATGACAGTACAACCTGTAGGTATTATTTAGGACTACATCGACACAGAAACAGGAAACCCGTAGTCTAGCCGTAGCTATGTATTTTATTTGGGAAGAGCCTACAAATGGCGTTTAAAATGTTGTTTCAATAGTATCTACGGTGCCGTTGTTATACAATTATTTACATCTCATTCAACATTAGTATTTATAATATCGTTTAAAAACTAAAAAAGAACCGACTTCAATGTTCATTTTCAGTACCAATTTTGAGATGTTTATCTCAATATCTCTGGAGATACTTATCAGACCTCGATAAAATTACCATGGTACCACACTTGGGATATCTCCTTTCGAACAAAAAAGAATAATCAAAATCGGTGCATACATGACGAAGTTATCCCCGAACAAACATAAAAAAATAAAAATAAAAATAAAAAAATATATACGGTCGAATTGAGAAACCTCCTCCTTTTTTTGAAGTCGGTTAAAAATGCAAAAATTAGTTTATGTATTAGTTTGTTACCTCTTTACGGTCAAATCGCAGATTTCCACAGATTTAGTAAAAATGTTGGCTTTTGATTGTTTAGAGATTGAATAGAGGTTGAAATAGGACAAAAGATACATTCTAATGCGGGCAAAATTGCGGGGCGTAGTTACCCGTAGTTACCTATCGACAAAGCTTGCTATTGCAAAAGAGAGAAGGAATAAAAACAGAGTATAAGATGTATCTATGTTGTAAAACACGCTGCGTCCTTGTCTAATTTACTGTCTGCCGCGTGCCGATTGAACGATGAACTAGTAAATTTGTCTGATAAAGACAATTTACTGTCTGCCGCGCGCCGACTGAACGATGAACTAGTGAATTTGTCTGATAAAGACAATTTACTGTCTGCCGCGCGCCGACTAAACGATGAACTAGTGAATTTGTCTGATAAAGACAATTTACTGTCTGCCGCGCGCCGACTAAACGATGAACTAGTGAATTTGTCTGATAAAGACAATTTACTGTCTGTCGCGCGCCGATTGAACGATGAACTAGTGAATTTGTCTGATAAAGACAATTTACTGTCTGCCGCGCGCCGATTGAACGATGAACTAGTGAATTTGTCTGATAAAGACAATTTACTGTCTGCCGCGCGCCGACTGAACGATGAACTAGTGAATTTGTCTGATAAAGACAATTTACTGTCTGCCGCGCGCCGATTGAACGATGAACTAGTGAATTTGTCTGATAAAGACAATTTACTGTCTGCCGCGCGCCGACTGAACGATGAACTAGTGAATTTGTCTGATAAAGACAATTTCACTGTGCCATTTTAAGCCCGCTGATGGCATATCTACCACTTTATATATATTAATAAAATCATAGAGCCCGAGGCTATTAAAGTCTGCCCTTCAAACTGATAGCAGCTTTCCAAGACTAGTTAATTTCATTATGGCACTAGACGTAATTATTTAAAGTGTATCGTGACTTGAGTGCCAGACGGGGCCTTGAAAACTTCGCTATTTTTATAATTTTAATGTCGTTCTTGTGCACTTTTATTTGAAGGTTGATACATAAATAATGCTACCATATGCATATCATTTTTTTTAGTACAATACTTGACATCAAGGGTGACATACTGAATGTTGCTGTTATGTTTATTTGTGTGTATATGTTATAAAACTGTTATAAACGCCATTGATTGCCACCAGCAAGTTTTTTATTTGTCCCGTTATTATAACCATCCTACACCAACGTTTTAAAGGTGGAAGTCAGTTTGTTTGTCTGTTTGTAAGTTTGTCACTCTTCAGGAAAACGGTTTTACTGATTTGACGGTAATTTTTGACGAGGATCGCCAGTATAGCGAGTACCTTAATGTACCTGCATAATATTTTGTGATAGTACTTAAAGTGACTGCGTTTAACCAATCAATTCAATCACATTGCTTATAAGCTTTTTGAAAAAATAAATCCTAGAACTGTGAGGTTTATACCAGTGGGGCAGGCTCCGCTGTGGATATTCAATGAGTCATATGTCACCCACGGGAGGTTCGTGAATTACTCCTTCCTGCGATTGTATGGATAGACCTTAATCCTAGACGTGATGTCTAAGTGGTGCCTTATATTTAGCCACTGGTGGTGGATTTCGGTCGTGGCTTGAACCACCCAACGAACAAAGAAATGCCGCGAAACGGCTTACTGAGTTGTATGAAGCGTCATGCCGATGACGTTTCACCTAAGATGGAATATGATAGGTAGGCAATAGTTAAACTGTAACTGTAAGGGTCCCCCGCACACGGGCCACGGGCCACAACCACAAAACGCCGCCACCGGCATATTTCCTATAGTGTTCATACATTTTATCATGTAGCGTGTGGCGGCCACCGGCGTCACCGTGTGCGGCGAGTCCATATAAAATGTATGAAAACTATAGGAAATATGCCGGTGGCGGCTTGTGGCCGGTGGCCCGTGTGCGCCGAGGCTAACTGTTAAATAATAAAACTGTAGTAATATGTACAGGATGAAATCAGTATTTAAACCGCAACAGTACCTATCTTGTAAAGGTTAAACCGAACGTCGTGCCGGACTAATTGGTAAAAGTGACATGATTTTAGGTATCTGGGTAATGCAAACCATCAGTGATAAGCAGATCTTTTTGTCTATCGAAATCTAAAACTATAACATCGCAGGGCATTCTGAGTGCCATCGAATTAATCTGGTCTCCACTTAAAACTTGACTATGTAAATGGTACTGAAAGGTTGGCGATTGAATACAGTCACCATGTGCATCATCAACTTGAAATACGAGAGCTGCATCATCATCATATCACCAGTATAACTGCCGTGCATACTGCATAAGTCTAACTCCCGTATTTTGAAGCACCACTCAGAGGTCTCACAGTGCTTGCGAACGCATAGTGTCTATCAAACCAATACATTATAAAAATCATGTGTGCTTTTAAATTTCATTGTAGCCTTCCGGTGAAGGAAAAACATCGTTAAGACACTCTCACATGGTGCCCGGCACATGGCCGCATGGTGGTAGGACACTATCTAGTGTCCGCCTGGCCAGCTAACTAACCTAGAAAATCTGTCGCCAAACATCTAATGTGTTCCGGCAGCTATCCTTAAGAGCCAGTTCCCATTCTAGGCTACCATCCTAAACTGCATCATAACTTACCAACAGGTGAGATAGTGGTCAAACGCTATAATTTTTTTTTTTTTTTTTAAATACTTGTGTCAA
Source organism: Cabera pusaria (assembly GCA_954871355.1). Classification (NCBI taxonomy): domain Eukaryota; kingdom Metazoa; phylum Arthropoda; class Insecta; order Lepidoptera; family Geometridae; genus Cabera; species Cabera pusaria. Next base: position 28,808,671 of record OX940891.1, on the reverse strand, counting down.
ATTCACCATATACCCAATACCAGCCACTGACTGAAACATGACAGTTCTTCCAACAGAAACATCAACAAACTTTTGAATCCTACGTAACTATAGACTACATTCTACTCAGCGAGAAACGACTAGCGAATCATAGATCAGCGAGACGGCGTGGTAGCAGTGAGAGTATCGGCGGCGCATGATGCTACAACCTGCAGCTGTAGGTACTATCTCCACAACAATCCTGAACAGCCGTCGGTAGAAACGCAACAAAATCGCTAAAAGTTGAAGGGGGCGACGACACCGAGCGCCGAACCGCGCCGCTCCAAATGTATTCAAATATATGCGCGATTAATTCAGAGCATAGCCAACGGGACGGTGTTAGTAGTGGCTGCCGGTCTCGCTTTCTACGGCGGATCGATGGGGCCGTGACCTTCGGAATGCCTCTTGTTTGCCTCCTGCATCCAGCTTTTTAAGGAATTTTGAAGGATTTTGACAGATTTGAGACAAGAGCTTCGCGAGCGGGCCGTGGGACGCGCGGACAGGCGCGATCGCGGCGCTACCGTGCTCAGAGCACTTAGACACAACTTACGACAAATAGAATTCCTTACCTACTAGTTAGACATTATCATAGTGTATTGGTTTATTAGAGAGTAAGCATATTAATACTTGACGCAGAACAGGTGTTGCATTAATACATGGAAAAAATCGTTCTTAAATCAGATCACTCCATATTATGCAGTTTGTCAAAAGAACTTGATTTAATTGCGCATAAGTAGAATAATGGTAGGTAATCATATATTAAACAAAAACATTAATTTATTTGAAGGCTTAAATTTAAATGATGACCTACAAAAAGCCACTACGTACCTACTTTTTATTAGTTCTATTTCTACCATAATGTTGAGCGCCTAAATGGTGATAGGCGCAATTTTTTTTATCTCAATAGGTTTTATTATTGCCGGCTCCTTCTATCCCCAGCTATCATCTTCGCACTATGTATAGAATTTAAGATCCTAACGACCAGAAATTGGTGGTAATGTTTTATGCGGTCACCCGTCCTATAGACGCCGTGAGTCCGAAGCCTGTATATTGCCGATACATACTTCCCGGCGAACACAAAACCTTTCAGCCTTTCATCTTTATGTATTTTCCTTATGATTATGATCCCCTGAGATCGACTACAAAGGCACCACTAACCTATCAATACACCCTTTACAACGGCCGGGAGACGTTTTACAGCCGAAGCTTTTGAAAAAGCCTTGTAAAATTTCTTTTCAGTCTCCGAGGACAGAGTGCTCTAAGTATATATAATGTTGGTATGCTAGTATGGGCGTAGGAGGATGTTGTGTCTGTGTGCGTGCTACGTGACAGCGTGTATGTATGCGGTGTGTTTGTGTGTGCGCTATGCGCCACACGGGACTCGGTATAGTCTGCTGTAGTCAGGATGGAGGATGTTGGTCGTGGTGGTGACGTCATACCTGTCATTATACGTGTTTTGGTGTTGTTCTGAGCTGAATTGGTAATGATTTTTTGTCTTATCTATATCAGATCTGCGTGTACTATTTATAATCTTATCAGGTTATTTTATATACAACCTTCAAATAAGACATGTATAAAAGAAACAATTGGTGAAGTTAGCCTATTCTATATAACCACGGATATTATTCTTACTAATAAAATTGTAACTACTCAATTATGTTTTGAGAAAAAGAGATGGGAATAATGCAGGTCTTTTATTTTATCTTACACTTCATAAACACATCATAAAGTAACCTAAAACTTTTATGCACAAAGTAGAGCCATACAAATCTTTGCCTGGAACTATGAACCCTATTCCACGCCATGAGCTTAACTTGAAGCTACGAAGATATAGATAGTCAATAAATGCAAGGTTGTAACGGTGGAATTAAAAAAGTATTTCCATTTTAGGTTTAAGGCAAATGTAATTTACTATAAGCAATTTATATATGTAGATAATTCATACTTTTATAGACTATTGGTTAGTTCTAACTTACTAATAGATTAAGGTCTATTTTAACACAATGGCTTTGTAACCGAAAAGGGTAAAACTGTACACAATTTACCATCTTTGTACACAGTTTATTTACAATAAATATATTTTGATTTTGATTTTGAAAAAAAAACCACCGACCAGACACATTAAACTTATAGGAAAATCCAATAAGATTCCTTATAGCTCTGATACCGATCCAAACTTAATATAAAATCTTAGTTCACCACCAACATCACACATCTACAGTATACCCACGCACACACAGACACACGGTACGTGCCGTCGTCTTGGAAACGGGACGCATGCGCGGCGCCGCCTACCCCTCCCCTCCCCCGTCCCCACCCACCCCTGCTAGACCAGACTAGTGTAAGCCATCCATTCTGTATGATTGGTCATCGGGACGACCACTCTAATGGGTGTCTTCTGCCGACTGATTTCCTACCTCCATACTTACTGCATTCTGTTCTGTCACTTCGCATCTCCTTAGCTTCCCTGTACAATAAGGTTTTCCGAATGAGGTCGTTGACTCAGATTTACATAATTTCGGGGAAGTTTACGTGGATAAAAATAATAAGGGTTGAAAGCTGGTAAAGGATTTCGTCAGTTGCGTAACTTGCTTAAATATTTGGAATATCTTGTAGCACTAAACTCGATATACCTACACATTTGGGTTGTTTTATCTTTTCAGAGAGATAAAAATTACTCGTTTATCTAATCATTACTCAAGCAAACTTAAATAATTTATTTGTAATTTTTTTTTTTAATTATATACATTATATATATATTTTTAAAACTACCTAACTATAAACAAATAAATATACCTAATAAAAAACCATAAAAACTAAAATTTAGTCTACCAAACCACTACCAGTAGGTAAAGTTCCCAAAATGCTGTAATTAATTTCAAAAAGTAGATAGATAAGTCAATAAGTTAATGTCATTGATGATTCTATAACGTGGTTACATTTTAATTTAGACATAAACTTGTGTATCTAAAAATAGTACAAATAAAATACTGATAATTACATAATTTGTACTTAATTAACCACATAATTACCTACACATTCAATTAATAAGTAATTCCCTAACTTGTATATGAAATATTCTTACATATTATCATAAGTAACGTCATTAAAACTCAAGAAAGGTACCAAAATACGACACAATACACAATACGTAACATCCGTTGCTCACTACCCAAACATTTGTAATTCAAATCTTTAAAATCCTTGACCCTCAAAACCAGCTCATATTTTGAATAAAATTAGCATCAAGTTTCAATTACATAAGGTGGTCACTCTCACCGTCGGTAATGGACAATAATTATATATGTATGAGGTAGACGATCATACAATTACTCCACGTGCCGATCAGTATACATTTGAATATGTTTATGTTTATCTGTTCATCAAATATTTACACGACGAGAGCAAACATATGTTGATTCTGATGATATCATATCTTTTAAGGTGTTTAATATAATTAACTAAGAATTTTTAATCGTTATACGATAGTTTTACTGATTAAAAACTGGATGACTAAAATCGTTAAAAATGTTACTATTTTAGAGAAAATTAATATTAATGAAATTAATTCAATGAACGCAAGATACTTACTTCTAAAAATAGCTTGAGAGAAAGCAGATACATAAAAAGAAATAATGTCGATAACATGATAATGCTGTGTCTATAAATAATCTTATTAGATAGGTAGGCAAAGATCTATGATAATAGGTATTAAAAATCGTGAAATCTAGCATCCTAATTGAAAGTCTACGCTTTAAACGAAGTCATGTTTGTATTTTACTAAAGCAAATTAGTATATAAAAATCAATTAAAATCTCACATCAAATACCGGGCGATGTATCATCAAAGATTTACAAAACAGCCTAAATACACAATAATGGACATCGACACAACAACCTAACTATACCGACGCTTGTCGCATGGCAACGTGTGCGAGGGAGAACCATCCATGCAAAGAAAAGAGATGACTGATTACGCTCACTCGCGCTTTTCACACGCACACTCTGAAAGCCGGGGAAAATCACTCACACTCGCGTGTTTGGGTGTGTGCGTTCGGGAAACAGAATGGTATAAAATGTAGGATAATGTATAGGAGACGCTGTATGTAGGTATTCGCCGTTGATAACGAGTGCCAGATATGATTCCTATTTTGATGAGATGTTGTGGATTTTACAGATAAACATTTCTTGATGAAACGAACATTTCTTGGGACAAAGATTGATGTAGGTTCATATAATGTTTTGTATCGTTTCTAAAGTAACAAAAGCTCTGAGATACAACTTGTAGGTAGTTTTAGTAACCCTGCATGTAAGATTGCTCTGTTTTAATAAGTTTATTGTTGCATACAAGTATTAGGTGAATATGGAGATCTGCAGATTGTATTTTATCAATTAAAAGTATCTAATAAGAAATTATTCTCAAAGGTGTAGAATAAGATATGAACATTATTTTAAATAATAATTTATAATATCGTTTAAAAACTAAAAAAAAACCGACTTCAATGCCGCGCTATTAAGTACCAATTTTGAGATGTTTATCTCAATATCTCTGGAGATACTTATCAGACCTCGATAAAATTACCATGGTACCACACTTGAGATATCTCCTTTTGAACAAAAAAAGAATAATCAAAATCGGTTCATAAATCACGATGTTATCCGCGAACAAACATAAAAAAAAATATATACGGTCGAATTGAGAAACCTCCTCCTTTTTTTGAAGTCGGTTAAACATCCACACGGCATTAGGTATTTCATGTCAGACAAAAACGATTAACTTAGGTACGTACCACATTTTTTTTAACAAGATTATCAGTAATTTGTATTTTGTACAGGTACTCCATTCTTATAGATACGAAACAACTATCTGAGACTATTAGTCTTGCCATTCAAAGAGGTAATGTCGCCAGCTTTTTGGGTACTCTACCAGCAGAAAGCGACCAATATTCTGTTTTTTTTTTAATTTGTAATTTGTATTTTAATTATAGTCATAGGCCTAAGTAATAATACATATTTTAGTTTCATTTAGATTGTATTTCTAGTACTATTTTATCTTCTATCACTTATTTATTCTATCTAAGTTATAGAGAAAGCTAAGCTAGGAAGAAAGTGGTTATTAATAAAATGGAGAAATAGGCAAATATTAATATAATTCATCCCCTGAAATGATTGGCCCTGTCTCGGGGAGGGATCCCATTGTATTGTCGCCGCAGAATGGATTTGACAGCAGGTATTGTTAATTAGAGAGGCTTTATATTGTGGAAAATACGTCCAGGAAAATCTATAAACTCGAGCACTCAGCTTCAAATTTTACAGAGACAAATCGGGAGAATGTTTTAAAAATAATGGTCATATAATATATATTTAAGTAAGTATATTTTTTAAATGTTTAAACATAAACTGTATGATTGCTTTAAGACGTTTATTTACTAATCTCTAAAAGTAGATGTGACTAATTTAGTTAATGTACATTTAGCATATTTTACGGATGAGAACGAGTCGATCCGTCAACGTGATAACGTTGTTACGCTTCCTTAGAGACAACCTATGAAGAAGGCGGAAAATTAGCAAAATTAAATGGGCAAAACTTATTCAAATTTTAATGTTTAAATTCTAAGAACAATAATTTTATAAGCCTTGCATAACTGCAAGCGCAACATAGCGATTAAATCTTGGAATGCAACGTCGGTCGTGCACCGAAAAATCGGCAAAAATCAACCAACTCAAAATTGATTTATAAACACGCCCACTGACTAAAAAACGCTATTTACATGAAAGGATCATTCACGCGAGCTTACTACCAATTACGTGAAGTTGTAAATACGAGAGGTATTACCAAATGAACCAGTCGACACGCCGATACGATTCATTCACTATGAAAAAGTGAGTACCTACATTCAAATATTTAAATTAAAGACTCGTAGTAAGCTCGTCTGGCTCGCAGACAAGCCTCGACCTAAAATAAACAAGAAACAAAGTTTATTAAAACATTCTACCTATACCTACCTCTACAATGTAACCTAACAATAAGTTAAGATACTCTGACCGCCATCTATGATCGAGTAGCAGAACTAAAACAAGGCAGGTTCGTATAGCAGTCATAACGGTAAATGATTTAAACAAATGCATAATTTATTAAAAATGAAAACGACTCGGTTACGTAATAATTGTGAGTGTGAAAGCAAGTCTAGTGAGCTCGTATTAGCAAAGGAAATGAATTCAAATGACCTTGTGTTCATTAATGCGGCATAAATAATACATGAGAGACATTATCATTGTTTGGTTTAACAGCTTTTTCACAGCGCTTGCTGCTGCTATTAGCAGGAGCTTGTTGTGCACGCTGCATTTTAATATCATACAGATTTATTCGTTTTTGCGAAGAATTTGATACATACATAATTAACGCTAACGCTAAATAACTTACAGTGATTTAATCTTGTTATTATTATCTATGAAACCTATTCATTTGGCAGAAATAGATTATTTTTTGTACTACGTAAAAGAAGCAACTAAAATATTTTTCGCAATTAAGATATCAACAACCTATTATACATACATATTATTATACATACATGTTATATATTACATACTAATAAAACTAAAACATAGGAAGGTAGAACATTGGCGCACTATTGATAAACTTACCTGATTTTCTTAACTTATTATGGAGATGCGATTTCAGTCACAATGATACAAGGTAGAGTCTCTACAATACATTACATTTACTCTTTATTTATAAGATATTTCTTAATATAACATACAGTAAATATACAGATGTAAAATATATGGGCAGCATTTGGAAAACTCCGTCGAGTCTTCTCGTCGCATATACCACAGTGCCTAAAGAAAAAAGTCTTTAAGCAGTGTGTCCTACCTGTCATGACATACGGAGCCGAGACGTGGACACTCACGGTTCGACTGGTCCACCAATTTAAGGTCGCTCGGCGAGCTATGTAAAGAGCTATGCTTAGTATTTCTCTGCGGGATCGAATCCGGAACGAAGGAATTCGCCAGAGAACTAAAGTGATTGAAAATAACCCTGTGACGATGTGGTCCAAGATGTAGCACGCATGCCTAGAAGATACCTAGTGACTAGATGACCCCCAGGTGTTAGTGATCAGGAATATGTAAATCAAAAGCTTCACTATCCAGCTGGCAGGAAGACGATGGCTCTATGCTACATTATTTATAACATTAAGAAAGTAATGGTAACGAATGCATGGCGCTATAATGTTTAAACATCTTTAGTCGAAACTCACAATTAGTTGAAAGAAACAGAATATAATTTCGAAAACTTGTCGAAAGCAGGAGGTAGGTAGGTACTCAATTCGTATAAAAATGTTATTGTTATCTGTATATTTTTCTTTTTGGTTATAATTATGTCCGTATCTTTTTAATCCTTTGACCAATTGAGATAGTTTTGTTCCTGGAAGAAAACTTGTAGGCTGATACAAAAGAACTGTTATCATCTTCAGATATACCTAACCATAAGATGAGTAACAGTTACTCGACATAATACCGTGACGTCCTTTTTTAGAGTTTTCAATTCACTTCCAAAAAAGACGAGGTTCTCAATTTGTACGCGATAACTCTGAACCAATTCGATTTTTTTTAATGTGTAGAGTAGGTACTCCAAGATGGTCCTATTAAACAATTTATTGACATATGATGACATATCTCCATTTCCAGAGATATGGAGATAAACAGTTCAAACTTGTCACTGCAAATGAACCGATTTTAATGATTCTTCAGTAGGTGTGGTCCTTCAGTAAATTTTATCAAAATCAGGTGAGTATCTCCAGAGATATTGAGATAAACATCTCAATCTTCCTACTAAAACTAAACTCGCGTGGCTTGTGAAGCCATGTTTTTAGTTTTTTAACTATCTTTACAAAACAAATATTGCTCGTATCGCCTGACGTATCTTTCAGCCAATGTTAGTAATTTTCTGTCCGCATAATTGTAAACTACCCACATAATTCTAGTACGCATTTCAAACACATCTTATCTGGCATCTGCACAATAATTGTCATGTACGTCCAACATGTTATAAAGGTGGGCCGCAGCGATTTGCGTGCGGCCCCAACCGTGAAATGAGTTGAAATAACCGTCACTACATACATACATACATACATACACCTGGTTATAGTGTTCATGCGTGAGCGCACGTCGCTCGGTTTATGTAAAACATAGTGACCCTCGATGTCAGGCGGGTAAGATGGGGAAAGTGCGAGGTTACGGGGTAAATGGACTTAGCGTGTTTAGGGCTTGTCTATGTGTTGGCAGTAGGTTGAAAAATTGAGCCTGTCGATGTAGGAAAATAGCAAAGAAAAAGTACGTTCTTACTACGTTAAAAATTTGCGTCTAATTGCATGGGACCTTTGTTACTTAAACAAAACCAACCATTCACAATTACATAGATAGATAGATAGATAAACTCTTTAGTTACACTATAATTATAAGCTAATAACATATTTGCCTTGTTTACATTAACTATATCTATTACACTAGGTGATAAATGAATATAATATGTAAGTAAAGTAAAGGTAATGGGTAGGTAATATTTGAGATACCTATGAGTGATGTATAAACGACTTTAAAAAATACAGCAGTCAAAAAATAAAAAGTTCAAAAATAATTTAAGATCGTATAAAAAAAGAAAACAACCAACTTCAAATGACCACCATGCTGCACCAGTTATTTTCAGCTGCAAGTTTGAGGAGTTTATCTCCATATCTCTGGATATACACATTTGATCTCAACGAAATAACAATGGGATCAAATGGGAAGTTAATCCTATCAAACATACTACAACTCTCTACTATCTGTTAAAGATTGGGCTAATTCAGTAGTGCAGTATTATTTGTACCTCTGGGGCTATTGAAGACAATGCTCCATCATGGTTAGCAGGCATTTAGCAGGGCTGTAGGTGCAGTCTAATAGCCAAGTGATTGCAGTCGCAGTGCTCGCTCGGTCGAGAGATCGTGGTGCGTGAAATCACCGTCCGAGGAACACACCTCTCTCACGCTGGATAAATATACCACTCATACAATATCTACCTTACTATTTTCTCACTTTAGTTTATTCATACTTTTAGCTCACTGTAGTCTCTGGGTATCATTATGAAATGACTTCCAAATAGGAGGTTCTCAATTCGTCTGTATATATTTTTGTATGTTTGTTCACCGATTACTCCGCCATTTGTTAACCAATTTGTATGATTATTTTTTTATAAGTAAGGTTCATCTCCAAGATGGTACCATCACAGAATAATGAATAGTACAAGTGTACCATTTAAATTTTATCAAGATCTGATAAGTATCTTCAGAGATATGACGATAAACGTCTCAAACTTGCTGCTGAAACTGACTCGCGCAGCATGGAAGTCGGTTATATCTTAATGAGGTATGTTGACCGTATTCAATGAACTACCTACTCAGAAGTCGATGGGTATGGACGACGCAACACGTTTCACAAAATAATCCAATTGTAGTGGATATTTTTATTTCAAAGGGTAGTTTGATATGAAAATAATCATGATTTTGATTTGTTTATGTAGCAGCTGTACTAGAACAAATAAAATGTTCAACTTGAAATGTGTATCCACTGTGAAATTCGGAAAAATAAAATGCTTCATATTTCGTACATTAATTTTACCAGTTCTAAATATATAAAAAATTTTGACAGTAACTCGATGACTTAATTTACTTCCTCCCGATATTACATCACGACCGAATGCTTTAAAATCCATTATTTGAATCCGGGTAGTTATACACAAATAGTAATAAATCCGTGTGTTCGCGAATACCATTAAAACAATCCTGCATCGAAATTATAAATTCCGTGGGAGCCGCGACAGGTGGCGCGGTAATCGCATGAAACCTGCCGAATCATAGCCGGCTGAGCACGCCAACAAAGATTATTTCATTTTATAGGTATGTAGAGCTGACAATTATATACAGTTTCATCTAATATTTGCTCCACGGAAATATAACGAGAGCGCTTATTAAACTAATGACTAACTGTAGGAGCAGTAGAGTTATAAAGGACACCACGATGTATCGTCTAGACTACAATGATCGTAGTTATGACAGCTTTTGCTATAACTTCTATTTAAAATTACAATGGCAATTAAACCGTCATCATTGTTTAGCGTGGGGGGTCATTTCATCTCAAGGGTCATTGATAACTTCTGAATATTCCTAATAAAGTTTCAGTTATCTGACATGTGACACCATATAAAAGTTGTCTATGTGTCCGATAAGTCCCTAATAGGGCTATCAAGAGCCGGTAAAACTTGTCCTTAGACTTTAATCCTACACGAGATCCTTATGTGGAGCTTAATGGGTGACCACTGGTGATAGACATGGCTCAAACCACCTGCCTAACGAAGATATTTCACCAATCAGTTCTCTGATTTCCTTTCTACGTGTGATGGTAGTCAGCTTGAAAGACGGGAAGGAATAGTTACACTATATGGAATAGTTACACTATATGGAATAGTTACACTATATGGAATGGACTAAAGTCAGTTATCATGTCCCATCTCATTGCCGTCTTCCATACCGGACAAGCACGCTATCATCTTGGACCGCATCGTCACTTACATCAGGTGAAGTAGGGGTCAAATGCTTGTCTGTCTGGAATAATACAATAAAATAGGCCTGTACTCATCTATTAGTATAAATAAGTCTCTCCTAGACATATGTTTCAAGTTCAACGTTTGGATAAAAGCTGAATGGTTCACTATTTTTTGTTTATTTTTCAATTCAAAGCAATAAGTTATGCCATTTTTATTTATTGAATAATTAAATTATTGATATGACCTATTTAATTTTATTTAACGTGTGTAACTGCTCATTCTTAATATACCTACTGAATAAATGCTTTGACTTTTGACACGCCAATTATATCTATCTCCTCGCCAGAAACTACGAGCCAGTTCTCGTTAACCGACTATATATTCTAATAGGCATTTCTAAAGCAGTAGGCTGTAATAGAATCAGCATAACTCCCATCTGTGGCACCTATTCTTCCAGGCTCTGTATAATTGCGAGCTCCTATTTGCCCAGGAGCGAGGTGAAATAACAGTACCTCGATAACATGCGACCCGCCACGACCACTATTGTTTTTGAATATACTATTTTCATATAGGTATTCTATGCTATTGTTTTTGTCTCGTGGTATTGTTTTTGCCGGCGCTGGGAGCTTTGTGATTTCATAATATTGAAAAGTATTTGTTCTAGGTGGGCCTGGATTAATCGGGGCATTAGATACATTCTATGTATTAAAAGAAATTGCTTAATACCTTAGGTTATATGAAATTCCCTTACAGCTTAATTAGTGAGTTAGTTTTTTATACTCAAAATAAATATGAAGACTTCTTATTTGGTTTGAGTTTGTATATATCTTAAAGACTAGCATTTGACAACTATCTCGCCTGGTGGTAAGCAATGATGTGGTCGAAGCTGGTGAACGCGTTCTGGAATACTCTGACTGGCTGTTCAGGACATACAAAGCTGCCTACCTCATCCATCCTAGTCCTAACTATCCTTGGCCAGGTAGCGTCTAGTAGCAAATAAATAGGAACTAAAATAAATTAATTCATTAATTCCTAAACTACTAAGTAGGTACAACTAGTATTTCTAGACTGACATTCGCATCTATTTTCGGCCTTGTTTTTAACACTGAAAGTAAAATATTTGCCTTTTCAACCGACTTCAAAATAAGAAGAGGTTCTCAATTCAAATGTATTTATTATATTTTTTAATGTGTATTTTTCGGGCATTCCTCGGATTTGCAAATTATTTTATTGATAGAAGTTTATTCTGAAATGGTCCTATTTAAATTTCGTAAAGATCTGATGGGTTATTCTCAATCATTCAAAAGCAAACCGGATTCAGAATCTGCCTTCACTTCGACTTGGATCATGGCAAATCACAATAATACGATCGGTTACTTTTTTTTTTATTTATCAATTCGAAAAAATCTGTGATTCTAATTGGAAAGGTTTCTGCGACAAAATAGCTCACGGATTTTACAATATTAAAAATTAAAAATGAAGCTTTCGAAGTCGAATATGTTTTCGAATGATTGATAATCAGGGGGCTGATCTGCATATCTACCGAGATATGAAAATAAACACCTCAAACCTGCTACAAAAAATTACTACAGCAGTATTATAAGTCGGTTTTTTAAAATTGTTTACACTATCTTAACTTATTACAATAACTACTTTTCACTTTGTTTTTTTTTGCAGTAAAAAGTAATTAGTTCACCCAACCCTAACCATATTTCCCATGGATTTACCTAACCCTTGTAGGTAAGTGTCGTAGACCTTCCATTGGTCAGGACTGTCACCCCGGGTAATTATGATATAGGTGACATACACGGTGACGTCACGGATCAGTGACGGCGTAGTGCCGGTGGCTACCCGTGACGGAGGGCGAACAAACTAGTGGTGTGGGAAATTTGGTTACCATTTTAAGAATCAAGAATCAAAGCATTTATTCAGTATGTAGGCAGTATAAATATACGCACATATACACGTCAAAATCATAAAATAAATCATAACCAATTATCAAGTAAACATAGCAAAAGCAGAATTTAACGGTTTGAATTAGAAAAATAAAAGTAATGAACCATTCAGCTGTAATCCAATCGTTTAGGTCAGAATATTTAAAAAAAAATTAAAGTAGGTTAAAACCAACCATACATGTAACTGTGTGTTTCAGTACTTCAGACAATTTTTATATAAAAAAAAAATAAAAAAAGTGAAATAGTGAAACACAACATAGAGAAACGCATACGTTAGTAAAATTTGGTATCGAAGAAAATTATTCTGTAAATAACTGACAGTGAGTACCTACTAGTACTACCTACGTTTATTCATAAATGAAATTTAGAGATGGCATAAGTTTAAAGTTTATTTACTTAATTAAAATATCTCTACTCGGTAACACGTTATTTAACACACACAAAAATATTTTCATTAATACAATAACCATCTAAGGGTGCGTACAGACTATTTAATGTAACATAACATGTTATAAAATTGTTATTTAACATGTTTCAGATAACGTGGACACGGAATGTTATAATACATGTTATAATAACATACTAAATATCATATTTTATAACATACGGAATGTCCACATTACCTGAAACATTTCAGATAACAATTTTATAATATGTTATGTCACATAGTCTATACGCACCCGCAGAATCGTGCACAAAGTACATAAAGGAGAAACAATGTAACGCTGAATGGTACTTCGTGATGAAATAAATAGTATTTATAGAGAGCCATTCTATAGGCCTAGACGTTTTACCATCCTTGTGCACGTCGTCACTTACCAACAGGTGAGATACGAGACGTTTATCGTCATATCTCTGAAGACACTTATCATATCTCGATGAAATTACAATGGAACCACCATTAAAATGTACCCTACCGATTAAAAAAAGAATCATCAAAATTGGTTAATTAACGACGAAGTTATCCGCGAACACATAAAAAATATATATACGGTCGAATTGAGAAACATACTTTTTTAAAGCCGGTTAAAAAGGCCAGTGTTAAATCAAACCAGTCAGTATTCAATCAAAAGACACTTTGAGAAAGCGATTAGATAGAGGGTAGGTACTTTTTGCCTTCAATAAAACGCGATATGATCGAACCTTGGTTAGTTTATTCTGTAATTGAAACAATTATAGGAAACCTGCAATGCCTAGTGATTACTACAGCCATTAGTAGTTTTTGCAACTATTTACTCTGTACACGATTACACCCTTTTGAGGTAACAGTTTATCAAGTATAAGTTATTGCCAACGTCAAATTTTGCTTTTTTACCCGACTGCGCGACGCAAAGGAGAGGTAATGTGTTTATCAGTCTATATATGTATGTATGTATGTAAGTTTTTTCCTTTGTGACACACTAGAGACCTAACGCGTGGGCCGATTTTGATAATCGGCACGTCAATAGATTCGCCATGCTAGCGCGAGTGTCAACGAAAACATAAAAAATTCAAAAATTCAAAATGGCGGATTTCAGACGCCAAAATTTGGGTTTAAAAAAAAATTTTTTTTTTCAAAACCTATCGAGTGGGGTATCAAATTAAAGGTCTTGAAATGGAGATTCAAAATATATTTATAACAAATAATTTATGATCGTACAAATCGAAAAATAAACGATTTTACATGCCGCGTTAGTCACTTTCAGTAACAAGTTTGCGGTGCTTATCTCTGAAGTTACTTATCAGATCTCAATAAAATTACAATGAGACCAAACGAAAATCATATTAACTCAAACAAAAAAATAATTTTCCAAATCGGTTAAGAATTGATGGAGTTCTGAGGTAACAAACAACCTCTTCCTTTTGGTATAGTCGTTTAATAGTACAACTGTAAAGTAAGTAAGCTTAAAAAGCAATACCCTAGCTATTTCACGCATTTCGGTTTTTTGTTATTTTTTCCATAATTGTAATAACGGTCATAGTTATACATATTTCGTGAAGATTTCAAGTCTCTATCTATTATTAGTTTACAAGTTCAAGCACAAAACGCCGAAAAATACACGTTCGGAATTTGCCGTCCTTTACTTAACTAAAAAGTGTAAAATAAAACATTAAATTAAAACATCAAAAAACCCGACTGCGCAAAAAGTGAAGTGTTAAAAAACGAACTGAAAAGAAAAAAACAAGTAAGTCTAGTAGTTTAGACTTCTGTTTAGGGATATCAAAAAACTATACCATTTAAATTCTTTCTCGGTCGAAACACTCATAAAATAAATTATACTTTGTTATATGGAATGTAGAGACTTTAACAGTCGGGACACATTAATGGCTTAACGATTGGGGATTAATGTAGTATAGGCTAGCGTTTGACCACTATCTCGCCTGGTGGTAAGCGCATAATGTAGTCAAAGATGGTGAACACGCTAGGCCTAGGATACTCTGACTGACAAGGGACGTGTGCAGCAGGAACACTGTCAGGTTATGGCGGCAGATTTTCTCCTTGACTACATATTGTAACAATTCAGGCGAACATCGATATAATATGAACTTACCACCTGTAGAAACTACTAAAAATTACTTACTTACATGTATTTTAATAATAGTTTTGTGTGGGCAATAAAGTGTTAATATCTCTATGTATCATCAAATTGCCATTCGAAGCAAGAAAGCCAATTACTTATCAGCAAAGTGACTCCCCATCAAATTCCCACAGACCAAAGAAAAATGCAGTATTACCCACGACACCCGGCCGGTCGCCGTCATGTGGACATTTCGTTCCTCATGCATATTTATGTGTCGACCCCTCGGCAACAAACGAACAAACGGTCCGTTTTGTTACCGATACCGCCGGTAGATACGGATATCAGTGATTGGACCTATCCGAGATTTGCACCAGCTTGATTTGCAAGTAACGGCTGAGTTAGCAGCTGGATTAGCGAGGATTAGAGCCTGTAGGGATGCTGATCTTGGTCTTAGCAGAACAATAAAAGACGGTGAAAAGTTATGGGACACGGAAAGGGGGCTTAAATGGGGCAGAATTACTAGCTTTACAGATCAAGTTTGTTCTCATATTTTAACCGACTTCCAAAAAGAGGAGGAGGTTTTAAATATGTCTGTGTGTTTTTTTTTTTTTTTTTCATGAGAAGAGGTTCACTCGGCAATTGATGATTCATACACTTGTAAAATTTGTAGCAGACGAGACTCTGGTATTTAACTGCACAAAAGGCATTTTTAAGCGACTTCAAAAAAATGAGAAGGCTCTCCATTCGTCAGATTTTTTTAATGTAGGTATATTCACCAATTACTCGAAGATGCCTGAACCGATTTGGAAAATTCCTTTTTTGTTCCCAGATGGTCCCATTTAAATTTTAACGAAATCGGTTGAGCATTTTTAATACATCAACATTTGTATTACGATACATTTGTATGCCTCGATGACATGATACTGGCTACTTTGACTAGCGCGACGTTTGAAGTCGGTTATTTTAGTTTTTTAAACGATATTAAATTATAGTTTTTTACTATCGCACTGGAAACTAGCAACTATTCATTATTTTTGATAGACTTTTAAAGGGAACGAGGTATGCTGGTTTCAGAAAAGGTATATTTAAACTAATAGGTATTATTATAATTAAGATTTAAAAACTAAAACAAGTGACTTCAATGCCCCGCGAGTCAATTTCAGTAGCAAGTTTGAGACGTTTATCGTCATATCTCTGGATCGTTTATCGATCGATCAGATCGTTTATTTCTTTGTTTGGGACTTCTTCACGGTCAAGCGGCTGGACCAATATTGATAAAATTTTGTACAGAGATAGCCAGTAGTATGGATGAGGCTATAGGATGTTTATTAACGCGAGCAAATCCGCCGGAAATAGCTTTAATAATTAATAAAAAAATTTGGGCCCCGTTGACGAAATGTATTGGTAGCTAGACTTCTAAACGAGGGGTTGCCGGTTCTAATCCTAGCACGGGTGTTCGTTCACAGGTGGTAAGAGCATATTATATTGATGTTTCGCCTGACTTACTACCAAAATGTATCTTACCACCATCAAAGAGAAAATCTGCCGCCATAACCTTACGGATTTCAAGCCGCTCTTGAGAGTCAAAGTTTTCTAGAGCTTAGCGTGCTCACCATCTTCAACCACTCATCGCTTAGGTTACCACCAGGCGAGATAGTGGTCAAACGCTAGCCCATAAGATATTAAAATAAAAAACCGGCCAAGTGCGTTCGGGTCACGCGCAGTGTAGTGTTCCGTAGTAGCCCGTTATTCAATGCAAGTCTTTACGTGTTATAAACTAAGCAACTAGGTACTTTGTCTTTGTCACTTTAAAGGATTTATGCTAAGAATTTTGTATTTGTTACAAAATTATCCAACACCCAAGTTCAACGACTATTACTGCTAAACTAATAAAGTTATCTTAACCGCTATAGTTTTCCTTAAAAGTTCATGAAATGCACTATTCTCCCGAATTTTTCCAGATGTTTCAAGCCAGCTGTTTAGCTTTTATAGGGGGGGACGCCCTACTACAACAAAAAATTTCACTTTAAAGTTTAATATTTCGTAAATGGACCCTTCAATCGAAAAATGGTATTAGCAACCTTTAAGTCATTTCAAAAGACCTATTCAACGATACCCCACACGATGGGGTAGACGACAAAATAAAATCACCCCCACTTCACATGTAGGGGAGCTACCCAAAAAAAAAAGTGTGTGTGTACTTATGTACACGCGTTAGAAGTTATACTTCTGTGGCGTATGGAAAAAAAATAGCTAAAATGCAGTAGTGATTAACGATAAATATTAAAATTAATCAAAAAGATTTTATTTAAATAAAAAAGGTTTTATTAACGTAAAAATATGACGTTAAATATGACATGTACAACTTGAACATAGTTATGCCACCTAGAACTAACTTCACGGTGTAGAAATTAGGTGTCGGTGTGCGCGCGCATCGTACCACCTAGAACTAACTTCACGATGTTAAATTTAGGTGTCGGTGTGCGCGCGCATCGTAAAAATTCACTCTCATCATTTTTCTCTATCGCGCCAAAACAAGTATAACTTCAAAAATGTTCAAAATTTTATTTCACCACTTACTCGGCGTCATTAATATACATACCTCTACAAAATTACAGCTTTCTAGTATTAACGGTCTCTTAGCAAAACCTCGAACAGACAGACAGACAGACAGACAGACAGACGGGCATGACATAACTATAAGGGTTTCTTGTCAGTACTACGGAACCATAAAAATCATACAATCTTAGAAAAAAACACATCCAAAGCAACCCTTTAAGCAAAAGCTATTTGATCTATCTTTCATCGCCCCATACTTTTAGTAAGACAAGCAATTTATATGTTCATCCGTAGCTAATTCCCAAGGCGATGTTATCTGGCTCATATACATTGAACTAATTAGACGACAGACGCACGCTATAAAACTGGAGATGTCGCATCACGTGATAACATCTTGTAGCTGGGTTCTTCTACCGTAGTCACTGAACTAGGGAAAATTATATGCAACTAACATTGAAACTACTTTAACCCCCCGACGCATAAAGAAAGGGTGTTTTAAGTTTGACGTGTGTATCTGTGTTTCTGTCTATGACATCGAAGCGCCCAAACGGATAAACCGATTGATTTGATTTAGTTTTTGAAGTGAAAACTTCTTTAGCGGCGTTGTGATCTTTTTGGGATGGGTGAAAAATGATAAACTCACGTCAGGACCTCGCGTCAGGACACGTGAACTGATCTAACATTCATAAGACAAGTAGACCAAATGCACAACGTTAATAATAATAATAAATAAAATAAAATACGTTTATTTTAAGTACCTTTGACTCATATACAATTTTAAAAAAACCACAACACATAATTTAAGAAATTCAATAATAATCATACATTAAATTAAATTAAAATCATTACTAAATTACTAGGTATATACAATCACAATAAAATGAAAATCAAACGAAGTCACGTACGTAAATTATATAAAACATAAATTAAAAATTATAGGAAACAAATGTTAATGTTCAAGTTTTCACTTCTACCGGCACTCCCGGAGTGCATCCGGTTTTTTTTTATAAATAGGTGTGTTAATCGAGAGTGTTTTGACGTTTGTGTTTTGAGTGTTTGAAAACTTTGATTCATAATCAAATACAACAACATACAATCAATACAACAAAACCAACATTTAATTCTTATTGTATTATTGATTATTGTTTGTATATTTTTTTAAAATTTGCGCGTCTGCATGCAGTCTGAATACGAAGACTTACACATTACTTTAAGACCACACATTTGTAAACTGTATTCTTTCAAATAAATTACTTGATCAATCAATCAATTGATTATAAGAAATAAAATGTTTATTAATTGTTATTTTTTGCTGGCGAAAAATAATAGTGGTATTTTTTGCTCGATCTAATAAAATACTGTAGTGTGGTACGGAACCCTACGAGTGCGAGTCCGACTTACACTTGGCCAGTTTATTTAGCTCTGTTTTTCAAACCAAAAATTTAAGATCGGTTAAAAAACTAAAAGAACCGACTTCAAACGTCGCGCCAGTCATTTTCAGTACTAAGTTTGAGGTGTCTATCTCCATATCTCTGGAAATACTGAACATATCTCAATTAAATTTGAATAGAATTATCTGAGAATTATAACCCTTTTAAGCAAAACAATAATTTTCTAAATCGGTTCAGGCGTATTCGAGTAATGGGTGAAGATACATAAAAAAAGATTCCGACGAATTGAAAACCTTCTCCTTTTTGTGAAGTAAGCTAAAAAATATTTATTATATATCTTATAGTCTATTTTTAACAGTTGAATTTAGACAGCTGCGGTACTGCTAAATCTAATAACTGTAGAAACATGTTGGAAAACTGAAAATGTACTAATAAAATGTACTAATAAATTTGCGACATCGCACCATACGAACCGTTGCCACTAATTTTAACCTTCTTAATAAGTTGTAGACGAATTTGCTATATTACTTTTTGATGCATACATGGTGGTAGGACTCTGTCTAGTTTCCGCCTGGCCAGCTACCACCCACAGATTATAATATAGACCCGCGATTTTCTAACTTGAGTTAGAAAATCTGTCGCCAAACATGTAATGTGTTCCAGCAGCTATCCTTGAGAGCCAGTTCCCATTCTAGGCCTAGCGTGATACCATCCTCGACCGCATGATCACTTACCAACTGATGAGATAGAGATCAAACGCTAGCCTGCATGATATAAAAAATGTAGAATCATAAAATAATACGTGGTAATAAAGTTCCTATAAGACCTATTGTAATAGAAACAACACAAAGTCCAATACTCAATAAAAAAATATCCTTTGCCCCGGTAATAAGTGAAAGTCACCTATATATACTTGTATGTACCTACTCGTATTTATGTATATATAAGTAGTATCAACCAAACAATTTCCTTTGCACTTCCGTCGCTAAAACAACACGGCGTTCTTTGTGTACACGCCGCGAAGTTAACTGTAGCCTACATAAGGTACAGGTGGTAGGTGGTAGGTGGTAGGTGGTGATTAGGGGCCATTACGGCTCCGGAACGGTGACTTTCATGCCGATACCGCGTCACGCTTCATAATTACACTGTTGTTTGGGGTAATAGGGAAAAAGTGCGTGAAGGAAAAGGATAGTTTTGGTTTAGTTGACGGTGTAGTAAAGTTTTAACTGTTTTATACTGTTAATTAACTGTGTTAACCTGATAGCTTTAAAGACTTTAATATACCTAGGTTGTTTTTTGTTATGATATAAAGTAACAGGATAAGCACGACGCTCGCCTGATGGTAAGCGATGACGTCTACCTATTACAGATACAGCGTCATGCGAAATTCTGGCAGATTCTGTCCAGAATTTTGCATGTCGCTACCCTGAGACATAAATTTGTTGAGCCCATGTACATGCCCTGTAATTTCACTGGACACCTTGCCATTTCAACCGAAAACATTCAAGAGGTTCTTAGTTCATCTGTAGGTATATATTGTTGTTTGGATGAATGATGAGAAAGAAAGAAGAAGAAAGAAGAAATTATGATGATGATTCATATAGCACTTCAGTAGTTTTGTCGTATCGATAGGGTTATACCGTGAGATTGGATTGTATGTACATAACAACTAGCTGAAAACTAAATAAAAATAAAAATAAATAAATAATACCCGTGGCTTCGTTCCCGTCACTGTACAGCTCAGCCAATCATCAACACTTGTGTGATCTGAGTTATTTATGTTATGTGTAAAAATCATGATTTTATTTTCAAAAAAGTAGCCTATGCTATAAATTTCTGTAAGTTCGTATCATCTGTTTAGATTAGGTTAGGTTACAAACAGACAGAGTGACATAGTTAGAAACGTTTTTATAATATTTGTCTGGATGTATATAAGATAGTTCAAAAACTAAAACAACCGACTTCCATGCCGCGCGAGTCAGTTTCAGTTTGCGAGTTTGAGACGTTTATCGTCATATCTCTGGAGACACTTATTAGATCTAAGTGAAATTGCAATGGTACCACCCTTGGGGTATTTCCTTTCCAACAAAAAAAGAATCATCAAAATCGGTTCATACACGACAAAGTCGAAACGACGACGCGAACACACATACAAAATATATATATATACATAATTACATATACGGTGGAATTGAGAAACCTCCTCCTTTTTTTGAAGTCGTTTAAAAAAGATTCAAACAAGTTGTAAAACATGGGGAATGATGACGCACTACCAACTATATATAATTTGTGTGATAGGTACATAAAACACATTCCAATTAGGTAGGTTCTCCTTCCACCCTAATGTTCGTTCCATGCATTAGTGGAGTAATTAACAATGCCGCGGGGCGTTTGTTGGCGTACTGATAACGTGCCTTATTTGTGAAGAAACGCGGTTATACTGAGTGACGCGATAACATGTTGCTATGTTACATACATATATGTACGGGTAGGTATCGTACTACCTACTAATATTATAAAGGCGAAATGTTTGTGAGTGTGTGAGTATATTTGTTATACTTCTTCGCTAAAAGTACTCAACCGATTGAACTGAAATTTGGTATGTAGATAGCCTAGTGTACCAACCCTGAAATAACACACAGAGTACTGTTTATCCCGATGTTCCCACATAACAGACGTTAACGCAGGTAAAACCGCGGGGTACAGCTATTATATTTGTATGGGAAACGTTTTGTTAGCAAGCTGAAAATGCTGATTCAAGGAATACATTTTTCTTGATATATAAAGAACTCAAGGTTATGTGGGTTAGCGTACCTAATGCCATGTAAATTAAGAGACATGTGAAATGAAGCGTCATTGGATGGTCTATGAACAAATTCTATCTTACTTTTGGAGTAACTTTCAGTGTGGTAAGAATTTAGAGACATCAGTCACCCTTCTAGTAAAGTAGTAGATTTGGCTGACTATTGCCAAATAAAAATAACTATAACTACGAAAATGCAGAAGATAGGTCAATGTTGTTGGCTGTTGGTGCCAGGGAAGATTACACCATTGAAACTTTACACCCTTTGAAAATAAGTAGGAAAGGCAAACCTAAACATCGAGTATATCACGTAACTTTTTGCATAAATTCAGACAAGCCACGAAAGTACCACACAATTTAGTGTGACTATTAGGAAGTTCACTATTTTAACTAAGTAATAAAGAGCATAGTGGGAAACGAAATCAGTTGTAAACTATTTAATCCGACCGACCCAATCAAAATTCAATACTTTGAGTATGTTCATTTTCTTAGTTGATAAATGTAGCGTTAGATATGAAATTGTTAAAGAGTGAGGAGTTTCAACACGAGCAGGCCGGTAACGACTACCTCATGTTATTTATAGAGCTGGTGACACCAACCACTAGGTACCTAATATAGTCCGAGATCCTGCTGTTGAATTACAATTCATTTACTAACTTAAACTTTATTACTTTCTAGTCTATGAAGGTGCTCATGAAAGTGGAAGAAGCAAAAGAGGTAGTAAGGATCGTAGCATGTGGGAAAAGTAGTCTCTGTCTACCCCAACGGGTAAAAGGCGTAATTTTATGTAGTTATGTCATTTCTAGAAATAACTAAATTTAGGTTAATTTTGGTAAATCGTGTGTCTTGTAATTTTTTTGGCTCCCATTAATAGTTTTTCTCACAAAAAAAAAGGAACTTCGAAAAAACAAAAGGGAAAAAAGATCATCTCCTCTGGTCGCAACCGCCCGATTTCCTACCGAGCTATCATAACCTTCGGTAAATAGAAGGTCACCTTCCACCAGGTACCTTCGGTAAATAGAAGGTCATGATAGCTCTATTCTAATGATGTTGTAGCAATTATTGATTGCCTGAAAACACGGATAAAACAAAGTTTTCTAAAAATGAATCCTAGCTAGATCGACTTATCGCACTTGAAACACCCTGCATACTACATTTCATATTATATTCATATTACATTCACATTATATACATATACAAGAATTGCTCGTTTGAAGGTATTAGATATTTAATCACTTTCAATATTTTGACATGATTGTGACTGAAACATACAACGAGTGTTAATTTTTAGTTTTTTTTTTTAATAGCAGATAAGCAAGCGTTTGGCCACTATCTCACCTGATGTTAGATGACTATTAAAAATAACGAACGAAATACCTTAACTATGCGTAGGGATCTGAGGCTATGGAACTCACTGGAAAAACAGGACGTTGGTTATGAACAACATTCCTAAAGTTAACGTTGCTAGATTCTATGAACTGTTATTATCAAAGTAAATGCCAATAAATAATATATTATTGTGCACATTTCGCGTCGACAGTGACCTTAGAACCTTTTCAATTCAGAAACAAATACAATAATGAATAGAATTGCAAATCTGTAACTCAGCACAGCAGATCATACAATCACTTTTTTATATCAAAGTTTAAATTTATTGCGTAACTGCTAGTACATTAGTAGTACTTTCTAAATAATTCTGGAGGTGAGAGCAAACCACCCATAATCGTAGAAAGACACAACAAGCGAATTGCACATACATACAATATTACGAGCTTGATTTTTGCCATATTTGACATCGATTCATGTAAAAATACCGTCATACGACTTTTCTATCTATACGTAATACCGAAATAATTTCAAATATTTACATCATATTATTTCCCTTACCTATACCGTTTTATTTCCTTTACCTATACCGCTTACCTTAACTTTTTACAGTATTTAACTTTGTTTTTAACCGACTTCACAATTAAGGTAGAGGGTTTTATTAAGTTTGATACCTCAGAACTCTGTCAAGAGTTGTGTTGACTCTGTGCTTCCTGTTTAGTCCCATTGTAATTTTATCAAGATCTAAAAAGTATCTCCATTGATATGGAGATAAACACCTCAAACTTCACATGAGAAGTCGGATATATTATTTTTAAACGATTTAAATTGTATTATTGGCATTCAGGTAATACATATTATACTGTAAATATCTTCTCTTTAAATTGCAGTTTAAGCGGACGTCTGCATCATGTTAAATGCAACTTTCCTTACTGACAAAGTCAAGTTAAACATTTCTCAAGTCGCACGGCACAAATATTTTTGTTATATCTATATGTATCCCATCTGTGGTGTCTGTTTGTACGGTCTGCAGGGTGCAGGGTCAAGCTGCACTAATGTATGCAAATATATGTATCTCGACATCGCGCTTCCTTCCGCGCGTAATGACTGCACGCAGCCGAGGGGCGACGGGGGGCAGCGCTAGTCGCAACGCTTGTTATCACCAACTTTACGTCTATTGATTTGATTTTGACGTTACTTTGCGACAAAAAATTAAGAAGTTAGCAAGTTGTTTGACTTGTTAAATGGGACCACTATGGTGATGTACGGCCCTACCCACGAAAAAATAATTATTAGAATAAGTTCATAATTAGTGGTGTAATCGCGTAACAAACACACAAAAAACATACATAGGAATTCTGTTGAAAAATCGAACTCGAGAGCTTTTGCGATTGCAATTCAATGCAAACTACACCATGAATATTTATAAGGTATCAACGCCATCTGCCATCGAATAGCGAAAGTTCTTGTAAATCTAAGCCTAACCTCACTAAAATAATACAACATGTACTCGTAGAATCGGAAATACTAAAATTAAATATTATTAGTTTCTCTAGTACTAAGAATAATATATAGCAGCATACAAAACTGACACAAACATCACATTATGAACTCAACAAACCTATTCGTGACATGTTTTATAGAGGTGCAGATTATGACCACAAACTCTATCTAACTAGAAAGAGAACAAGATAAAGTGAGCTGGAGCTTTGTATATAAAATTCCTGCAATCATGACGGGATTTCTATAAAAATCTTATGTAAAATAATCTTATTTTAAGCAGTTCGCTTACAAAAATATTTAGCCAAGCTACTTATATTTTACTAGCTGATACCCGCGGCTTCCTTCATGTACACCAAGAATAGTATCACAATGAAGCTCATAAATGAAATATCACAATGAAGCTTATAAATCAACATTTGTGTGATCCGAGTTATTGTTATGTGTAAATATCACGATTTTATTTTTACAAAAAGTAGCCTATGTTTATCCTCATTCTACAAAGTATCTCCTTGTTAAATTTCAGTAAGATCTGTAGGTCGGTTTA
Source organism: Cabera pusaria (assembly GCA_954871355.1). Classification (NCBI taxonomy): domain Eukaryota; kingdom Metazoa; phylum Arthropoda; class Insecta; order Lepidoptera; family Geometridae; genus Cabera; species Cabera pusaria. The sequence continues at coordinate 28,783,490 of OX940891.1, read as the reverse complement.
GGCGTAATTAGGTAACAAACTCAAAAGTCAAAAGTAAAAATCATTTATTCAGTATATTTATGGGGAAATTAAAAATCTGCACTTACACACGTCAAATAGCATTAAATAGATCATATCAATAATAATTATTCTAAATATAACAAAAACATAACTTATTGCTTTGAGTTAAAAAAAAAAACAAAAGTAATGAGCCATTTAGTTCAAACTTTTTTTATAATATTAGTCTGGATACTAGAAAAACAAGTGCCAAAAGTCCGTTGGCAACGTTAAAACCAAAACGGTTATGCAGTTCGTGCCGGTCGCTGGATATGAAATATATGCAAATATATGCGTTGCGCCCGATCCGTCCCGATGTGGGACGATAATGCTAAAACGGTGAAAACAATTTATTTTTTAGATAACAGCGTAATAACGGTCGCTAATAGAGATTGTATGAAATTGCAGATTATTATGTAGTTTAAATTATACGCTGGACTGGCTGGAAATACTACTTTAATAAAAATAACATAGGTACATACATAGTTAGTATAGATTTTTAAACCTACCAAGTTACGTAACATTTTTTTCTTAGAAAAGTGGTAACTAATTTTAGTTAAGTCTTACCCTGGTGAATTATATAATTAGTCCATACAGAGTATTTTAATGTTAAAACTCACCAAGCTATAAATACTTCCTTAGCATAATTACAATTATAAACTTTCGTAAGTAAGACGGTCGCACATTGAGACAGGATGATTATATCCTCAATATAAATAAATAAATTCAACCAACCGAATTTACTTCAATCCATATGTAATATAGGGATCAGCCCTCCGAATTCTTAATCATTCGAAAACTAATACTATTCGGATTCGGAAACTTCATTTTTAATTTTGAATATTGATAAATACGAGAGCTATTTTGTCGCGGAAATCACTGATTTTATAATAATAACAAAACTAACCGATCGGAACATTGTGAATTGCTAAGATCCAAGTCGAGGTAGAAGCAGTTTCTGAATCCAAAACTGCTTTCGAGTTACGAAGAATAGCTGCTGTACCTACAGCAGTCTACATTAGCATTCCACATTGCAGTTTCTACATTCAGACAAACACGATTCTTCCTTAGATGATGTCGTCACCTAGCTTCTGGTGGGAGGTTATGGTTTCGACGACAATTGCTCTGAACTACAATCTAAAAAAATATGGAAATGAAACCGTAATTCTAAAATCATTAACGTGTTAGAATGGACAAGTCATTTTACCGCCGACCTCCTGTTATTTAGCCTATAGGTATGTAATGAAAACATAAATAAAACTTACTTTTGAAAAAGTTTAACGTTGACATTAGCTACATGCATTATTTCTTCGATATATATCGAATATATTCGATATATATTCGTCCACGTGGAATAGTGTCTATGGGTAGCATTAACTAATAAAGTACATACGTATCCCAAACACACCGCACCGCACCACACCACGCTAATCCCCCTTCCCCTCCCCTCACCCTCCCCCTCCCCTTCCCGTAAGTAAAAAGTAGACTGTGTCCTTTCTCAGGCTCTAGACTATCAGTGTACCAAATTTCATTCAAATCGGTTCAGTAGTTTAGGCGTGAAAGTGACACAGACAGACACAGATACTTTCGCATTTAACAGTAATGACAAATAAAACCCAGAGATGGCGCTAGTGTAGATTTTAATAGCTCTCCTTTAAATATTGCCTAAATGTATGAGATCCTGCATCGCGCAAACGATATTTTCCACGATATTGAAACTTATGCAGTTGCTTCGTAGTAAAACATCTCAAAAGTTGAACTCGTTTAATAAGGTTGTCGCTCTATACCATTAGTCTAGATGTGCTCAGCGCTATGAAAACAGTTTTTGCTTTGACAAATATCTGATAAAATATTTATCATTAGTTAGATAATCTTAGAAATCTTATAATTGAATAGATTAGATTCTTAGTAGTAGTTAGGTTAGTAGTAGGCTATCAAACATTGCATTTAGTAAGTAGCACGTAACAATACCAGTTACTACCTAACGTCGGGGGAATCTAATACGAGACTGATTTTCGTTTGTTTAGCCATTTTAAGTACAAAGAAATTTGGACAGTTACCAACCTTTCTCCCATAAGATCGCCGTTAGCAGTAAAGTAAACAATTTAGTAGATGGCCACTAAACTGCGGTTAACCAGCAGTTAATCTCTGATTATGTCCGCAGAGTACGCTTACACGCCGGCTGAATGCTAAGCAGTTGTGAAGCCAGTTCGGTGGAAGGACTCACGTTACTTAGAGGTTACTCAGGTGATTGGTTGTTTGTTTTGCAAATGTGTAGAGGTACTTAAATTCTTTAACGAGTATTTTTGAAAATTAAGTTTTTGTCAAAATAACATATCCATATTAACTAAGCATAGTAGAACTTACTTAATCTCCTTTTAAAATGTACGCGATGAATTGAGAACCTCCTTAGAAGGGTTAAAATGTAACATACTCGTAAATATACACAATGCTTATTAGGTACCTAGCTACCTAATGCAGTTACTTAAATTATATATATATAATTATATATAACGAATGTATTAATTAAATAAGTATAGTAAAATAGATACACCTGTCATGTCAATGATACCCTAGTAACAGGGTCCATGTATATAGTATACTTAGAAATAAGGACACTTGTATATGGCTTGCATTAATAAATAAATAATTTATAAAAATGTTTGTAACTCTGTCACTCTGTCTGTTTGTTCCCTAATCACGCCTAAACAGACGATCCGATCTTACTGAAATGTAACAAGGAGATACTTTACAGCATATAGGCTATAAATTCTTTGTGTACGTGAATGAAGTCGCGGGTATATAAGTACAGTAGAATCCGTTTATTATGACTCCGCCTATATTGACCAACCGGTTATTATGACGTAACTATACTACGAAGTTTGGTTTTCATATGAAATTCTTTATAAATAGTCGGATATAATGACTTCCCACTTCCCTTACAGTGACATGTCGCTTATTATGACCCATTTTTAATACAAAAATGTAAATTATGTCCGGTTATAATGACCGACATGATTCTGTACACCTTCGGTAATGTTCGTTGATTCCCGACGACGTTCGGCACGTGGCTCGTTTTTGTTTTGAACTATGTTTATGTATTAAACTACTTAAGTACATTCATATTTACATAAAAAAGGTTTTTCATTTCACAAAACGCTTTGTATGACGTCCGCTTATTATGACTTGTTTGTCAGTTCCTTTCGATGTCATTATAAACGGACTCTACTGTACACAAATTAGGTACTTAGGTACCTAACAACTTAGGTACCTACAAAATGCTAGCAAGTGGTTAGCCACTTGCTAGCATTTTGTCATCAAGTAAATAATTTGTCTTATTAATGTACATAAACATCAACAAGCACAACATTCACAAACAACACGCAAATGGGAAATGGATTCCTAGCTCATAATTTTCTCCATTATTTTAATCAACGTATCGGTATCCCGATTATCCCGGACTCCGGTAACTTTATCCCGGGAACTTTTCAATTTATCCCGGGCCGGACATTCAGAATATATTACCGCCCGTCAAGATCCAAATTAATAAATGGAAAATAAAAAAAAACGTCAAATTGGGGGATGACAAACAGAAACTTTTAAAAAATTACTGTAATATATTCAAAATAAAATTAGAAAAATGGCGTCAGATATTTCAATTTAAAAAGTTTAATATGCTGTGGTGTGGTTTTATAAGTTTGTGACGTAGGTACTCGTAGTATATATTACTTGATGCTTTTGTATATAAAAATTCAAATTGTTGAAGACTAGAATTATAATGAGTACAGTAAATAACTTATTTTAGAATGAAATTGAAACCCGAATATTATGTTTGTTAACATAAGTACCTATAACCGGCGAACATGTATGAAGACGCTCATGAAAGTGGAAGAAGCGAAAGGGGTATGTCAGAATCGTAGCATGTGGAAAGAAGTTGTCTCCGCCTACCCCAACAGGAAGAAGGCGTAATTTTATGTTGTATCTAATAGTATGATATATATATACATATATAATAATTGAAAGATTTCAATCAATAATAATTTAATATATAAAAATTATTGATAAAATGCTCGTCATAATTTAAAGAAATCAGCATTCAAATAGGACAACAAAACCCACTCAGTTCATCCACTTGTCACGAGATGTCGCTAGTAGTCGCGCACCGTATTACCATATCCTTTGATTCTGCATAATGAGAGCTTTTCCACGAGTCCCCGTTGTTTGATCATTTGCATTCGTGTTTTGATTTGTTAACGAGCTATTTTCTCTGTTTTCATTTTAACCGATTTTATACTCTATTAACCTGTTGTACAGAAATTCTTACTAAAGTACCTAACTACTACTTAGGCACTATATGAATATCTTGTAAGTATAAGACTCTTCATAATAAAATTATATATGTGAAGTCGGGGCTCTCAAAGCGATTATAGATTTTAATATAATAATATGTTTGAATTTTATAATTACCTACCTACCAGATATAGGTAAAAAGGTCACTCATAATGCTCACCCATTGTAGGATTTAAATTCTATCTGAGTTTTCAAACGTAGTTGAAGAATTAGAATATTTGAAATTTCTCAACGCTGCGCAGAAATGTTGAACACAGAAATGTTGTCTAAGACAATAAAAGTAATCACAAAAGAACATTTGTAACAGCTAGCTCAGACTCAAACCTGCGACACAAATCCTAATCCTAACTTCCTACCTATATACAATATTATAAATGCGAAAGTAACTCTGTTTGTCTGTCTGTCTGTCTGTCTGTGTCACTTTCACGCCAAAACCACCGAACCGATTTAAATGAAATTTGGTACACAGATAGTCTAGAGCCTAAGAACGGACATAGGCTACTTTTTAATGCGAAAAGAGGGTTGTAAGGGGTTGAAAGGGGGGATAAAAAGTTGTATGGAAGTATCGTCATTTAAGGAGCTAGAAGCATGAAACTTATTTTTTAGGCTGTTAATTTGATATAAATAAATATGACATTCAAAGTTTCTATAAAATTTACCCTCAAGGGTGTAAAATAACAATAAGGGATGAAAGTTTGAAAGTTTGTAAAGAAATATGTAAGGTTTATGTTAATGTTCTACTGAACCGATTTAAATGGAATTTGGTACACAGAAATTCTAGAGCCTGAGAAAGGACATAGGTTATTTTTTAATGCGAAAAGAGGATTGTAAGAGGTTAAAAGGGGGATGAAAAGTTGTTGGAAGTATCGTCATTTTTAAAGCTAGAAGCTTGAAAATTATTGCTTAGGCTGTTGATTCGATACAAATTAATATGTCATTCAAAATTTGTGAGGGGGAAGGAGGAGGAAGAAGGGGAAAGGGGAGAGGGATGGGAGGTGAGGGAAAGGGGAGGGGAGGGGAGAGGGAAGAGAGGGAAGGGGAGTGGAGGGAAGGGGAGTGGGGGGAAGGGGGTGGGGGTAAGAGGGAGGGGGAGGGAGGGGAAAGGGAGAGGGTAGGGGAGGGGGAGAGAGGGGGAGGGGAGGGGAAGTGGGGGAAAGGGGTGGAGGGAAGAGGGAGGGAGAGGGGAGGGGAGGGTGAGGGGAGGGTGAGGGGAGGGTGAGGGGAGGGTGAGGGGAGGGTGAGGGTAGGGTGAGGGGAGGGTGAGGGGAGGGTGAGGGGAGGGGGAGGGGAGGGTGAGGGGAGGGGGAGGGGGAGGGAGAGGGGAGGGGGATTTGCGCGACGTGGTACGGTGCGGTGTAGGTGGGATACTCATGTGTCTTATTTGTAAAATAATTAGCCTAAATATTTAAAAATGCTACCCAGAGACACTATTCCACGCGGACGAAGTCGCGAGCACAGCTAGTATCACATAAATCCGCCTGTCACCAACAAAGATCGCGACTGTAATTACATAACTCTCAGCTTGTAAGTGATGCATCATCGGAACTGTAGGGCAGGTACACGTTCATCTAATTAAACATCAACACCAATATTATATACGCGTATAAAAAAAATAGTACAAACGTCAAACGGCGGGACCGATTTGGCTGAAATTTTTGAATTTGCATAGTGATAGCCGATATGGAAGAAAATAATGTAGATTACTTTTCATCGCGGCTGAAGCTGCAGGGCGCTTCTTGTTTGAAATAAACCGTTCCAACTAGCACCCGATCACTTCAACAGTTGAACTAATAGTGTCTTTTCAACAACAGCAGTCAAAACGTAACTATTTTTGGCGCTTTGCGGGTGGGTGTATGTTATTATATTTAATATTAAATGCATTATATTTATTCATAACTTTTGGAATCAGCAAGCTTTAATGTAAAGTAATATAATGATGCACACACTATTTTCGTCCAGCTAAGAGGAGTACAGAGGGTCTGGACTGTTGCAAGATTATTACGATTAAGATATTTACCTAATCTAACTATGGCAGAATGATAGAATAAGATGCTGTTACTCAGCCGTTTCACGGTATCTTCTTTTATTCGGCGTAGTACGATATGAATAAGAATGTCTTAGATATAGGCTCCCAAATGTACATGCCTGCCTATCATTGCAAAACGTTTGCAAGTGGTTGGGCCTAAAGCCTGAGGTCTGATTTTTATTGGATTTAAAAATAGTAATGACGTTGAAGTTTTTTTTGCCAAATAACCGCAACTTAGATAATAGCTTTATATTATCTTATATCTGCAAGCACTGTAACCAGCCTTATTCGTTAGAACATTCAAAACACCTTTTTGCGAAGAACAGTAAGGAATGCAAATACAGAGACATTAGCGAGTAAGATAAGAAGTGGGATTAAAGTCACTTATTGCTCGAGGAGGGGGCAGGAAGGAATGAGTGGGAAATCGAAATGGTATGGTAATTGAGTAATTAGTGCGTTATGGGGGCAGTAGAAACCTTCTTGTAAAAGAATTATCTCACTCTGCAATCAAACTAAAATAAACCAGGCATTTTGAATTTTTAGCTGCAGGGCTTTACAATAATTCACAAAAAACCTCTAAGTGCCTGTTTTTTTTTATTTCTAGCAGGTATTATTATAAGGCACTTTTTTTTGTTTTTTTTTTAAAAAGCTTAATAGTTATGTGGGTTGTACAATAGTAGTATTCTTGTTAACCCCTCCAACTAAGCTAAATATGCTTGTGCCTGGAGTGGGTTCACGTCAATAGTGCAATGGGTGGGGATAAAACTCACGGCCTCTCGATCGCCAGTCCGACACCTTATCCATTGGCCTTGTCAATTATCTCGCCTGATGTTAAGTAAAAATGCGGTCTAAGATGGAATTGTACTTGTCTGGAAATAAAAATCTACGAAGCGAAACTATAATCCCAAACCTTCTTCCAAATTAGATACAGGCGTTTAATTACCAATTTCCTTTAGAAAAACAAGCACTATTTTGTTTTAGACTACATTGTCATGTCATGATAGTATCTAGTTAAAATATTAGTTTGTTTTATATTTATAGTTGCTAAGCCTAGCGGCTTCGCTCGCGTTAAAAAGTATCTTATAGCGTAATCCATAATACTGGCTATCCCTGTGTCAAATTTCACCCAAATCAGTCCTGCCGTTTGACCTTAAAGAAGTCCCAAGCAAATTTACAAACTGACTTTCGCATTTATTATATTGGTTTTGAAAAATATGCACCAATTTAAAGCAAATAACATTATTGCAATGTCGGTGCTTAATAATAAGAATTACAGAAAATTAAACAATATCACCCTAAAATCTTTATATAAGAAACAAATCTACTATCTAGCTAGGAATTACAATCATTGTCACAGAACAGAAAAAAATACACACATTTCATAAGTGTTAGCATATTATATCGATGTTCCGCCTGACAAACATGCTACCAAACAGCTGACCACCATCAAGTAGAAGGTCTACCGTCATAACCTTACGTTGTTCCAGCAGTACACAACCCTTATAGGCCTAGCGTGTTTACCATCTTCGACCACATCATTGCTTACAATCAGGCGAGATAGTGGTCAAACTCTAGCCTATAAGATGTAAAAAATAGCATCATCATCATCATCCACTGCTGGACATAGGCCTCTCCCAAGATGCGCCACTGAGCCCGATCTTCGGCTCTTCTCTTTCAGTCACTGCCCACCGCTTTTCGTATGTCGTCGCTCCACCTGGTCACAGCACGTCCTACGCTACTTTTGCCAATTCGCGGTCTCCACTCTAGGATAAGTCTACTCCAACGGTTATCAGTCCTGCGGCAGATATGACCAGCCCACTGCCACTCCAGCTTGCTAATCCGTTGAGCTATGTCGATAACTTTAGTTCTCTGGCGAATTAATTCCATCCAGATTCTATCCCGCAGAGAAATACCGAGCATAGCTCTCTCCATAGCTCGCTGAGCGACTTTAAATTGGTGGACCAGTCGAACTGTGAGTGTCCATGTCTGGGCTCCGTATGTCATTACAGGAAGAACGCACTGGTTAAAAACTTTTGTCTATAGACACTGCGGTAGAGGCGAGAAGACTCGACGGAGTTTTCCAAATGCTGCCCAGACCAGCTGAATTCTTCTCTGGATTTCCTTTTCGAAGCTGTGTTTGCCTAATTGGAGCGTCTACTCTAGGTAAACATACTTAGTGACAATTTCGAGTGGGATTCCATCTACGGCAATCGGTTCCGGAACAACGTGCTCGTTGTACAACTTTAGTTTTATCCAAATTCATCTGGAGACCGATGCGACGAGAAGAATCAGCTACGCCAGGCCATTCAACATCCTATGTAGGTCCATCCGCTGCAGGACCTATAAAAAAAATGTGACAATATATTGTAATTCCTTCATAAATACAATGTTTCTCGTACAACAGTGAGTAGATACATGCACAAAGTAAATCAATTACAAGAAAGGCACACAATAAACAAAGCCACAGTCCGAGTCAATACTTGATAAATTACACCCGTCCGGTGCCGATCCATCTTATTTCCAAATTAGAGGAAACCACCGCTAGTCGGGGAGATAACGGGAACGGATACTTACATGGCAGATTTCTGCAGCATTATATAACTGGGGTTAAAAACGTAAAAAACATCACATTTAAGCCGTTATGAAATTGTTCAAAAATATCACTAAATTTTAACAAAAAAGTTTATGGAAATTTTCACACGCAACTTTTTTGTTTGAAAGAACATCTTTTTCCTCCCATAAACTTCAAGAGGTCGGGGATGCCTTTTCCAACCGACTTCACAAAAAGGAGGACGTTCTCAATTTGTCGGATTTTATTATGTTCACCGATTACTCAAAGACTCGAGAACCGATTTGGAAAATTATTTTTTTGTTTGAAAATATACTTCAGTTTTAAAAATATATTAATGTATATAATATTATGCGAAGCATAAAATAAATAACACAGTATTATGATACCAAATCGTTACATAAACTTCACATTTAAATTTCATCCATATATGTTCAGTCATGTCAAAGTCAGTCATCTCCAGAGATATGGAGATAAACACCTCAAACTTAGTACTGAACATTAATAGCGCGGCATTAGTCGGTTATTTTAGTTTTTGGTACGATCTTTAATTATTTAAGGATTTTTTTAAAGGTACGCAGTGAACATTTGTACAGTTTTTTTAGCTATGCAAAAACAGACTCGAGAGCTCATAGAGTCACTAATAGTAAAAATAGTTTAGTAATAAAACCGCGTCAACCACCCCCAGCCTATAAGGGAGGAAAACTAACAGGGCAGCTCACTTTATATGCACCCTGGACCCTGGCCAGAGAAAACAGGAATTTATAGCGTCCCTGGACCGCCATGGTATATTGTTATTACCATCCTTTTATTTTATCAATGCTCCGTTTTATTGATAAAACTCGAGGGAAAAATAGTTTATATTTATTTGCCTCTTCCAGTGATGGAGTGTGTATGTTATAGACGTGTTATTTTTTTTAGATGATGAATAATGAAACAGATCCATTTATATACTCAGTGGTATTGTTTTGGATTGCTATAAAATAAAGAAATTGTAAGTGGTATTCAACGAGATTACGAATTTACGAGCACTCGAAAAATATTCTCCAAATATATTTTGTAAAAAAGATTCACTCTTTCAAATTATAAAGATGTGTATTATTTACTTACGTATGGTGACATGTTGAACAAAACGTTCGCGTGATGGCAAGCTATGATATCTGCCGTTAGTACATACCTAATAAGCACGCAAAACTCTAATTTGGCAGAATTTTGCACATTTCTCTCTAAAATATTTAGTGTTGAAAATCACGCGCCTTGGATAGTCTTCATAATGTGGACCTAGAAAGTCATCAGTAGTTACTTGATAGGTTTTAAACTCTTTTTAACCAACTTCACAAAAAGGTGGAGGTTTTCAATTCGCCTGTTTTTTTTAAATGGTGGTAGGACACTATCTAGTGTCCGCCTGGCCAGCTACCACCCTCAAGTTAGAAAATCTGTCGCCAAACATCTAATGTGTTCCGGCAGCTATCCTTGAGAGCCAGTTCCCATTCTAGGCCTAACGTGCTCACCATCTTCGACCGCATCATCAATTACCAACATGTGAGATAGTGGTCAAACGCTAGCCTATTATATATTTAAAAAAAATAGGTTTCCGTTATTTATTAACTAATATTTCAAAAAATATTTTTTTATTGCAGAGAACATGCTTCCCGCTTGGTCCCATTGTAATTTCTTTGAGATCTGATAAGTTTTTCCAGTGATATGAAGATAAGCATCCAAAACTTAGTATACTGAAAATGAGTAGCCCAAGAGGTATTTGAAGTCGGTTTTTTCGTTTTGTAAACGATTTTAAATTATTTTATCACAATTAGGACATTTTTTTTATCTATTATCACATTGCAGTGTATGTTAAATCAATAATATAATCAGTTCTGTGCTAAAAATATAAAATATAGTTGATGTACATTGGCAACATCTCCCCTCCCGCAGTTATTATTTAAATGTAAATGTGTCCAATGATCTGTAAACGTCTGAACATCCGTCCTTTGACACACGATAGAAGATGGAGACACACCAAATGTCCAAGGGTGGAAATAAATAAAAAATATTGACTAGAGTTATATCCTACTTGGACATTCCGGAATTGGTTTCGCCGGAAAGTATTCGAAAAACTTACGTGTTGTCATGTCCGGTCATTGGTATTATTTTGGCCGGAAAATTTAAGAAACATACCAAATGTCTGGATGAATGGTAGGTATACTAATTAATTATGCCATGTATGAACCTACATAGCATTATTATAAAATACACACATAAAATATCGTTTTTTCCCCGTTGGGGTAGGCAGAGACTACTTCTTTCCACATGCTACACTCCTGACATACATAGCTCTTTCGCTTCAACCACTTTCATGAGCGCCTTCATACATGCTCGGCGGATATAGGTACTTTTGACTTGGCCTTTCTTTAAAACGTCGTGATACGTTTGCCTGGGTCGGCCTCTACCGGCTGGCCCATTCACTCTCGTCTTATTTATAACTTATTTTGCTATATAATACCAATAACATTAATTTAAATGTACGCATCAGTTATAAGATCGTTTAAAAACTTTAAAAAAATCGACTTCATTGCCGCGCTATTAATTTTCAGTACCAATTTTGAGGTGTTTATCTCCATATCTCTGGAGATACTTATCAGGCCTCAATAAAATTACCATGGTACCACACTTATAATATCTATTTTCCAACAAAAAAATAATAATCAAAATCGGTTCATAAACGACGAAGTTATCCGCGAACAAACATAAAAAAAAATATATACGGTCGAATTGAGAAACCTCCTCCTTTTTTTGAAATCGGTTAAAAAGAGTAGGAAAGTATACAAATATTAGAAAATGTCAATTATCAATGTCATACATTTACCTATACAAAAAAGCCATACACAAAATAATAATAACTTACTATATTAATGTATTCTCAATTTTTATTCGATCATCAGAATCAATGGCTATCCGGTATATCCATAATGCTCAAAACTATTTATTTATCTACACGCCAACGCGCGGGTGGTCAAAGGAAGAAACTCCGGACCGTGCTCTTTGATGCTTTCAAATGCTTTATTTATGTTATTGCTCCATGTTATTTGAATGCCATATAAACACTTTTTACTAAAAGTTTCTTTACTACGTCAAAGAAATAATAACTATATAATTATTTTCTATTTTCTATATTGGTTGTTCGATTAAATATATATGTAAATAAGGAGTAGAGTAGACAGCAGGTTTTTATATACACGTAACTATGCTTACTGCAAGAAATATACAGCTTTCTGTTGTGAATGCATCCTTAATATTAAACTAATTGCCAAAAAAACGAAACACCATCTACGAAAATGCAAATTAATCGGCTACCCATAAAAAGCTACCCCTTAATTACCGAGGCCGCAGCATCTTCGTTATCAAGCCATACTCTACGTAATCTCAACTGTTGTTGCCAAATTTTCTCGAGAAATACGGTCGAAATAAAGGTTTTCTCATTTAACGCGGGTCATCAGTATGCATAATTAATGAGATTCGCGCCATCTAACGGTGAGCGGTAGAACTGCAACGGTAAAGAGAATCGGGAGATTGATGGCTTGTTAGAATTTGACGGATGGCGGGTGGTTCCGTATATGTTTATTATTCTTTTAGTTTTGGGATAAGTTATGGGGGATGTTATAGTTAGATATTCTACGTATATGTATGTTTTAATCAAGTTTTTTTTTTTAATCAATCATTATACCTACCCATAAATTCAAAAAGCCAGGTTTTCTGGCGAAGGTGAGACCGGGACAGCACAACTTGTATCAAGCACAAGTTTGATCTTGTATGAGTATGGAATACTGATCTAACCTCTGAGATGGTTCGGCTAAATACCACAACCATTTCAGTTTTTGGAGGAAATTGAGTGAAGATGAATACTACGATATAATTTGACATATTTTTATTATTTATCTTGACATTATTCTACCTTTTCTTGTTTTCGCGTTCTTCTATGCAGTGAATGATTTAGGCCCTAAATTTTAGGGCAAATTTTAAATTAAGACTGACATTGAATTTTATTATATTACTTTTTTATCTTCGATTGTTTTTGTAATTTATTTTTATTATTCTGTTAATAATGGTTCCAGCAGCCGGAAGGGTAAACACATTTTTTATTTTATTTAATAATTTAATTATAATTCAAAATAAAAAATTACAAAATTAAATTAAATTAAAATATGAATCTACTAGTCGAAGTGTGACCTGTGTGACTAAAGAATGCCGAGCGTTTCCGTGGCCGGGCCTCGGTCGAAACCATTGACGCCAATCGTGGTGCGTTTCGCTGACGGTGCGGCTGGTGATGGCTGGTGCCGTGTGCAATGAACTAGGTCGATGCAACTGCAGCGGTTTCCATAGGGGTGCCAGACATAACATGTTTCTTTTCAATGTTTTGTTTTCTTTTTATGAATTTACATTTTTTTAATTATTTTTTTTTGTGTAACAATTTCCAATACAATTGTAATTTGTTCTGGAATAAATTTTTTTTTTTTTTTTTTTTTATACCGAACTGGGTAGCACTTGATCACTATCTCACCTGATGTTAAGTGATGATGCGATCGATGATTTAGCGTGCTTACCCAGAAGATACCTATTCACACGCGATTTGAAGACCCCCATATTGTACTTAATCGGAAACACGGACTCAGGCAGGGTATTCCATTCCTTAGCGGTTCGTATGATGAACGAAGAAGCAAATCGCTTCGTTCGGGTAGATGGTATATCCACCATAAATCGGTGGCGCCTTTTAGTGTCTCTGGATGTCCGATTATAAAATGGGGATGGTGGAATCAAATCATGCAGTTCCATTGCACACTCTCCGAAATGTATCCGATAGAAAACCGATAAACAAGCGACTTTGCGGCGATGCGCGAGACTCTGGAGTCTCTTGCTTACTAATAGGTCATCGCTGATGAGTTTTTTGGCTCTCCTCTCAATAGCTTCCAGTGTCTCCAGCTGGTATTTAGCAGAACCATCCCAAAGGTGAGAACAGTACTCCATACACGACCGGACTTGTGCTTGGTAAAGATTAAGCAACTGTCCCGGTGTGAAGTACCGTCTCACCTTAGCCAAAATGCCAAGCTTTTTTGAGGCTAGCTGGGCTCTAGACTCAATATAAGAGCCGAAATTGAGAGTTGGTGTCAAAGAGATGCCAAGAAGCTCGAGATTGTTACTTATCGGAACGGACACATCCCGGAAAGTAGGAGCCAGTAGAAATGGGCTCCGTTTAGCGGAGAAAAGACACGCCTGGGTTTTCGCAGCATTGAACTTGACCAGATTGGCATCGCCCCAATCAGAGACTGCCTTCAAAGAAAAGTTCAAGCGTTCGACCATCGCTTCTCTATGAGACTGGATTTGTAATGCACCGGTTCGTGCGTTGGATGTGTAACTCTCTACAACAGTGCTGTCATCTGCGTACCCAAAGATACCGGGTTTAAGCAGGTCATTAATATGCAGCAGAAAAAGTGTTGCAGAGAGTACTGATCCTTGAGGGACTCCGGCATTTATGGCCAATTGGTCGGAAGAACAGCCATCGATGACCACTCGAATCGACCGATCCCTTAAGAAATCTGCTATCCAAACACATAAACCAGTGGGCAGGCCGTATGAAGGAAGCTTGCTAATAAGGCTATCGTGCCAAACCCTGTCGAAAGCCTTCGAGATGTCAAGAGAGACGGCCAGCGCCTCGCCGTGGTTCTCGATGGCTTCGCTCCAGATGTGCGTGGCATACGCTAGAAGATCCCCAGTAGACCGGTTTCGGCGAAACCCGTATTGTCGGTCACTGAGGAGATCGTTCACTTCTAGGTATGGTTCAGTACACGTTCCATAGTCTTACAGAGTATGGAAGTGACTGAGATAGGCCTGTAATTGACAGGGTCTGCACGACTACCCTTTTTCGGCACGGGTTGCACGTTTGCTTGCTTCCAGGACTTAGGCACTTGACCAGTCGTCATAGACAAGCGAAAGAGGCGTGTCAAAATAGGAGCCAACTCAGGCGCACACGTCCTCAAGACTATAGCTGGTATACCGTCTGGACCACTAGCTTTGTTCACGTCTAGATTGCGCAACGCTTTGCGTACTTCAGTCTGACGAATGGGGATTTCCGACATAAACGTCCCGCAAGTCGGCAGACTAGAAGGTACAGCATTGCCAGCATCTAAACGTGAAGACTCCGCAAACAGAGTAGCAAATAAATTCGCTTTCTCTTCAGCCGAGTGTGCTAGTGATCCATCGGGTTTCAGTAGTGGAGGCAGTGAGGGACGGCAGAAGTTCTCTTCGATCGACTTCGCCAGGGACCAGAACGCTTTGCTACCCGAGGGGTAAGAAGCAAGTTTGTTCCCTGTTCGGCGTATGTGATCGAAGCGAGCCTTCTTGAGAGCCTTTTTGCAGGACTTGGCGGCTAAGTTAAAGGCTTTCTTCTTTTCGCGTACATCTCTAGTCTTGCGGGTTCGAGCATCAGCCCAGGCTAAGTAAGCTTCATGTTTTGATGCTTCTGCATCTCTACATTTGGCATTAAACCATGGACGAGCTTTGCTTGACACC
This sequence comes from Cabera pusaria, assembly GCA_954871355.1. Classification (NCBI taxonomy): domain Eukaryota; kingdom Metazoa; phylum Arthropoda; class Insecta; order Lepidoptera; family Geometridae; genus Cabera; species Cabera pusaria. The sequence continues at coordinate 28,767,948 of OX940891.1, read as the reverse complement.
GGAACGTCAGAAAATGGTATGAAATATTCCATACCCTGACGTAACACTTCTGTCACAGCATCCGCGCAAGCTGAGGGATCGCTCGAAGAAAAACATACCTGCCGCCAAGGATAAGACGCGAAAAAACAACGCATCTCATCCCAATCTGCTGACCTGTATCGCCACACCCGCCGGGTGCCTTTTTGGCTGGGATCGGGCGGGGAGTAGACGGATACAGACTTCACCAGACAGTGGTCGGAGCTACCTAAGGGTGATGAAACCGACACCGAGTAGCGGTCTGGTTCTGTTGTCAGCAGAAGGTCCAAGCAATTGGCTGTATGGCCATCAACGTCCGGTATCCTTGTTGCTCCCTGGACCAACTGAGTGAGGTCTAGCGTTAAAGCAAGCTTTCGCATCTCTCGACCAGCGTGGTCTGTGCTCTGGTATGGGTATAGCCAGTCTTGATGATGGGCGTTGAAATCCCCCAGAAGCACTAATTGAGCAGAAGGATACCTCTGTTGGGCCACATCAGCCGCCTCACTGAGGTGGTTTGTGAGCCTGTTTGTCTCTTCGTCTCCGCTGTGCGAACGGTAGACACTAGCATAAAGAATTTTCTCTATGCCAGTGTCCACCAAAATCCACATGACGGAAAGTTGAGGGTCTTCAAGGTTGCGGAGACGCCGATAGCAAATGTCATCGCGGGCATACATACAAACTCCCGCCCTCGCCCTAAAGTTATGCTCTAGAACATAGCCTGGGTAGGCAAGGTACGCCGCGTCAGCTGGACATTTGATCTGCGTCTCCGTGAGGAACAGAATATGCGGTTTTTCGGTCTCAAGGTGGTGGTGGACCGAGAGGATATTGGAGTGCAAGCCTCGAATGTTTGAGAGGTGCACTTGAAGGGAGAGGACGTGCTTCCGCTGTTCAACCTTTATTCTGTTTCTGCCTTTCATTTTGTGGGGAGTGAAGTTAGGTAAGGGAAACGGAAGTGGAAACGAGGCGCTAATTACCAACCCGTGATACATATTAGGTCTTTTCACCTATTGGGAACCAATCCTGGAGACCGCGGGGACGCCCGAGCCCCCCCAGAGGTGTCCATCGGGTCCTCTCGTCCGGTCGCCAACCGGCACGATGGCGCACCTCCGGGATTTTTCGCGAGATGGCGGGGCAGCCTTTCATGAGTGGCTGGCTCACTACTTGGGCCCCCAACTATCTGCGGTCGGCCAGCGGAGAACCGTGCCTCGGATCCCGCTGCTCTCCAAGATTGGCTGCCAGGTAAATTGACCTTCAATGTATCACGACTAGCTATAGTAAGCAACGCAACTGTTTCCGACCCGTTCCCCATAATGGCTTCACCAAACATTCATGCCGTAAAGCGACCGCTTGGCGGCATGGCTTTGTCTGGTGGGTGGTAACACGCCGCGGCCTAAGCCTACCACCTGAAAAGTACTGCTCTTTTGGCGCCACCCAGGGGACACGTGTAGGACATCGAGGGCTAAACCCTACGGACGCGAGCAGTAATAGTCCCCCAAATGATATGATATGATATGATGATATATGATGATGAAGAAGCTCATCGTCAACGATTACGAATTACGAAGAGGCTCCAAGGCCTTGAGCACCGCTGCAAAGTTGCTTGTCGATCGCACTTTATTCGGATACTTTTTTTCTTCTATACGATTATTTTGTATTTATTTTATTTTATATATTATATGATAGCCCTTGAGAGTCTGACTCTCGGCTGTGTACTGCCGGAACACCTTATGGTTATGGCGGCAGATAGTGGTAAGCTACTTTTTGGTAGCAAGTCAGGCCGAACATCGATATAATATGTTATACCTATGGACAAACACCCGTGCTAGGATTTGTCATCTATCCTTTACACCAACAAAGCTATTCTGAATTTTTTTTAAATATATTTCAAATATATATAATTTGGCTCGTATATCGAATCAAAAGCACCAGTAGCCTCCAAAAAGCTTGGTGTTATAGTGAAAGTGAGGCAGTACTTCACACCTGGACAGATGCTCAATCTTTATCAAGCACAAGTCCGATCATGTATGGAGTACTGTTCTCACCTCTGGAACGGTTCGGCTAAACACCGACTAGTGACGTTGGAGGCAATTGAGCGAGGAGCTAAGAAGCTAATCAACAATGACGAGCTCATTAGCAGAAGACTCCAAAGCTTAGAGCATCGCCGCAGAGTTGCTTATTTATCGGTTTTTTATCGGATACATTTCGGAGAATGTGCCTCCCAACTGCACGAACTTATTCCCCCATCACCTTTTTTTAATCGGACAACCAGACGTATTGATATGCGCCACCGCTACATGGTGGATATTCCATCAATCCGAACGAAGCGATTTGCTTCCACATTCATCATACGTACCTACCGCCAGGGATTGGAACTCCTTGCCTGAGTCTGTGTTTCCGGAAAGGTACCATCTGGGGGTCTTCAAGTCGCGAGTGAATAGGTATCTTCTAGCCAAGCGTGCTACATCGTCGACCACATCGTCACTTAACATCAGGTGAGATAGTGGTCAAACGCTTGACTATACTGAATAAAAATAAAACTGGCCAAGTGCGAGTCAGCATCGCGTCTCGAATCGCACACTTAAGGAGGGTTCCGTACAATACGAAACATAACAGAGTTTCAACCTCATATATTTGATTAATTGATATTACCAAGAATATTTGGTTTGGTCGCGATCTAGAAAGACGGGGCTCGTTTACTAGCGCCATCTATGTCATTTTGCCGAAACTAGATAGGTGGCGTTTAAAAACACGTTTTTTGTATGGGGATTCCCTTTAATTTTTAACTTTATTTTGTTTTTAGTATTTGTTGTTCTAGCGGCAACAGAAATACACCATCTGTGAAAATTTCAACTGTCTTACTATCACGGTTAATGAGCTATAGCCTGGTGACAGACGGACAGACAGACAGACAGACAGACAGACAGGCGGACGGACAGCGGAGTCTTAGTAATAGGGTCCCGTTTTTACCCTTTGGGTACGGAACCCTAAAAATAAAATATATCCAAAAAATAACACAGAAGTATGGGTTACTCTCATTTACAAATACTGTCCGAAACAATAAACCAAAACTAATTCTAATATTATTCACGTAATAATTATAGTTAAGTGATGTCATAACCACGTAACTACCATAACTGATACTTGGTATATTCCCTCAGCGGTACTCTTACAATTTTACATCTACCCCCATCTGAAAAAAAAGTTAACTTTATTACTCGTAGATTACGGTCGAAAGTCGCGTGTTGCTACATAATAAGAGGGTAGTTGTAAGTTTGTGTTTCTGTACATAAGGGGACAATAAAGGCCAGCATCGAAGATGTCGCTCCATTTATCACAGAGTTACTTTATGACAAGTAGCCTGTCCTATACAGGGTGGGTTTTAGTGCACACCTCAGGATCTGGATGTGAGAAGCGTCTGGATGTCATATTCAATATGGCGGCCATTAATATGGACGAATTTATTTTTGTCTTGATTTTGAGATTTTTTTACTGCAACAAAGAAGCACTTGACCTTTATTTGTGTGACGAATACGTTCTAAGATCAGAAAAGAAGATCTGCCCCTGATTCTCAATAATTCGAAAACCTATTCGGAATTGGAAACTGCCACTCCTCCGACTCAGATCACAATGCTCTAATCTTTTTATATTTCAATACGAAAAAATCTGTGATTCTAATCGGAAAGGTTTCCGCGACCAAATAGCTCACGGAATTTTAAATATTCGAAATTCAAAATGACGCTTCCGAATTCGAATGAATTCGATTGAAATGAGAATCAGGGCACAGAAGAAGGTTGCTTGCCTATTGAGCATAAAATAACCGGCCAAGTGCGTGTCGGGCCACGCGCAGTGTAGGGTTCCGTAGTAGCCTGTTATTCAATGCAAGTCTTTACCCGTTATTAACAAGCAACTAGGTACTCCGTCTTTGTCACTTTAAAGGATTTATTCTAAGGATTTTGTATTTGGTACAAAATTATCCAACACCCAAGTTCAACGACTATTACTGCTAAACTAATAAAGTTATCTTAACCACTTGTAATTTTCCTTTTAAATTCATGAAATGCGCTATTATCACGAATATTTCTAGATTTTTCAAGCCAGCAGTTTAGCTTTTAGAGGGGGGGGGGGGAATTTGCAAATTCAAAAATTTGCACTTTAAAGTTTAATATTTTGTAAATGGAGCATTCAATCGAAAAATAATATTGGCAACCCCTAAGTCATTTTAAAAGAAGTATTCAACGATACCCCACACGATGGGGTAGACGATGAAAAAAAATTCATCCCCACTTCTCATATAGGAGAGCTACCCTAAAAAAAATATTTTTCACAATTTTATTTCAGCACTTTGTCGGCGTAATTTATATACATATCCCCACAAAATTACAGCTTTCTAGTATTAACGGTCTTTTAGAAAAACCTCGGATAGACAGACAGACAGACAGACAGACATGACGAAACTATAATGGTTCCTTGTCAGGACTACGGAACCCTAAAAAGTGGTCTCGTTTCTAGACGGAATTATAAATAAAGAACAACTCTACTAAACTAACCGTTTGGATGGCTTGTTGCCGCTTAGGAACGATAGATTGCCTTTTAACCAGGAGCACCACCTGTACCACGGAGCATTATATCGATGATCAAAAATTAGCTTACTACCATCAAAGAGAAAATTCTTCCGACCATTCTAAGGCTAGCGTATTCACATCAACGCTTACTAGCAGGCGAGATAGTGGCCAAACGCCATGAGACATAAAAAATATACACCTAATTTGAATTACAGTAGGTATACGACTGAAGGAAAAGCAGGTGCCGCTTCACATGTAATATCAGAATGAAGAATGATAAGGTAGGTTTCGATTATGGCTCGAACCCTACACAGCCTACGGAATGTTATTCTAGTTATGTTCTTCTTGCATAATTTCAGTGTAATCAGCGGTAAAGAAGAGCAGCGGCGTGTTGTAAATTAAACTGAATGCCATAAGTCGTCTGTTATTTTCAGAGGCGATATGAAATAATTCTTAAACAACAACAAATAGAAAAACTCCCACTCCTTTCCCGCAGAGCTACAACATGGAGTCCTTCAAAGGAGCGTTAAAAGAATCTTGACAACGCATGAGTGACACCTCTAGTGCTGCAAGTGTTCATAGGCGACGGTGACCACTCTCCATCAGGTGGGCCGTCTGCTTGTTTGCTACCTATAATAAAAAAAAAAAACTTTTATATTTTTCAACTGATTTCTTAGTTCGAAGGGCACATCTGCCCTCATTGTAACTTTTTAGCTAGACGTCATCAGTTGTCATCCTGCTTGCCCTATTGCCAAATATAATTTAAGAAAAAAAAAAGTTGAAAATAGTCATCATCTCACAACTTTTTTCACTTTAAACCTTAGACCTTTTACCTTTTTAAATTTTTATACCTTATCCACCGTCACTTCTAGCCAACATCACAGACTAGCACAACTTGCCACAGACTATGCTAATGACGCAGAGGGTCCAGAGTTTTTGTCGACTTTCCTCCCTCGTTTGAATAACGCTAGGTGTTTCCAGCACTTGTCAGTAGTTTGACTTAGTTTTAGTTTAGTTTACGTTTTAGTTTTAGTTGAGACAGGTTGACTGATTTAGATGTTTCTGTAATGAGACGAATGTGAAGAGTTTTTGTTATACTCGAGATTATTTCGGTATTCATTAAGTATGTTTTTTATTTTCAGTTATTTACTTATTTTATTTTTGTGTTAATTCAATTGTAAGGTCAGTAAAAGAACCGATGTGGTTGTTTAGAAGACAAATTAATATTAATAACCACTCATCATAAAATGAATAGTTATATTTTATTTCTAGTCGAAAAATATTATAGTCAGCAATATTATTTTATACGTTCAGAAGTCACTCTGCCTCAACAATAACTGCGCACGTCAAATATACCACTTCAAAGGACGTAAACTTAGGTTTTTATTACATAAACTGTACATACCCCTTGTAGAAGCTTAAAGTCTCAGTATCATCTCAGTATAGAAAGTAAGTCCATAAACTAAAATTCGATTACTGAAAAATCTCGCTCTAATTTTAGAAATGATCCCTAACTATGTGCTAAGTAAGCCCCTTCATTTGATTATACCCCACAAGGCATGATTAAAAGATTTTTTTGTTTGTTACATCACACCACCGTCAGACGATCATAAGGATGCTTCACCGTAGTCGGGTAAAGGTAAAAACCTAAAGGTTGTTTTTACCCGACTACGGCTAAAAAAACCGCGGCGTCCTGCAATCTGCGGGCGCGATCTCAGTACTTTGCAATTGTTTTCTGATCGCTTTTGGTGTCAGTCGGTACAAATACTACTGCGCTATCTGATCGCCGCCTAGATCGCGCACGCAGGGCGCTGCGGTGTGTCCGTACTTTAAAAGAAGGACGTATTTCAACACAGACTTGACAAATCTCCGCTTGTCACCCTTAAACGATGACTGTTTCCTAAAAACAAACATCTCGCAAGCAAAGCTCCGGGCGTGGCCACAAAGGCCCCGGCTAGAAAGCAGTAAGCCGCAGATAAAAGAGAGCCCGCAGAGTGACGATGCTGTTAATGAAACGCCGCGGTTTTTCATGATTATTCATGTTTCGTCCTTCACAGTGAGGTTTTTGCTTCAAGCGGGGGTGGTTAGGAACGCAGTATGTGCAAAGGAATTTGAGATAGAAGATTTAAGTTTTTTTCAAAGCATTTATGCTTAATAGATAATCGACTGACCACTATATCACCTGATCTTAACTGCCAATGTTCTCTCTTCAATGTAGCACGCTATCCTAGAACATATCTAAATGTTTTTTCTTTCGTTTTGGGGTCTTAATTAAAAGGACTCAATCCTTTAGTATTTACTAAGCTGACGTCGTGTCTATCTATCTGTTTGTCGGGTAATTACTATTCGTTAAGTCACTGAGACTTCGGATTTAAGAGATGATGCATAGCTTGGTATGACTTTATACGTATAAATTGAAATTAATGTATAAGAAATAAAATATTACGCTGTAGGTATTGCTATAGGCACATTGACTGTCAGTGTAAATTCACAAACGTTTTCTTAAAGCTATTTGGTACATTTCATGAGCGATAAATGGCTATAGTTATATTCTAAAAACTCCCTCTTTTAAGCTATGCAAGGTTGCGTCTAACAATAAGATAAGTCATTTCCAAATCTAAATGATAATTCTGTTATTTAAACTATGTTAAAATTATATGATGATATCTATCTACAGATGAATAAACTAGCTACCATTTGTAGTTTTACTCGTGTAACTAAAAATTATAATCTCTGTGGTTTTTTTAGGCTCAAGTCTATTTTTCTCACATCATAATTTTTTCAGTAATATCAGTTTAAAATACATAGTTGACTCCCGCTCCGGTTCGTTTCTGGTGCAAAGGATAAGCGTCGCCATTCAGCGTGGAAATGCGGCGAGTGTGATGGGCATACATTTTATAATATTTTTATTATTCTATATTTATCTTTTATACATGGAAAAAAATACACTGTTACAAACGTACAAATAGCGAAAATATACAAACATTATAATTGAAACTGGTCATTAAATAAGGCCACATACCCCCTCCCAACTATAGACCAGAGGTCTCATTCCCCATACGGCGACCTCCGCAAATGTGTCCGACGACGTCCCACACTTACCGAGATTGCCCACAAGTGGACCCTCGCCTAATTAATTTTATTGGAACAACTCGCGTGGAAACATTTTATAGCTTAGCTTTTGGAATAGATTGCGGGGTTTTATGAACTTGGGCGGTGACATTGCATTTTCTTAATACCTACCTTATGCTTGTCGCATGTATTAAACACGCCATAAAACTAATTTATATACGTATATTATCTTTTATCTTAGCTTGGGTTGAAATTTTGAACAAAACGATGGAAAAATACTCGTAAAAGCTCATCTGAGATAGCGTAAGATCTTAAAGTTACCGATGACAACCCAGCATATGATAATCCCAATATAAATAATTCCTTACCAGTATTTGCGTTATTACTTGCTTATATCATATTTCTTCAAATGTTCTCAGTATATTAATATTCATTTATTTGTAGATTATAAAATATACACGTCATTTTCAACTTTAAAATTATTTAATATACACACTTATACAATATTTGTACATAATATCATAAAATAAATAATTTGAAGTGAAAACATTAGGGATATCCAGACTTAATATCATAAAAACATTTGTAACTCTGTCACACTGTCTGTTTCCTTATCACGCATAAACGGATGATCCGATCTTACTTAAATGTAACAAGGAGACACTTTACTTTTAGGATGAACATAGGCTACTTTTTGTGAAAATAAAATTATGATTTTTACATATAACTTAGATTACACAAATGTTGATTGACAGAGCTAAAATTCTTGGTGTACGTGAACAAAGTCACAGGTAACAAGCTAGTAAGTGATATATTACTTAAAACAGCCACATGATCTGCTGAAAAGTGTGTTAAACATCTGAAAGCATAGAAGCAGACTCCAAGCCTCAATAATATTCGCAATAGTAAGTAAAACTAACTCTTCAATCAAAGCAATGAGAAATCGCATTTTCTTACAGAGACCTATCAAAACAAATGCTCCACGAAGATCCGGACGGCACATAACTACGACCTGCGGCTATGTACGGCTATATACAAGTATATAATATATATAAAAAGTGGAGTGGGTGCCAGCTTCCCCCGGGTACTCCCCCGGAGCACACCCCGCTTGTTTCAGAACTTCAGCTAAGTTACACGATAGATATATTCTGGAAGGTTTCCATGAATTCTGTGTAGCTTGCAAGTTGGGAGAGGAAAATGCTGCACTACGTTTATAGTTTACTTTTGGATTTCTAAAGTTATTTCGTTGGTTTTTTTAGAAGGAACGATTGGAGCTCTTGGTGATGTTTTGATCTAAAACTTGTAGTTTACAACTTTAGTTTTGAATATAGAGCAATATAGTGCATGTGAAAATAATGCGTTTAAGTACCTGTATTTGAATATTGTGCTATCCAAATATATTATTTTAAAAAATGTTGACTGATTGGAAATACATTTTAGGCTTCTAAGACTACAAGCAATTTGTGGCAAACTGTTTAACGTGTAAAGCTAGTACAGGCATTATGAAGCATGCGCCGCGCATGCTTCGCAACGCATGCCTCGATATAATTTGCCTAGCCTTGCCACCTTACTAAAAAAAACCTTATTTGGAAAATGGATTGAGACAGTTTTCCTATGACAATTAGACAAATTATAATATTAGTCAAATACTTTTGGGCAGCACCTCATCTTACAACCGCTTTCCACTTTCAGACAAGAACCATAGACTTTAACATAATATTAGGTGAGCTTCACTGTCCATATTAATAAAAAAACATTCAACCAAAAAATATAAAGTAAAGACGTATAATATCAATAAAACAAAATGAGCAAGCTCTAACAGCAATTTCATTTCAAAATGACCATCACCAAAACTCGCAATAAAAACCGCAAGTTGTCCGCGCCTTAACTAAAGACAACGTTGCGGACACCCCCAAGATCCGAATGTTGTAAAAGAAAACACGCCCCCCTCCCCCTCCCCCCACCCCATCCGATTGTTCATGTATGAATTCAGCACATTACGACTCAAGTAGGATAAAAACGAGACGCTTGCAGAAAGCCTCGAAATTCTCCAAATATATAGGTACCTACCTATAGCCACCATTGAGTGATTCTCTTTAAGTGTGCCCTTTTTGCTCGCGTCAAAATAAAGGTTTTTGAAGGACCGATGCTTATCTTAGTTTTGGTTTGCTGATCAAAGCTTGGGAAATAAAAGGGCAGAATTGGGACGAGCTTTTTAGTTACATTGTGCTCAATTTGAAAGGTTCTGAAGAAACAAAAGACAGTTGTTTTGATAGGTAATTGGACATTCAGTGTAACCTATGCTTGATATGTTATAAGTATCTTAGAACTTACTATGTTTACGGTAAAATATAAATTATAATAAAATAAGAAAAGAGAGAAATATCAAGTGTGTTGAACGGTGGCCACAAAACTAGCTCAAGTTCACTACAAAAAATATAAAACTTATTTTAAATATAATAAAAAGAAAAAAATATCATCAATTATTAACTTTATACTCGTATGTACTTTTAGAATAGTTAGAATAGAACTTCCTGATCCAACAATTTATTAAAACCTTTCAAATTCTTCATGAAACGGAATATACTTACTAAATTCTCAAATGAAAACCTGTATTTGTTTTACTCCAATACATTATTCTTTTATATCCGTAAACGGTCCCATTCCAGCCAATATCGATACCCAGAGATATCCATAATTCAATAGCCACTGTCCATACAAATATTCATACAACTGTGTCATAGTAAATATTACGAGAAGTTCATACAAAAAACTCAAAACTGATGTACAATGATATTGAGCAGTGGTTCTAAAGAGTTCAGGATTGCATTGGATTCACAGGTTCGCACTCCAGTGAATAACAGCGATATTTGAAAGAACGCATACGGAAAATATACGACGTATTTACATAATGCAAGTAGTGGTGCGCGAGAAACGGTGGAAAAGCCGATTTCAGTACGAAAACATAAAAATTGCAATCTATGAAGAGTGGAGAGATAGAAGAACATTTGTGGTAGTTAGCAATAATTTAGAATTGCACAGAAGTTGTAATAACTACGTAGCACTGGAGTTTCATGAATCTACAATTAATACCATTTCTAAAAGTCACTTCATAATTCTATTCTATTAAATGATCCAATAATTACATTTTAATACCTAATTATACGAAAATTCTGTACTCATTCTCCTTATGTGCTTGCTTGGTTAACAATTGGTTATATTCAAGCTTGTATTCAAAATAGCGGTGGTAACCATTACCACGTCACTATGGGGGAACCCTGTATCCATTTAATTGGATACAAAAGATGTAATAACGGTTTACGGTCGGGGTATCTCTTTATCTCGATATCTTAGATGTGGATGGAATCCCTGAGTGAATAGAATTGTGTTTTCTTGGAGTGTAAACTACATATATTATGAAGGTACTCGTATGTTTGCATTATAATTGAACTTTTGGTTAGGACTGCATAAATATACAGAAAACAATAATAGTTATTATTTCTTTTTGTGGGTTTTTAATCACAAAAACTATTTTAGTTTACAGAGCTATCTTCGGATATTTACCATATTTTTTTTTAATATTTTTAACATTTCCTTTACATGCATTATGTTTTGCATTCCTAACAAAAATGATAAATATCCTATTAACACTTCTTTTAAAAGTGTCAGTGACCAATTATTTATTTGCCATGAACATTAAAAATCTTACTTAGCTACTACTGTTACCTGCTAATCACTTTCGAAAATTTGTGAAATAAACGATAGAGTTATAAAAGCAAGCAAACTCTCGTTCCTGTAAACAAGTATAGCAACCAGCACGACGCATCTTATGAAAAAAAACCGGCCAAGTCGAGTTGGACTCGCCCACCGAGGCTTCCGTACCAACTTCTCACTAGGTTATAGGACAAACTTAACTTTACAGTTCGTTGCATTGAAAATGTATTGCACCAACCGCAAATTATATATTTTTTGATAATTAAACTACATATTTAAGGTTTTCAGGTTTTATATAAGTGCTTCTAGACCTTGCAAGAAGCCAAATGTCTTAATTCTAGGTTAAGATAATGTACTTTAGGTTTTGATTCCCTTGCGAAATCGAAAATATGAAAAAATAAGCGACATGCGGTCATCATATCTTTTGATCGCGTTGACCTGCAAGTTTGATTTTTCCACAACCAAAAGAGACCGTAGACCCGAGTATTTGATATAAGTCTCAACTTGATATCTCTACGCGTTCCTGAGAAAAAAGGGGTTTGACAGACAGACAGAGAGACAGACAGACGGACAACAAAGTGTTTCTATAAGGATTCCTTTTTTCCTTTTGAGGTATGGAACCCTAAAAATAAAGTTGAGACCCCTGTGTCAAGCGCAGAGCATATGGAAATCAGATGTTTCACACTCTCAGGAGCCGGTGAGGCGACAAGTGCCGAGAATCTCGTATGATTAATGACTTCACGCGGAATACGGGGAAATCCTCCAAAATGGAGTGCCCTTTCTGAAAACTTACCTAAAAAGTATGGAAATATGTCAACAATTATTATTAGCCGAGGAGCTAGGTAACGTTCAGATGCAAACTCTTTTGAAAATAGTGCGTGCATATCGCGTATACGAATTTCGTACGGAACATGTTATTCCGGAGGTTGCGGGTTCAAGTCCCGTCGGTACGATGAAATTTTGGATTGTGTTTAACAATTTACAATATAAAGTGTGAAACACTTCAAAGAAACATAATATTTGATTTACGCAGTGCAACATCTCTCGTCGGATTTGAAAACTGTAATGATTTCTACCGAATGATTAACTTACGTAATAAGTAGTCATAGATGGCGCCACCAATGCATAATTGGGTTAACAAATGCAATCCACTAATTTTGTCGCAACGATACTTCGCACCGTGGCTTAATTGGCAAAGCACCGGAACATGTTATTCCGGAGGTTGCGGGTTCAAGTCCCGTCGGTACGATGAAATTTTGGATTGTGTTTTACAATTTACAAAAATATAAAGTGTGAAACACTTCAAAGAAACATAATATTTGACATACTTAATTATCTTGAAAATTAGAAAATGAACATCTGGTTACTTTTTTTTATAAAATCTGCTAAAATACTAATATATTTTTTACACGCAAGTATCTTAGTGTAACGGGGCACGGGCAGTAGTATGTACCCTGACGAAGGCATGCAAGCGTAAAACTCGGCACATGAATATGGAGCGACCTCTTAATGAAAGATACCTAGAGGTGTTCATCTTAATAAAACTTTGGATTCCAGTTTTAATTAATACAATCAAAACAAACAGGGGCCGCGGCTTATCATCACAGGGGTGGCTTAGGATGAGCACTGTCGTGCTATTATTTTTACATATTTATTTCAAATACCTATTCCAGACTAGAGCGATTACGTCTTAAACCGCTGAAAAGTTTCACACCTTTTTTCATGTACTTACTACTTACTTTTAAAGCGAAACTTTAATGACATCGCCTCAAGATTTTTTTCGTCCATGGCATGTCGCGATTGTCGCATTACAGCCGATGCTTTAGCTTGATTGGTGGATATGACGTTTAGATCTAGCTGTGATGGGCGGACGCTTCCGCAGCCATATTTCTATACATTCGTGTCATGTTAACCGTTGTCATTGTAGCTAGCTACCATAGCTACACATAAACAAAATGTTCACTTGAATCGTGGTTTCATAAAATCACACCATTTTTTTAAAATTTACGATGAAGAAAATGTTTGGCTGCACTCTCACCTGATGTTAAATGACAATGTAGCTGAAGATGTTGCACGCTTGCTCAATGAGTACCTATTCACTTTCGATTTGAACGTTCCTAGGTTATATTTTGGAGGAAATACAGTTATACTTCGAGTTACGTACTTACTAGAGTTGTATACGGATTTCGTTTTTAATAAAATGTCTCAGAATCAAACTTTCAAATATTTTCGTTAAAAACGACCTTTGTTCTAAATCCTCCCCTGTTATTCGTCCGAGGACCCCGGCCTCTCATCAACCGCTGAATTTTATTAAAAACCTTACCTATTAATCTCCACTGTAAACTCATTTTAATTTTAAACTTGTCTGTTTTCTTATTTACACATAAATCATCTTGAAGTGTTGCCAGACTTTAACGACAAAATCTTGCCAAGTTTCAAGAGATATGCTCAGAGATGATAGTATGTATATGCGAAGGATAATGCATATTGTATCTGTACATTAGTAGTAGTTTTCGGTACATTTTTAATGTTACCAGTTTGATTAAAATCTTTAAATGAATGATGAAACATTACCAAACCATTTTCACGCAGCAGTAACATTTATAATAATAAAACAGTAACCATTCTGTAAAGACCAAAAAAATTGGCTACAAAATTTACATACATGCTGCATTTACCAAACGCAAAACGAAAAAAATAAACCGCCAAAAAGGGAAAAATCCAACCCTATTTCATTTCCGACCTCAAAAGAAAAAGTAACCCGTTAAGGAGCGTTCCTTCGCCTCAATATTAAACTAAAAGCCCTCTATGAATACCAAATGCAGTCAGACAGACGAACTGAAATATATCCCGCGAAACGTCTGAAATTTACATGAAACATTTTAATATCAACCTCACCTGCCCTTTTTTCTCACGCCGCGCTTCAACTAGGTACCGAAAGTTTAATTTTATAAGCTATAAACCCGTTTATTTAGGTTTTATGGGGTACTGATAGAGATGGGATAAAATATACCTCAGGTTATGTATGTTTATTAATTTTATAAATACATACAATCACGCCTTTTTCCCGTTGGGGTAGATACTACTACTTTCCACTTGCTACGATCCTGACATACCTCTTTCTTTTCTTCCACTTTCATGAGTGCTTTCATACATGCTCGCCGGTTATAGGTACTTTTGACTTGGCCTTTCTTTAAAACGTCTCCGATCTGGTCGTGATATGTTCGCCTAGGTCGGCCTCTACCGGCTGGCCCATTCACACTCATCTCATAAATCTGTTTCGTCAATCATTCTTCATTCATCCTCTCTAGATGTCCAAATCATGTAAGCATCCCTTTATCTATCTTTGTCACTACATCTTCTACCACACCACAATATTAATTGATGCTTGAGCAATGAATATTTAAACCTAAGCATAAGATAGTATTGATTGATTCTACGAAATCTCCTACAATAATTCACTTAGGTAATTGATAATGTATGGACCATTCAAGATCTCGATAGTGTAGAATTATTTGTCACAAGAATTATGCTCGTTAAATTTTGCTCAAATTCGGTACATATTTTCCCAGAATCGCAATTTTATAATTTCTTCCCATCACTATCGTCCCACTGATGGCAAGACACAAGGTGATATAAAATCTCTGTGGTTCGTGGCCGTATTTACAAAGAATTCTGACCGAAATGCGACAGCCGTTTATTTTTTATCATTCGCATTTCGAACAGCTTTCAATCAAGTTCGACGCGTCCTTGCAAGCTTTGCGAACGATGTTCAGATTTCGAATCGCTGTAAAAAGTTTAGTATTCGTTTAGAATGCATTATGAACTTTAAAATTGGTTGCGAATGATTTTTTATGGGCTTCAAAACGTTTATTATCTCATTATCTTGCTCCTCATACTTGATATATGGTGCTTACAATAAAAATATTCTGAATATCGGACGTAATTTATCGTCATAGTATTTTTAACAGTTACGACATATCAGTTGCTATTGTTGCTAATAACTGCATTGTTAGTTGTTTGCACGGTTTTACACACCATATCATAAGATTTATTTTAATGAGCTTGTTTCGTTGCAACTAAACAATTTCACATTCACTTTTTGATATTTTTCACGTTGCATTCGCGCGCTTTATGTATTCCACCATATTGAATGATCCACCATACTAATCTTAAATTCAGCCAATGGGTGCAGCCGTTCAACAATGATGAGCTGTAACTAAATATACAAATTGACTTTTGCATGTACAGTATTGGTCATAATTGGAGTAGCAGTCTCAATAAAGCAATAGCATGACAGCAAAATATGCACATACGACCTTCTTCTATAAGACGTTTCGAACATAACATAGTGAAAGAGAAAGATATACACCCATATATCGCACTCTATCATTATGAACCAATTGAAATAATTGCCAACGCATTTAATGACTTTTTTGTAGATAAAATCAAACCAACACAAATATCAGACAAAACAGTAACATCACTAGGAAATAACCAACCAGATTCAATATTTGTATACCCTTCAGCTCCCTTTGGACATTGTTGAAATTATAAAAAACCTAAAACCTTCTAATAGTGTAGGCTATGATGGAGTGGCGACAGCAGTTATTAAAACAGTAGCTTTTCAAATATGTGGCCCTTTAAGTCATATTATCAACTTATGTATTAGTACAGGTGTGTATCCCAATGCGCTAAAGATATCAATTATTAGACCGCTCTTTAAAAAAGGTAGTAAAGAGATACTATCCAATTATAGACCTACTAGCTGTTACCCGCGGCTTCGCCCGCGTTATTGTGTCTTTATGACCTTTGAGGTCTAGGTCGATGATCTCTTAGCCCAAGTCACCATAAATGACCCCAAGTCGAACCCAATATCCTCTATTGTTAAAGTCATTAATCATTTTGGTTAGGTATACGAAGTTGTGCTGTTTAATTGTTTGACTCAACACAAAGGTTCCTGAAACATTTCTTACAAAATAATTAAGGTAAATAGCTGCGCGAGCAAACATTTTTATAACTTTTTATGACCCTGACAGTTTTATAACCTAACAATCAAGTCACTGTAGATGACTCTTAGGTCGAACTCGATATCGTCTATTGTTAAAGGCATTAATCATTACTTGGTAAACCTAAGCAAGGTTTACCATGTTTTGCTGTTTAAGTATTTGAGTCAGTCTAATGCATGAGGCTGCTAAAACACGCTATTATATGCTATATAGCGTTATTACTGCGCAAGCGAAGCGAGCGCAAATTTTTTTTATGATCTTTTATGACCCTGACACTTTTTATGACGTACAGATCACCCCTAGGGTTTAACTTGATATCCACTTATTTTAAGGTAAATAATATTTATGATTATTGAAGGTTGAACTGTTTAAAATTATAAACTCGTTTTGATGCATGTGGCTATTTAAGTACAAAACATGATGAAATATTACCTACAAAGTAGATAAAACAAATGCTTGCGCGAGAGTAGCGAGCGCTATCAATGCGCGAGCGAAGCGACGGTGAAAAATGTTTACGACTTTTTATGACCCTGACAGTTTTTATGACCTCCTAAGTCAACACCGATACCACAAAGGTTAAACTTGATATCCACTAATTTTAAGATATATAATTATTATGACTATGGAAGGTTGTACTGTTTTAATTTATGACTCGTTTTGATGCATGTGGTTATTAATATACAAAAGTAACTGAAATATTACCAACAAAGAAGATAAAACAAATACTTGCGCGAGCGAAGCGAGCGCGAAAATTTTTTACGACCTTTTATGACCCTGACAGCTTTTATGACCTACTAAGTCAACACCGATAACTCTAAGGTTAAACTTGATATCCACTTATTTTAAGGTTAATAATCTTTATCATAATTGAAGGTTGTACTGTTTTAATCTATGACTCGTTTTGATGCATGTGGCTATTAAAATACAAAGTTGCTGAAATGTTTTCTACAAAGAAGATATAACAAATGCTTGCGCGAGCAGAGCGGGCGCTAACACAGCGCGAGCGCAGCGAGCGCGAAAAATTTTTACGACTTTTTATGACCCTGACAGTTGTTATGACGTAATAAGTCAACACTGATGACACAAAGGTAAAACTTGATATCCACTTATTTTTATGTTAATAATCATTATGATTATTGAAGGTTGAACTGTTTCAATTTATAAACTCGTTTTGATGCATGTGGCTGGCTATTAAAATACAAAAAATGTTGAAATATTACCTACAAAGTTAATGAAAGAAGTGCTAGCGCGAACGCGAAATTTTTTTATAACTTTTTATGACCCAGACATTTGTTATGACCTACTAAGTCAACATCGATGACCCTAAGGTTAAACTTGATACTTATTTTAAAGTTAATAATCATTATGATTATTGAAGGTTGTACTGTTTCAATTTATGACTCGTTTTAATGCATGTGGCTATGTAAATACAAAACTTGCTGAAATGTTACCTGCAAAGTAGGTTAAACAAATGCTTGCGCGAGCGCAGCGAGCGCTATTACTGCGCGAGAGAAGCGAGCGCGAAAAATTTAGACGACCTTTTATGACCCTGATAGCTTTTATGACCTACTAAGTCATTACCGATAACCCTAAGGTTAAACTTGATATCCACTTATTTTAAGGTAAATAATCTTTATCGTTATTGAAGGCTGTACTGTTTTAATCTATGACTCGTTTTGATGCATGTGGCTATTAAAATACAAAAGTTGCTGAAATGTTTTCTACAAAGTAGATATAACAAATGCTCGTGCGAGCGGAGCGAGCGCTATAACTGCGCGAGCGAAGCGAGCGCGAAATTTATTTACTACTTTTTATGACCCTGACAGTTTTAATGACCTCCTAAGTCAACACCGATAACACAAAGGTTAAACTTAATATCCACTTATTATAAGGTTAACAACAATAATGATTATTGAAGGTTGCACTGTTTTAATTTATGACTCGTTTTGATGCATGTGGTTATTAATATATAAAAGTAACTGAAATATTACCAACAAAGAAGATAAAACAAATGCTTGCGCGAGCGCAGCGAGCGCTATTACTGCGCGAGCGAAGCGAGCGCGAAATTTTTTTACGACCTTTTATGACCCTGACATCTTTTATGACCTACTAAGTCAACACCGATAACTCTAAGGTTAATCTTGATATCCACTTATTTTAAGGTTAATAATCTCTATCATTATAGAAGGTTGTACTGTTTCAATCTATGACTCGTTTTGATGCATGTGGCTATAAAAATACAAAAGTTGCTGAATTTTTTTCTACAAAGTAGATTTAACAAATCTTGTGCGAGCACAGCGGGCGCTATCACTACGCGAGCGAAGCGAGCGCGAAAATTTTTTACGACTTTTTATGACCCAGACAGTTTTTATGACCTAATAAGTCAACACTGATGACACAAAGTTTAAACTTGATATCCACATATTTTAATGATATTAATCATTATGATTATTGAAGGTTGTATTGTTTCAATTTATGACTCGTTTTGATGCATGTGGCTATTAAAATATAAAACTTGCTGAAATGTTACCTGCAAAGTAGGTAAAACAAATGCTTGCGCGAAAAATTTAGACGACCTTTTATGACCCTTACAGCTTTTATGACCTACTAAGTCATTACCGATAACCCTAAGGAAAAACTTGATATCCACTTATTTTAAGGTTAATAATCTTTATCGTTATTGAAGGCTGTACTGTTTTAATCTATGACTCGTTTTGATGCATGTGGCTATTAAAATACAAAAAATGCTGAAATATTACCTACAAAGTAGACAAAACAAATGTTTGCGCGAGCGCAGCGAGCGCTACCAATGCGCGAGCGAAGCGAGCGCGAAACATTTTTACGGCTTTTTATGACCCTGACAGTTTTAGTTTTGATGACCTACTAAGTCAACACCTATGACCCTAAGGTTAAATGTGGCTGTTAACACGAATGTTTCTGAAATACTTCCCACAAAGCAGATAAAACACGTTGGGCAAGCAAAGCTATCGCGTAAATTTTGATGACTTTTAATGACCCTGACAGTTTTATGGCCTTATTAGGACATATATTAAGATATAGATTTTTTAGTCATTATAGATGGACCTAAGGTCAAACTTTTATGATTATGCAAAGTCTATGTAAAGTTAACAAAAAATAAAGGCACCCACACTTAATTTCTGAAAAAAGTATTCCTTGCCCTTTTATGCCCTATAATATACTATACTATTATTCTTTGTACAAAATTTCATCTGAATCGGTCAAGCCGTCTGGCCGAAAAGAGGCCACACATTCACAAAATTCCATTATAAAAATCTAGACACCCGCTAGAATTGCCAGCCAAAATAAAGTATTCGTTGTCCTTCTATGTCTTTTTGACTGTCTGTGTACAAAATTTCAGCTAAAAAGGTTAACCCGTTTGACCGAGAGTAGGCCACACATTTGCAAAACTGGGCACCTAGACTCGACAGCCGGAAAAAAAGTATCCGATATCCTATTCTTTCCTATGAACTGTCTTTATACAACATTTCAGGCAAATCGGTCAAGCCGTTTATTCGATAAGAGGTCTTATATTTTCAAAATTAAATTTAAAATATCTGGACCCCCTGACTCGACAGCCAGAAAAAAAGTATCCTATATCCTATGCTGCCCTATGACATGTATTCATACAACATTTCAGGCAAATCGGTTTAGCCGTTTATTCGAGAAGAAGTCTTATATTTACAAAATTTAGTTAAAAATATTTGGACCACCTGACTCGACAGCCAGGAAAAAAGTGTCCTATATCTTATTCTACCCTATGAACTGTCTATATACAACATTTCAGGCAAATTGGTCAAGCCGTTTATTCGAGAAAAGGTTTTATATTTACAAAATGCAATTTAAAATATCTGGACCCCCTGACTCGACAGCCAGAAAAAAAGTATCCTATATCCTATTCTGCTCTAAGACATGTATTCATACTAAATTTCAGGCAAATTTGTTGAGCCGTTTATTTCAGAAGTAGTCTTATATTTACAAAATTAAATTAAAAATATTTGGACCCCCTGACTCGACAGCCACAAAAAAAGTATCCTATATCCTATTCTACCCTATGAACTGTCTGTATACAACATTGCAGGCAAATCGGTCAAGCCGTTTATTCAATAAGAGGTTTTATATTTACAAAATTCAATTTAAAATATCCGGACCCCCTGACTCGACAGCCAGAAAAAAGTATCCTATATCCTATTCTGCCCTATGACATGTATTCATACAACATTTCAGGCAAATTGGTCTAACCGTTTATTCGAGAAGCAGTCTTATATTTACAAAATTCAGTCAAAAATATTTGGACCCCCTGACTCGACAGCCAGAAAAAAAGTGTCCTATATCTTATTCTACCCTATGAACTATCTGTAAACAATATTTCAGGTTATTCGAGAAGAGATTTTATATTTACAAAATTCAATTTCAAATATCTGGACCCCCTGACTTGACAGCCAGAAAAAAAGTATCCTATGTCCTATTCTGCCCTATGACATGTATTCATACAAAATTTCAGGCAAATCGGTCAAGCCATTTATTCGAGAAGAAGTCTCATATTTACAAAATTCAATTAAAAATATCTGGACCCCCTGACTCGATAGCCAAAAAAAAAGTATCCTATATCCTATTCTGCCCTATGTACTATCTTTGTACAAAATTTCAGCCAAATCCGTCAAGCCGTTTGACCGTGAAGAAGTCCCAAACAAACAAACAAACAAACAAACAAACAAATAAACAAACTGACTTTCGCATTTATAATATTGGTGTTGATCTCTCTGATACCTGTGATATCAAAAGTCTTTGAAAAATACATTTATAAGAAGCTATACTCTTTTATTGAACAGAAACATATATTATGTGATGAACAAAAAGGTTTTCGTGAAAATAAAACGATAAACATGGCGATATATGAGTTTTTATGTGCAGTATTTACTAACGTTGATCATAGAAACCCTGTTTGCGCAATTTATTGCGATATGACGCAAGTATTCGATTATGTAAACCACGATATATTAATCAATAAGCTCGAGTCCTACGGCATTAGGGGTACTATTCTGAATCTTTTTAGGTCTTATTTAACGAATAGAATCCAATACACTGAAATAACAAACATTGACATTAAATCTAAAAAAGAGGTATCTTATGTATCTTCAGATCGATCACCCTCGTATGGTGTACCTCAAGGCAGTGTTCTGGGACCTCTTTTATTTATACTTTATATTAACGATCTGCCATTGGCAATTGCTCACCCCGTAACACTATTTGCAGATGATAGTACGATAATTATCAAATGTGAAAACAAAGACACCTATCAACAGGATATAAACACTTCTTTGACGTGCATAATAAATTGGCTAGAGAGAAATAATTTGAAAATAAACTTAGATAAAACTCATGTAATGCATTTCAAGCAACGAAACAAGAATCCCTCAGATATAATGGTCCACTATAATAATCAACCCGTTAATGAGGTGGAAACCACAAAATTTTTGGGACTAGAAATAGACAATAAAATTAACTGGAAAACACACATTCAAAATCTCAGTAAAAGATTGAGTACTACTTCCTATGCATTATACAAACTAGCATTAGAACTAAATACTCAAGCGTTACTAATAGCGTACCATGGCTTAGCTGCGTCTATTTTGAGGTATGGAATAATTTTTTGGGGCAACTCCACTGACAAACAAATAATTTTTAAGGCCCAAAAAAGATGTGTTCGCGCAATGTTTAATCTAAAAGTAACAGACAGCTGTAATCCATATTTTAAGAAGTATTCTTTATTGACATTACCATCCCTATATATACTAGAAATCGCAATATTTGTGAAAACTAATTCCAATCTATTTCCACAAATATCTGATAAGAGCAATCGCATTAGACGTGACAATAGCAAATTATGCCTGCACGGCGCTAAAACTAGTCACATGAGCAAAAGTTTTATTTGCATGGCACCAGCTATTTTCAATAAAATACCAAAGGACATTAAAATATTGAATTTACATTTATTCAAAAATAAACTGAAGAAAATGTTGACTGACAAATGTTATTATAATATAAATGATTACTTGACGGATAAATTATGACTCATCTGTAACATGCACTCAATATGACATTTAGATTTTTTTTTGTGTTTTAGTATTATTTTAATTTGACATTGACATTATACATTGCCTTTATAGTTGCTAGAATGTATTATTATTTTTTAAATTGTATTGTTTATTAATTTGTATTTTAATTTTAATTTTTGTTTTGTTTATCTAAATTTGTACGCCCATGTGGTTCAAACATGTATGTTACTTTAATTATTTATTACCAGATTGCATGCATTTTCTTAATTTGTATGCATACTCATGTTTGCACAAATAAAATGATCTTTATCTTTATCTTTAATTAGAAAGAGCGCATGTATTAATTAGTAGAATAGCTAGACCAGATTTGCTTCTTTTATCAGTTATACAAATAATAAGGGTAGATTTGAAACAAAATGTATTGATGGCATAAATGAATGAACAAACATTGTCGGTTGGTGAACTTCGATAGTGGTTGAAGTTTGGTTAATAAATAACTTAAAAAATCAAAATGCAAGCAAATACAATTATTAGAGACGGCGAATATTGAGGCATTGCATAGAAATGGACTGAATAAATTATGTTATCTCAAATGTTTAGTGAAAGCGGCATAAGTGTAAGTTATTGCTGAGTGATATTAAGTGATGAGAAATCGTAGTTGTGAAAGTAAATTGTTAATAAAGTAGGCTAATTAGATTTGGCGTTTTTCAGAAGAATTTGATATTTATCATTACGGAAACTTCGCCGCGCAGTATGTGGATTAATAATGCAAATGTGAGAAGTATGAGACGAGAGATGTCCTGAGCAGCTAAGCAGCTATAGTCTTTCTGGATGCAGTTTGGGGAAAATTAACGTGGCACCGACATAATATGTGCGAATATTGTGGCTTCTTTGCTGCATCGAAAACAATAGAAGTCACACGAAATATTAATTTAAAAGTATCTAAAAACTAGGCGATGTGCCGGCTGTGATAATTTGTAATAAGCAATTATGTAAGTTATGATTATAAAGGATTGAGCTTCAATCCTCTTTTCCTAGAGAAAATGAATAATTAAGCTTATAACCTCAAATAATCAATAGGTAGGTAAGAGCAGTTCTTAGATGCAACCAAAACAGTGATATTTTGTCAAAGTAGAAAATTGTCAATATAGGCAATTTCAATTTAATATAAGTATTATTAAATAAAAATTGTAGTATAAGATATTTCGATTTATTGTAAATCAGTTTATTTAAAAACATGTTTGCTGTGTATTCTTATTATACAAATAAATATTTCCTCAAAAACTATTAAGATAACATCACCGTGTTATTTTTTTATATCACATATAACATAGATCGTAAATTTTCCTTTATTAGCTAAGTTTGTATAAACAGAAACAGAATAATACAAGCTACTAATAATTGATAAACAAAAAGAATTCAGGTGACAGAGATTCGAACTTGGGCCTGCCGCTCTTAAAGCAATCTATCTAACCATTACACTAAGATGCTGATACAGTCTCATTCGAATTTAAGCATCCGTTACTTGTTGCGTGGCTTACTCTGCGTTATGTTAATTCAACAAAAAGAAAACGAGTATTCAGTGTAATATTGTTATCTTTATTTGATGTTTACCAAATGTATCTGACGCTACGTTTCACCTTTTTATTCATCTGTGGTCTGGCTAAGCATGCCGTCTATGCCATACTAACGTGTTATTGTTTGCGTTGGAACATTCGACAGAAATATCGTGCAGGCTACTATGAACATTGAGGTGCTACTGGACTATTGTCCCTCGATAGTACATGCAGGTTACAATACAGGTATACCTATTGACGTTGTTGACTTGTTGTTGATATTATTTTAGAATTCGCATTGAAAGTTGTGTACTTATAAAACATCATCATGTATTTAAAAATGATCTCAGGATGCCGCCAATTGGTTTGCCAAGTTCCAGCATGAAGTTCGGTGCTAACCAGCTTGAAAGATGGGTTGTTGAAAAACTGTTGCACTGTGGCCTGGACAAAAATCAATTATAGTACGCCTCGTGTCACTGTCGTACTTCATTGCCATACTGGCACTATTCAATCATAGACCGCATCGTGAAATCTAGTGAGATAGTGATCACATGCTTGTCTGGATGGAATAAAAACATACAAAATACACACAATCGGTGACAAAATACAGAACAGGACAAATTCTGCTGCTTTGTGCAAATATACGAGTATATAATTATCTAGTATATAATTCGTATAAAAGCGTCAGGTCGACCGGTCGAGAGGCGGCGCGGCGCGCTGCGACGACAGCCCTCGAGCGCACAAAGGCCGCGGCTTGTGGCTCACTTCACGCGATGTGTGCACGCACTATACACCACCCTGTATACTGGAGACCTAATTCACTAGACAATTACTCATTGGTCTTCATTGCGAATGAAGCTACTAAGTCTTGAAAGTATAAAAACGGACGACAAAAAATATCGAGTCCAATTAAATCGGCTGTACCTTTTTTTCTTCAGCTATTATTAAGAATTCTTTTTAAAACACGAATGTTGTAAACTAACAACTAGCAAAGTTAAAAAACGGCGGCCATCATATGTTAGGTACCTACTACTAGTTAAGATTGCACGTCAAAGATAAAAGTCTATAAAAAGGCTAGACATTTTATAGGACAGTATCACAGAACAGAAGAAGTAGTAGATGTCGACAGTACCTACACTACTGCCTATAATATGTAGTCTCAATCTTTTCGGTTCACTTAATTGTATCGAGCCGCAGGTGTTACAAAAACTCTGTTTTCCATCACATTTTTCTCCACAAAATGTACTACATCAACAATCCCCGAAGCGGTGATCGATGTCTTCAAAATCCAACCCTTTAAAAATATATTCATGAACAAAAACTCAAGAATACAGACGAAAATAAAGTATATTTTTTTAGCAAATACTCGTTGGGCAAAGAAGCCGTAATAATTCGAAAGAAAACAAATATTTGATTCGATCTAACTTTCGATTCTCCGATGACCCTCGACTTTCGATCCAAATATTTGTCCAAACGATTACAATTAAACAAAATCAAAGACAAACAGAAAGGCCGAACAGAAACAATATCGCGGTTCAATCAGGGAGCTGCGAAATTTTTACACGTTCCTTATTCATGGCATTACTTATGCATGCAGCAGGGAAAATATTACAAGATTTTAATGAAAGAAATATTAATTTTAAGGTAAGTTTTCTTTGCGGCGGTCGGGGGCGGAATTAAGTTAGTGGTATAAATACTGGGGTTGCAACTTTGGGAAAGCTCTTTCTGTAAATTGCGAGGTTCAAATGCATTTTGCTGGGTGCGGTTAGGTTAGAATTATGACGTGGGTTTCATCAAGATTAGAAGTCAGGCTGACTTCTATTAGTAGCATCAATTTTATTTGTTTTGTTCAGGCAAAATATATACTTATAGGTAACAACTACAAATTTGGATTATGAAAAATATTTTTGTACCTCTCAGCCACACCCCTCTTGTTTTATTATGATTGTGAGAGTCCGTACACAGTTGAATGAAATAACTCTGAGATCACAAACCCACTTGACGACAATAACATCAACGTAATTTAGAAGAGTAATGTATTCCAACACAAGTACTTTATTCAAATACGCAGCAGTTGAAGCGTAAAAAATATGAATATGATTTCCTCACGCACTTTAGAGAAGTTCCGCACCAAATGAAGCGTATTTCGGGCCATAACACTCGCATTATTCAAAAAAAGCCGAGATAAGGCGCGCTATTCATGCGCGAGAAAATGACGGTAACACGCAATAATACTAGGCAGTGTTTGAGAAAAGTCGCCGCGGCTTCATCGTTTCTCGCATTGTTGCGTTTACATAAAAACCAAAGACGCAGTATTTTTACTTCAAGATATAGCTACAAAACGACTGGAAATATCTACTCAATTTTATTATCTTTGTGGCAAAACAGTTGTGTGTTTTAATAATGTAGTAAGTTTAATCTTTGAATACAAACAAAATATCTGTGAGTACTATGTCGTTTTATCAGTTGAAACACGCTCTTGTTGTAGTTGGTTAAATATGTGATCTAAAAAAAAATTTATGGCTTGGTTGATACCGCGGCGTTCAAATCTGTAACAGCGCTCTATGACACGAAACATTTTCCTTAAAATAGTCGCACCGTGAATAAAAAGCTTTTATTCAAAGCAGAACTTAAGAACAGTCGGGGAGGGAAGCCTTAACTTTTTATATACATTTTAGCAGCAAATGAACTGAAACTGTGTCTCACAGATGCTAACTTACATTTCATTTTGGGGTTACGCCTTCTTGATACTTCTGCAACTGAACGACTGTTTTGAAAATTGTTCGGTATTTGTTGATAAATTTATTTATTACCTATCATCCGAACATATAGCTATTTAAGTTAAGTCAAGTTTAATTTAAATTAATAATAATTAAAATCTTTTAAAAATAAATTATTCGTATACAAAGTTTTATTTTTCGAAGAATTTTAGAAGTTCAGTAAATTCGTATGTAATATATATTAGGGCTTGTTCTTTGTGACTGCAGATGTGACGCATGATCAAAAAATCGAAACCTCCACCTTTAACTAAGGAATCTCATTATAAAAAAGTTAGAAGGTACTTCAACCCACGGAACCCAGTTTAAATTAAAACTCGTTGGTTGTTTTTGCCAAGTTGCCTTATGTAAATTGTGAAGCACAATTTGGTCGGTCGCCCGGTACCCGGCTCCTGGCATATTTACCCGGGAGAAGACTGTTAGCGTATTATATAGCTTATCTGTGTTACCAATTTGGACACTATAATATTTACCAGTGTTATATGATTATTACACACTAGCAAACAAGTTTCGCGGCTTAACCCGCAATATATGGTCCCCATGTTACTCGCGGATAATATAGCTTTTGATAGCTGTTTTTTTTTTTTAATTAGTTATTAGTTTTTTTAGTTTATCTATTACAAAGAAACATATAAAGATATACTTGCTTGCTTGGCTATACCGGCTCTCAGAAGATACTAAGCCACTTACATTTGACTGCTTCATTTTTTACTTTACTTTGGGCTGTTGACCTGTTTTCTGACATAGCAGTATACGATATAAGCGGGACCTACAATAAAATAATTCAACGTGACATTCAGACCACGTTAGCGATCGGAACTGCCACTATCGGTCACCCATCCAAGTACCTACTGAACAGTTTTTCTGTAGCTTATTAACATTAAGTCTAGCTGCGCTACGAGCGCTACGTAATGCTACGTAACCGTAGCACTTAACTTACCACGCCCAGACTATAATTAATTAACTACTAGAACGTTTAGATATAGAACTCTGAAGTGGTTGAATTATTTTAAAGTCATAGTAACTCTAACTCTACTCAAAAGATAGCATAGAAATTTTAATCCTTTATCGTATTTCGAACAACTAACTAAGAGTTGTAATATTCATTATTCTGTGCTAAAAGCAACGAATGAATTGACGGACGAGTGGTCAACGAAATGTTGTTCTCGGATAACTGTGTCGTTTATAAACTGGTTTCGATGATTCTATTTTTGTTGGAAAGGAGATATCCCAAGGGTAGTTGTACCATAGTACCATAATAATTTCATCGAGATCTAATTTTAAGTATCTTCAGAGATATGTCGATAAACGTCTCAAACTTGCAACTGAAACTGACTGGTGCGGCATTGAAGTCGATTGTTTTAATTTTTATACTATCTTATTACGTTTTGCAGATGAAGAGTTGTCTGCTAAAAAGTGACTACCGCCGCACCGCATCCAATTCTGAAGGTGTTTCTGAGGCATTGAAACCCTTTAAAAATTGGTAATGCAAAAAACCACGGCGGGCAGACCTATCTAAATGATGCAGGTGCGAGTTACACAAACTCAACAGAAATGGCAATTTACTTACTACTAACTAGCTCGAGTTAATTTGACTAAAGGTGTATGAATTTTAGCAGGTCTATAACCTCAACATGTGAACTTTATAATGAGCGAACATTCCAGAAGTGAAAGCACCTATCACAATATTTATAGTAGAAGACAAAACAATCGTTAGCCAAGTGAAGTAATGACCTGCACTGGATGGATCTGCGGAACTCCAATTATTTAAATGAATGCAGCGGGACGCTGTTTTGTTTCCTTGTTTGTGAAAAACGTACAGCTGCCACCGTTTGGCATCGTTCACGGGAATTATTTTATCTGCTCATAGGTATTTTAATGTTTTTACGTGTTTACTTTCCACTACTGTTCTATTATTACGATTCGACGATACGATTACGATACGATGAAACTGATTTTGATAATTTGACTTTAGAGTAAGGATATAGTTATCAATTTCTTCTGCATGTTTTAATTTTTTGCATTTTTCTCGATTTCTCTGCCTATCCAACCCATTAATCAATTTTAATATTTTTTTATAATATTTTATTCGGTATTTCTCTGGGTTGGTCCTTAAGTAAACTTCATCAAGATCTGATCAGCATTTTCAGAAATACGGAGACAAATACTTTCTATTTTCTACTAAAAATTATTCGACATTTGAAGTTACATTTTAACCGACTTCCAAAAAGGATGAGGATCTCAATACTTTAGTATGTTTTTTATGTATGTTACGCGATTACTCCGTTAATTGCGAACCGATTGGAATGATAATTTTTTTAATGGTAGGGGACATTTCTTAAATGATTTCATCGAGATCTGATAAGTATCTCCAGATATATGATGATAAACGTCTTAAACTTGCTACTGAAACTGCCTCGTGCAGCCCGAAGTCGGTTATTTTAGTTTTTCAACTATCTTATTTATATTATTAGAACTCACGTTCATTTTGAAATATATTATGTTAGTTCAGTGCGTGGCTGCATGCGTCGGCGAGCGGACCGCACTCGAGATCCTGACGTAAGTTTCCGTATGAAGTTGAAACATATGTCGATCACTATATCGACATCGCGTAAGACACGTTCAATTCTCATTTTGAACATAATAAATATTTATTACACATTTATCTTTATGTTATTTGATGTATACATCTGTTAAGAGAGAAAAACAAGAAATGGACTAAAATAATAACAGAGTGGTATCCAAGGGATGGCAAAAGAAGTATAGGGCGACAAACAAAACGCTGGGAAGATGACATAAAAAGAGTTGCTGGTCCAGAATGGATCAGGTTAGCGAGAGATATGAAGAAATGGAAATCTTTAGAGGAGGCCTTTGTCTAAGGACAAGCTGTTAGTCTCGAAGAAAACCGATCGCAGACAGAAAATGGAAAATAAAACCATCATAGTAAATGCTAAGAAAAAAAGAAAAAAAACGTTGTAAAGGCTTATTTTATTTATTTCTATTTGATTTATAATTTTCTCCTTAATATTTAGTTGATCTTAGTTTACATATGTAGCATTTCATATATTGTGAACAAAAATATAAGCCTTCTTATATATTATATTATGTTTCTTTGAAGTGTTACATACTTTATATTTTTGTAAATTGTTAAACACAATCCAAAATTTAATCGTACCGACGGGACTTGAACCCGCAACCTCCGGAATAACATGTTCCGGTGCTTTGCTAATTAAGCCACAGTGCGATGTATCGTTACGACGAAATTAGTGGATTGCATTTGTTAACCCAATTATGCATTGGTGGCGCCATCTATGACTACTTATTACGTAAGTTGATTCTTATATGTTGTTAACTGGTAACCTGCTCCGGCTCTGCACGGGTAAAATCATATTATATGAAATTGATTTATCTAGAGAATATCAGCACCTACTTGTAAATAATATCGTATCTGTGGTTTGGTTGTAAATATGCGATTCTTGTTATTTTAAATCTGTGATATCTTTTAAAAACGTACGTTTTGACGTTTTTTTAGGGTTCCGTACCTCAAAATGTAAAAAGGAACCCTTATAAGATCACTTTCTTGTCCGTCTGTCCGTCTGTCCGTCTGTCCTTCTGTCCGTCTGTCCGTCTGTCCGTCTGTCCGTCTGTCCGTCTGTCCGTCTGTCCGTCTGTCCGTCTGTCCGTCTGTCCGTCTGTCCGTCTGTCCGTCTGTCCGTCTGTCCGTCTGTCCGTCTGTCCGTCTGTCCGTCTGTCCGTCTGTCCGTCTGTCCGTCTGTCCGTCTGTCTGTCTGTCCATCTGTCCGTCTGTCCGTCTGTCCGTCTGTCCGTCTGTCCATCTGTCCGTCCGTGTGTTTATATATAAGAAGACTAGCTGGCCCGGCGAACTTCGTACCACCTAACAGACAATGAATGTCGTGTTACTTTTTAGATGAACTTAATTCAGGCTTTTATAAACGTAATACAATGAATAGTTTAGTAATGTATTATGGCAACACAGAAATAGAATAAATATACAACAATCAAGTACTCAGCAAGACATGATGGAATGAAACAATGTCATTATTGTTTATAGATACGTTAACTTGACAATAGCTCGATTGAGTTTAATTGTAATTGTAAAAATATAATCACAATTATTTAATTTTAATTCTGAAGAAGTATACTTACTTCATGAATAACTGTCTAATTTGTTTATGCCTTATAGATAAGACTCATAAGACTGAATACGGCACTCGTAAATTGGCTATCTCATTCTTGCATATCTCTGTATTTACAATACAATACAATACAATACAATACAATACAAATACTCTTTATTGACACCAATTACAAAAAGATCTTAAAATAGGTCTTAACTAACTAAAATAAGGTACAATGGGCGATCTTATCGCCAAAAGCGATTTCTTCCAGACAACCTTTGGATGGACATAACATTATAAAATGAACATTGGACGGTGGTGTTATTTATATAAGGAAATCTAAAAACTCTTAATCAATATTGCTTATAGACTACATAGACGGTTACATATTATAATATAATAAGCATACATATGCCACAATATAAACTTACATATACATATTAATAGATATAAATATTGCGAAATATTTAATATTTAAGTTAAATAATAGAAGAGAGATAAAATTTACGTACATGTTCCTTGAAGCTATTTACGGACTGTGCACGTCTTATGACAATTGGCAGCTCATTCCATAGGCGCACGGCTTGGACAGTAAAAGAGGAGTCATAGAAATTTGTACTATGTGCTGGAGTGTCAAGGAGCAGGTTCCCTTATGACCTCAAAGAAAAAGAATTTGATGCAGAAAGATAATGGAATCGAGCTTTGAGATAAGGAGGAGTAGAGGGGTTGAACAGTATACCATAAAGAAGCGAAAGGATGTGAGTATTCCGACGAAGACGAATGGGTAGCCACTTGAGTTTTGCACGGTAGTATTTACCTACATTCTGACAAAATATAAAATTGAAATTCTTCAAGTTTTTATGAATTTTAGTCGTAGAGATGGGTCAAAGTCACATTTCAGCTCAGTTTTCAAGTAAAAGTCTAGTCTAAGTCATACCTTCAGTAAAGATGTGGTGTTTACTGAAGATTTTCAGTGGAATTTTGGTGAGAACGCAAATAGCATGTTTTTCAACATTGTGCTGTTTCCCTACACTCGCACACATTCACCGGCACTTAATGGGTAATAATCCACATTTATTTTACACAATAATACGCGCAAGAACACAAGTTTTAGGAAAAATACAATGAAGTCACACACACTTTTCCATGTTCCCGACAAAAACGCGTAAGCATACATTTTTGAACGCACGCACGTGTTAGCTTACTCATAGATAACAAGATGGGTGGTAGCCGGTAGTTTAGTAATGCACCATAAACTTAATATGTCTGGAGCTAAATATTCACTTGGAACTACTTCCAAAACTACCTGCCGTATAGGCAGGATTCAGCTAATAGGTAGGACTTATTAATAAAATATAAAAGTCAGGACATCACCGAGAAAGCATTTTATTTGTACCTTCATCATTATAACAACAGTTTATGTACCATCAGGAGACTCAGGACCATTATAATAGACAATAGAACAAAGAGAATAGCAATATACCACTAAGTATTTAATGTTAAGTCACAAGGCTTAATAACAAGTTTCAACAAGACATAACACATGAAAATCACTACCGATTTAGACAATTTATACAAAATATTATGGGGTTTCCCCCAAAAGGCCTCCACCACCCCTCATAGCCTTTCCTTACCACCCTCAACAAAGCTAAAACACTATCATCACCATTCCTAGGCGAAACCATCATTACTATAAACATATCCTAGAAAACCACATTCTAGCCATAATTATTCTATACATTTTGTAATACAAATACTTAGCTTCATTGAGTTGGACAGCACTTTTTCGTCTGAACGATATTCCCAACAGAGTAAAGGTGGCGATGTTAGCCCGAAGGCTGCTCGAGCAAAAGTGTCTCAACTAATGTTTCTACCGCCCTTTTAAAGCATCAGTCAAATAGAAAACCAAGATGGCGGCTCTGACACATCTTGAAAGGTTTAGACTACCCTCAAATATATCGAACACGGTATAAACACTCTTATTTGAGGCAACATTAATAATTATAATATAAATCATCATCAATATTGGAAATATGTCGTATATCGGTATGTACTATGAAAATAATCTAACACTGCGTGTGTTAGATTATTTTCATAGTACATACCTGACATATTTGACAATCGATAAATATGTCATACAATTGTCATTACTGACAGTATTTAAAATTTATTAACATTTTTAAAATGTACATGACTTCATATCACAAAAACTTGAAGAACTTTTATACTTGACACTGGCTAAATACATTAATCGTGTGGAGCGATGACCCTTATTAATTTGCGGTTTACCGTATCGACGGGATAAACAATTGAACATCAAATGATCGGCAGTTTTTTAACCCAGGAACATTTTGGCAAAATAATTTGTCTTATATATTATTTTTAGGTCTATTATTCATTGTTTTTAATACTTATCATCCTATTCCTGACTAAGACAATTCCATATATACAAAAATCATAAAAATTGGTCCAGCCATTCTTGAGTTTTAAGTGTAGTAACTAACACGACTTTCTTTTATATATATATAGATACTGAGGTCTATAGTCCCTATTATAGATTAAGTGTATAAAAATCATGGTCCTGAGTCACCACGATAAAAAGATATGGGCAAATTTATATTTTCGCAAAATCTTGTAAGTTAAAATTTACCTTAATTTTCAACTTTTTTTATTATTCGGATTTTTTTCTTTACTTGTGCTGTAAGAGCTTGCTTTTAACCAAAATTG
This sequence comes from Cabera pusaria, assembly GCA_954871355.1. Taxonomy (NCBI): domain Eukaryota; kingdom Metazoa; phylum Arthropoda; class Insecta; order Lepidoptera; family Geometridae; genus Cabera; species Cabera pusaria. The sequence continues at coordinate 28,734,300 of OX940891.1, read as the reverse complement.
ACATTTTTAGTTGACCTAAAATCGTGAAATTTGGCAAGAAGCAAGGTCTTGAAGTACTTATAAAGGAATAAATCTGAAACCCGGAAATATGTAGTTTACTATTTAAAAAAAGGTAAATTGGCTATTACAAACTTATCATTTGTAGTTGGTGCGATACATTTTCTATGAATCTAACTACAAAGTTAAGTTTGTCCTTTAACCTAGTCTGAGAAGTTGGTACGGAAGCCTCGGTGGGCGAGTCCAACTCGACTTGGCCGGTTTCTTTTAAATATATTTATACCATATATAAAAATTTATACCATATATATAAACGCTAGCCGCGTTTCAGCACTAGCACGTTCACCTGTTAGTAAATGATGATGCGGCCGAGGATGGATGGTAGCATGGTACTGGCTGTTTAAATTTTAAGTTATAGGTACACTGCAAGGGTTAATTGATTTCAATTTGAACACAAGTAGTATTATCTAAATCACCGACCTACTGTTATAATTGTAATAAGTTGCCACATTAAATAATTCTGCCTATGAGATCCACTCCAGCCTTCCAGTTGGTTTATTCGCTGACCATCCATCATTCGCGCAGCTCGCTGTAAGTGTGTAATAATTGTATTCCGCCTGTAGGAGCCGCTATTGTGTTTGTTTTGGTATTATGTGGTATTGTTCTCATTTTAGCTGCAGGAATCTTATTTTACGTGGACTTGTGGAAGTATAGGGCATTATGTCATCCATTGTTTGATGCTTCTTGCGCTGATGTGTTTTTTGGTTGAAATGTATACGAGTATGTCGTGTTTTTGTACTTTAGGATGGGTGTTAAATGTATGTCACTTTGGCTGTTTTTATGGCGTATCTTATTAAGTATCTTGTTAAGTTATGGCATAATATTGTTTTTGTATAGTATATATTATAATTATAGGTTAGCGTTTGACCATTATATTCTCATCTGTTGGTAAGTGATGATGCGGTCGAAGGTGGTAAGCACGCTAGGCCTAGAATGGGAACTGGCTCTCAAGGATAGCTGCCTAATGCTGATTATTTTTAAGTTTTATAAGAGCTGGAAATATGATACAAGAAATAATCAGTTAAGATCGTTTATAATAAAAAGAAAGAACTGTCTTCAAATGCCGCGCTAGTCTTTTAGAACTTAGTTTGAGGTGTTTATATCCATATCTAGATACCTACTCAACTGATCTCGATGATATTACAATGACGATCAAACAAAACGTAACTATTCTCTAATAATATAGTTTAAATATACTAATAAGTAATTCTGTCCATCCAAAGGTTGTCTGGCAGAGATCGCTTTAGGCGATAAGACCGCCCATTGTATTACCTATAGTAATTTAAGTACGTCAATTTGCTGTCTGTTGTTTTTTGAAATGGTGTGCAATAAAGAATTTTTCTATTCTATTCTATTCTATACTCTCTTAAACAAAAAAACATTTTCGTAATCAGTTAATAAATGACGGAGTTTTAAAATAAATTATAAAAGAAATATAGTCGAATTGAGAACCTACTCCTTTTTTGTGAAGTAGGAAAAATTTCTGAGGGAATATTGATTGATTGGTGAAAATATTGAAAAAGTTATATACCAACTACCAGCTTTAATCAAAATCATAAACGTTATTATTATAACAGATCGCTTCTTATAAAATACAATTCGTGCATAGATCCCCAATTCGACAAATTTTAAAACAACTAAAAGACTTTCCTTTATAGTAGTAGGTATTTCTTGGCAATAGGTAAATAAAAAACACTGAAACATAGCATATAGGATCTTATCAAAGAATTTCACGGATATTTAACTTTCATGGCACTCTCGCCCATCTTATTCTACTGAAACAACACGCACATTACCAAATCAATTCATCAAAGCAATTCAATTTGCCGTATCTAAACGTACTTTGCAAAATAAAACATTTCAGTAGAAGAGTCCCGATTAATTCCCCCTCGTGCATACATTACTGATGTTTGTTTTTGCTACATTAACATTTTTATGACTAAACTGAGAGAAATCACTTACTACAACATTACCAACATAATCTAACACACATAAAATCAACCACAAGACTCTAGCGCCTTCCAAGAAAGTCGAGTTTCCAATAACTTTTCATTGCGAGGTTTTCCAGTTGGTTTGCCACAGAATCGTAGAAGACAACGCAGTGTGAGCCAGGAGAATGGTTTAAATGTCTGCCGCTGCTATAAAGATTCCTCTTAATATTTTATGACTAAATGGTTAATGTTTGCTGGTGGGAATTAAGAGTCAAATTATTTGAAGTCGAATGAGTAAAACTACGAAAGTGCATTTGTGCAAATCGAGTCACAAAACATTTATAGTTGAGTGATTAGTTTTAGACAACGTAAATAAATGCAGTCTTGTCTGTTATTTGAGAATAATATTAAAGAAAATAATTTTACAAACACGTTGAAACGGTAAATTTATTTCATCCAAAATGTTATGTAAATGACCGACTTCATACAAAAGTAAATAACCAAGAAATTATGCACAAAGACTCAGCCACAGCCAGACTGGAACTTGCATAAACAGCTTTGCGGCAAAAAGCACCGAAAATAGCCGCGAAAATTAAGTTTGGAAAGCATTTAAGTCCGAAAATGACGTTACAAAGTTGGGCTCCAATCTTCGCATACATTAGCTAGGTGTGAGCGGGACTGAAACAAAATCATTATTCAAATCCCTGAATAATGTTTTCAGGAATCGAGACAGAGTTCCGTGCGTCGTTTTTGAATTTTAATACGGACCTCTAACAAGTTTCCAGTCAAAGGAAATCGGAGCACGGGCGATACGCTCGCGTCCACTCGACTTACGAGTACACCTCACTTTACTCTGGTGGTAACGATCCTTGCTGCAATATATTCATTTATTTCAAAGATAAAAATATACCTTCTAATCTAAAAAATATTGAAAGTCGCAAACAATACCAATAAACGCAAAACGCTCTATGGTAGAGTTTTAAATACAGCTGCCGTCCGCTGTTTTCCCGCAGAGCTACAACATGGAGTCCTTCAAATGGGGCGTTAAAAGAATCTTGACAGGCCGGCAACGCATGAATGACATGACTTTAGTGTTGCAAGTGTTCATAGGCGACGGTGACCACTCTCCATCAGGTGGGCCGTCTGCTTGTTTGCTACCTATATCATAAAAAAAAACAGTGTCCAATGTCCATGGTAAAAAAATATATATATACATAGTACAGTAAAAACTTAACCTAAGACAGCATAGCATAGGAAACACACGAATATATAATTAATTACGATTGTATATTATATATTCTTGTAGACATATTCTTTAAGAGGTTCGTTAGGAGCTGTACCAGGGATACCCTGTGTTACAGCTCTTTAAGTTCCTAAAGGACATTTATACATCTTCTACGTGAAATATTTTCTTTTGATACCATCCCTATAGCAGAGAATTAAGATGTTCAGTAACGTTGGTTCTAGCCGAGTGTACTTTTCGGCGTCGTCCGATCAAAGCGACGTCATCAAAGGACGCCGCAGTGTCCGTCGGCGGTAATTAGCACCTCCCGCCTCCTCGGCACGTGCCCAACACCCCGGTTATGATGGACTTTACAGGGTTACACCAGACACTTCCTAGGGTTACACTATGGTAGCTTTATTGGAGTGTTATTGAGGGACTGACGTTGCAAAAGAGATAGCTTTGTGGTTGTATACCATGTAGGTATCAGTCAAACATTTGACAATTTTTCAGTGATTACAATTTTTTTATATCATAATATGTCATATAATATAGGCACATAAGTAAAGAAACTTTTCTTTACGTATGTGATATAGGCTCGGGTTTGAATATTTTCTCTCTAGTTGGTAAGTGACGATCTGGTCGAGGAAGATAGCACGTAAGGCGGAGAATGGAAACAGATAAAACACTATTTGGCGACAGATTTTCAAAATTGTTGGTGGTAGTTTGCCAGGCGGGCACTAGACAGTGCCTTACCAACATGCAAGCGTTATTAGATTATACAAGTTTTTTTAACACCTGTATCCTGCCAGCTTACTGCTTGCTTTCCTCGCGAAATATTCTTCATCATCCGTCAATGCACAGATTTTTTTTCGAAGGACTTGTGAATTGAAACTGAGTCAACAGTCGTTAAGTTTCTTGCAAGCGTATCAGGAATATCAGTCGACAAATCTACTACCACAAATGAGGAGACTGGCCATTCCGAGTGAATAAATGCCCCGCTCAGAAGAAGTTTTGATAAACGAGCGATGACTGGTGATATCAAACAATCGTCGGCAATAACGAGCAATCGTCATCCCGAAGCACGGATTAGGGTCCAGTAATGGTATCGGGCGCGGCGCTCGGCGGCGATCGGCTGCGGTCACTCGGTCATTACTGCCCCACCTATGAAATATTTATGACGACTCCCATAATAACGCCGGCGACGATATCATTATACTTTGTGATGGGGGAGACGGGCGGGGCGGAATTTCTGAACGCTCCTTACCGTCGCAAAGTCGCGATCGCTCGCGGAACGCACCCGAACATGCCTCGCTGAACTCGCCACCTTTCGCAGGTAAATAAACTTGGAGAATTTTAAAGCGATTCGGCGAGCGATTGCATCCGTAACGAGATCGGAACCGGCGGCCTGCGCGCAGACGCGGCGGATCCTCCATATTAACTTGTTAATTAGGTCCATAATACGACTTGCAGATGAGCTACAGAGTTCTGAAGTTGAATACATAAAAAGCCCTTTTTCAGCGATCGCATGCATTGTCGAGGCTCCGGGCGGCGCCGGAGCGGCCGCCACAGCCGGGGTGGCGAGCCTATAACGTATTTCGTGCGTCCCACCAGCCACCAGAAGTTTGCCTGTTCATAAATAAACGCGAGCGGTATTCAACAGCCCTTGGTGCTGTATGCATAACGAATTTGAAGGAGGCAAACTTGGAGGCTCTGCTCACTGGGATGGAGTATAAAATTCAGTAACAACATGGTGGAGGTTCTCATTCGACGGCTCGCTGCCGGGGAACACATAGCTCCGTCATCGGCCGGAGATTAATTATCCAATAATTAGTGGTCACTATGAGCTCGAAAGTTACCCAATGTTCGGTGCAGGGGTCGCTCCTCGTTGACGCTGAAGGTCGGGTCGCGAGTGCTGCATTGTGCGCCGCGGCGGCTTTATGCCAATCTGTTATTGATATGAGTGGTGGTGGCTAGTGCCGGTGTGTGTTGCTTTGTTGCGGTGTTGTCCACGACTTGCGAGACGCCGCGGAAACGGATCTCAGCCGCCATCTTGGGATGCTGTCACCGTGTAAGTACAGGTCGGCCGCCAGGCGGCGTGCGTGTCGCAGTTATGGCCGCCAAACTTGCTTTCTTGAATATTTTTGCATTGGATTTGAACAAATTTAAAGACTTTTTGCGGCTATCTACCAATGGAATGAGTATTGTTTTCATATTATTTAAAATAAATGTAAGTAGAGCGTAGGTTCTTCAAGGGTATGTTCGATAATATTTGGTGTCTGCGCAGTGCATACACGTACCTATCTATATTATAAGGCACGAGTAAACTAACGACTATGTTTCCTAGTTTACACAAAGCAAAGTTAACAATTCCCATGCTTAAAGTTTTCAAATATTTTTTTTAATATCTTATAGTTTAGCGTTTGACCACTATCTCACCTATTGGTAAGTGATGATGCGGTCGAAGATGGTAAGCATGCTAGGCCAAGAATTAGAACAGGCTCTTAAGGAAAGCTGCCTTTTAAATATGCTGAACTAGATAAACATTCTGGTCTTTTTATTTTTTTTAGGTACTTATGTTTTGGTTGAGACTTATTTCATACTGAGGTATATTAGTTTTGCTTCTTGTACCCAAACACAGAATTTTTACAGAATTTACAGAATTTGTCAACGTTACTCTTTGTTACTCGCGGTATTTATTAGAAAAATATGTAATAGGAAGATAGACTTAATTATGTCTATTAATAAGGATTTTTGTCACATATTGATACTGAAACGAAAACTTGACTGAAATATATTGCCTTTGGAGAGATCCATTATCCACCTTCTAGCTTCATCCCTAAATTAGTTCCAATATACCAAATTATAGTAAAGGCTGTAATAATTACATATAGATGTAATTAAAAGTCATCTTAGGATGATCAGAACTGGACTAATCCAGGATTTGCTTACCTATATTACTTTTTCGGTTAGATAAACTGATAAAAGCGTTTTAAAATTATATTAAAAAGTAGAAACTTTTTTTAATGCAACCTTTTTGTAAAGACGTAATCATGATAAATGTAATGAGAAGTAGGTACTAATTATAACTACACATACACGCTCAAATTCTACTGTCCTATCTTTAGTCATTACGGACTTCTAGTCCCTTCAGCCCGGGTCCATCATCAGGTCAGCTCGATGGAATCATACTATTACATTGTCACCAAACATACATAAGTACAGCTCTGAGAATGTCAGAAAGTGGTTGAAAAATGGTCTGCAAGATTTGAAATAATTGATTTTTTTTTATATCTTATAGGCTAGCGTTTGACCACTATCTCACCTGTTGGTAAATGATGATGCGGTCGAAGATGGTAAGCACGCTAGGCCTAGAATGGGAACTGGCTCTCAAGGATAGCTGCCGGAACACATTACATGTTTGGCGACAGATTTTCTAACTTGAGGGTGGTAGCTGGCCAGGCGGACACTAGATAGTGTCCTACCACCATGCGGGGTTTGTTGGTTTCTTAACGATGTTTTTCTCTCATCGGAGGGCCACTGTGAAAAGCGCACATATCCATTTGTGCACGGCAGGAATTGAACTCGGTACCTCTGGCATCAAAGCCGACCGTTCTCCCGATTACGCCACCGGGCCCTCAAAATTATGTTAATGTTTCTTGAATACGAACAAGTTAAATATAAGCGTAGACGCAGAAAAATGATTACCATACAAACATCAAGTTCAGACATCCATCAAGCCGTCAACCTCCATTATCAACCTTCAATACAAATCCAGCACTCTTATGTAGATTTGATGACACCTGACTGTTATCGACTACCTTCTTTTTACCATCTTTTCCTATTTTATGAACCTTATTCCTTAGCGCCAAGGCTTAAAATGTTATATCTCGAGTGCAAACCTAAGTTGGTGTGATAGGATGTACGGTGACATACCCAAATTCAGGTTTGCGATGCATCAGTGCGGAAAATCACATGTCAAGTCGAGTGGTGCACCTATAGTTTGGTGACTTGACATCATATTAGGTGCACGGAAAAATGTCGGTAGTTTTCGGAGCGTATTTAACTCGAGCTGTTGGGCTAGAGTATGAGGTGCGGATTTGTTGTATGAGTCAAAACTCATGTAGGTGTAGTCTGAGTAAATGGTATTTAAATTTGTGGGCCCCAACATACTGAACAATATTCTGTACGTAAATTTTAAGGTTATTTGCCATTTAAATGTAATAACTGTACTCGTAAGAAGATACTGTTTCACACAACACAGGACTGTCCTAGTGTGTGAAACAGTACACATACAAGGTTTACTTATTAGCTAAAAATGTGCAAATCTGTTCCTTACTTTTGGAATAAATGAAATTTAAATTGAAAATTTGAAATGTAATTTAGAATTAGTAAATGCAATATTAATTTACACGCAGTCGCCTAGTTTTTTTTTCAATATTACATAATTTACTAGTAAAAACCATATTACTATTCTTAGCTTCAAAACAGAATAAATCCATAGTTCCCTGAAGTGTAGTAACCCGGCGTTGATAAGTGACGTTGTAAAATAGCCCTGCAGTGCGTCACATCGCTCACACGTACTGCGGAGTTGACGTAAATAAATATCATCATTAAGCGGCGAGTGCCGACTAATTGTTATTAAGGTTATTAAGTTTTAGTGCAGATATGAAATTAGTTTTTTAGTAAATGTTAAGTTGATACCCTAAAGCCTATGTCCAGCAGTGGATGGAAGTAGGCTCATGATGATGAATTGGTTAAGGTAATCACAATTGAAAGCTTTGCATTATTATTAAGCCTTTGACTTATGTGCTTTTTTATGCATAATATGAGTACTTAATATAACTAAAATTGTCAAAAAATATGAATCAACATTACCTACCTACATTGCAATTTTAGTTGGAAAATTCGCGGGATCACTTTAATATTGCTAAATGCAATACAAATAGGTATAATTCTAAAATATTAAAATGATTTGGTTTGTGCAGCACTGGGACGTACAGATTATCGTAGATCTATTTTCCTAAATATGTAATATTTACTAACACTAAGTTAAAATTTGATGTAATACCATAGAATAAATATTAGTACTATGTACGTAGTAATAACACAGATTAGCAGAAACGAGACACCCAATAACCCTGCAGCACGTATTTCTTGCCTACTTCATTAAATGTTACAATTAGTGGGTAGAAATAACACAAGTAGGTACGTACTGCCGTGGTACTGCAGTTATCTCGTTTCATTCTTATCGCCCGCGCACTCGAGTATTTTTACAAATAACTCTGCGTGATGACCTTTCGACGAAACATTTAGTGCAAATAAAAGATAATAAGTTTGTTATTCGTGTGTTTTTCGTATTAAAATGGAAGAACAACAAGCATCTCCTGGCTCCGCTGATTCCACTCCAACCAACGTTGACATCTTGGCACCTTACGATCCAAACCTCACAAAACTAACTACGCAAGTTTTTTTAAAGACTACAGACTATCTACATGGAGAAATTACTTCGACGAAGGAACACTATGCTTTGCTTGAAACGATAAACCAACATGGTGTCACTAAGTTTGCTGACCTTCAGGCTATAGTGGGTAATATATCGAAGACTGCTTTTGTGTATGAGAAGTTATGTGAGCAGCAGATCAAGCCTGTTCTGGAGACGATTGACCAGATAGAGGGGGAAGTGACTCTTGTAGAACAAAAGGCATACCAGCTCGATGCGTATACGAAACGTCTTTTGCGCATTTATAGGGAACTGCTGATACAACAATCTTGAGTGGTATAGAAATACATTAACATTTTTGTTACATATTCGCGTTTTTATTCTGGATTTTGGTTAGTTTTCTATTTAAGTTATATTGATAGTGAACACTCAAACAAAAAAATATTTTTTCAAATCGGTTAAGATTTGATGGAGCTCTGAGGTAACAAACATAAAAAAATATATACAGTCAGATTGAGAACCTCCTCCTTTTTTGTGAAGTCGGTTAAAAAAGGAGGAGGTGCTCAATTCGACGGTATTTAAAAAAATAATAATTGTGTTTGTTACCTCAGAACTACGTCAAATCTTAACCGATTTGAAAAAAAAAATTGAGTGATTATGCTTCCTTTCGGTCCCATTCTAATTTTATCGAGATCTGATAATCATCTCCGGAGATATGGAGATACACAATATAATCAAATTTGTATACCTTGATGGCATAGTACTGGCTACTGGCTACTTTGACTATCGCGGCATGTGAAGTCGGATTTTTGTTTTTACGATCATACATTATTTTTATGTATTTATGTATGTTGTACGTGTAAAATGTCTGGAACCTGGTCGAAGTAATTTCGACTATACAGTGCCTGAGGTTATAACCGTTTCAAAGGTTACGTACCTATGTATCGCGGACGATTATTTAAAGAAATGGTGACATTTTGCTGATTTGCATACAATTATATTGATTCTTATAATTATTCAGCAATAACACAATTAAAGTGTATTTTGTATAATAATACCTACCAGCATTGTTACTATGTATCACTTTATTATAGGTAGATAGATAATGTGTTAAAAAGACGCTCGCTTGATGGTGATTAATGAGGTCAGGCTAATACTTACTATATCTAGACTAAATACACGTTTATTTCAATGTCCAGAAATAATTCAACATCGGATAGGTGTATAACATTATTTTTTATTAATTATCCAACAAATAATATAACATTTATTTTTAACCAACTTCACAAAAAAGGAGAAGGTTCTCATTTCGTCGGATTTTTAAAATGTATATACACCGATTAATCGAAGATGCCTGAACCGACTTGGAAAATTCTTTTTTTGTTTGAAAGGGTACCCTTTTCTAGAGGTCCTATGTAAATTTTAAAGAAATCGGTCGAGCGCTTTTTAGGGTTCCGTACCCAAAGGGTAAAACGGGACCCTATTACTAAGACTCCGCTGTCCGTCTGTCTGTCTGTCTGTCTGTCTGTCTGTCCGTCTGTCACCAGGCTGTATCTCATGAACCGTGATAGTGAGACAGTTGAAATTTTCACAGATGATGTACTTCTGTTGCCGATACAACAAATACTAAAAACAGAATAAAGTTAAAAATAATAGAGGGTCCCCATACAAGAAACGTGTTTTTTTCGGCATTACACGCCATCTATGAACGCTTAGTTAGGTAAACGTCCCATAGATGGGGTTATATTGAAATGTCGATCCCTAACTCGTTTAGACGTTAGATGGCGTTATAAGAAATAAAATGTTTATTAATTATTATTTTTTGCTGGCGAAAAATGATAGTGGTATTTTTTGCTCGATCTTATAAAATACTGTAGTGTGGTACGGAACCCTACTAGTGCGAGTCCGACTTGCACTTGGCCAGTATATTTAAATATTAACATTTGTATTACGATGCATTTATATACCTCGATGACATGCTACTTCACTGGCTACTTTGACTAGCGCGACGTTTGAAGTCGGTTCTTTTAGTTTTATTAAACCATCTTAAATTTTTTATGATAAACTTCGTCGATGTTTGAGTTTAAGGTAGAATTTGATATAATATGATACTTTGTAGAGAAGATGGATGAAGATAGATTGACGAAACAAATTAATGAGACGAGTGTGAATGGGGCAGTGTGTATCACGACCAGATCGGAGACTTTTAAGGAAAGGTCAAGTCTAAAGTATCTATAACCGGTGATCATGTATGAAGGCACTCACGAAAGTGTAAGAAGCAAAAGAGGTATGTTAGGATCGTAACATGTGGAAAGAAGTAGTCTCTGCCTACCCCAACGGGAAAAAGGCGTGATTGTATGTGTGTGTGTGTGTGTAAAGCAGGTTTAGTCACGTGGCCGAGCTAGTATTTCTATAGACGTTACCACTGCCATACATTCTGTTGTGATAACATTTAAAACACCCAAATAATTACAGACCACGCCATCACTTAGGTAGCTTCAGGAGAAATAATGGTTAGACGCTATTTATTCAATTTATTAAAACTCTTTAGTGGTAGGACTTCTGCTAGTCCACCTGGGGCAGTACCACCACTCCGCCAATTATTTTCAGCCGTGAAATAGGAATGTTTTTGACTGAAATGGCAAGGTGTCCGGTGAAATTACAGGGTATGTGAGACTCAACATCCTTATGTCTCAAGGTAACAGGCGCAGTGCAGTGACATGCCCTGTATCTGTAATAGCCTAATAGGTAGACGTCATCGCTTACCATCAAGCGAGCGTCGTGCTTTTCCTGTTACCTTAAAAAACATAGTATCGTTTAAAAAACTAAAAAAGAACCGACTTCAATGTCACGCTATTCATTTTCAGTACCAATTTTGAGATGTTTATCTCAATATCTCTAGAGATACTTATCAGACCTCGATAAAATTACCATGTTACCACACTTGGGATATCTCCTTTCGAACAAAAAAATAATAATCAAAATCGGTACATAGACGACGAAGTTATCCGCGAACAAACATAAAATATATATATATATATATATACGGTCGAATTGAGAAACCTCCTCCTTTTTTGAAGTCGGTTAAAAATTACAATATAATGTGATTTGCAATTGACTCCAACCTCGGATAAGCCTGTATATTAGGAGCCTGGAGTGTCACAAATTCTAGAAGGTATGCCATGTCGATATTCTGTCCATTATGGACCCCAATATGCCATAAGAATAGAAATAAAGAAAATATTATTTCCTACCGAAACCTTGTTTGCAAAACAAACCTATAATAGACCGTCTATGGAAACTAGATACACACAGTGATCATTGTATAATTTGTGAACCGTGCACCACGCCACGCTTGCCCTGGAGATTCCTATCTACTCTCACTCGTCCAAATATTACCTTCCGTAGCTAGTATAGAGTTAGCACGAGTAAAACAAACAGCGGGTAAGATGCTAGGCTAGGCCGGTGCTGGGTAATGGTGCAGTTCACATGGTGTTGGCAGAGTTTGCGCGGTAATGCTCGGTTACTCGCCCGAGGCGTCCGAGCGGTCTGCCGATCCCACGCTCGTTATGTATACAGCGTGATCCATGTTTTTTTGAACTAGTTAATTAAATAGTAACTAATAGTACTAGTACTTAATTCATCTATGGAAAAAGTATTTAGGTATACAACTTTGTTGCTGCCGTTTTCGTATAGATGGCAGTAGCGGTAAATAGTTTTCGAATAAATATGTTCGAATTATTGGCGAAACAAAATATTTTTATTTTACAATTTACAATTCTACACATTTGCGAGATGTGGCATTTTGTTTTTCAAGTGATTTCCAGAAAAGAGGAGGTTCTCAATTTCTTTTTGTACGCATGTTATGCCACCACTCCGTCAACTGTGAACCGATTCGAATGATTCTTTTTAGGGTTCCGTAGCCGAATGGCAAAAAACGGAACCCTTATAGATTCGTCATGTCTGTCTGTCTGTCTGTCTGTCTGTCTGTCTGTCTGTCCGTCCGTATGTCACAGCCATTTTATTCCGAAACTTTTAAGACTACAGAATTGAAACTTAGTAGGTAGATGTATTCTGTGAACAGCTTTCCGATTTTTATACAAAAGTAAAAAAAATAAAAGTTTAAGGGGGGGCATCCCATACATGGAACTGAAACAAATATTTTTTTTTTTCTTCAAACCTATACATGTGGTGTGTCTATGGATAGGTCTTCAAAAATGACATTGAGGTTTCTAAAATCATTTTTTCTCAAAGTCAATCATTTGAAAGATAGGCGCGTCTAAAGTGGTAAAATGTGTGTCCCCCTCCCCTCCCCCCTCTAACTTTTAAAGTATGGGAGTAAAAAATCTAAAAGAAATATATGCTGTAGATTTCAATAAAAACTAACAACGAAAATTGGTTTGAACGAGATACAGCCAGCAGTTTTTGAGATATGGCGACCGCAAAGATAACTTTGTTTTTCATACAAACACTATGAAAAACAAAGTTAATTTTGAAGTTGCGAAAAATCATAGTTATGGAATACTTAACTGTGTTACGGAACCCTACGAGTGCGAGTCCGACTTGCACTTGGCCAGTTTTTCTCAAACTTAGTACTGAAAATGACTTCAAAGGCCCGGTGGTGTAAGTCGAAGAATGATCGGCTTTGATGCCAGAGGTACCGAGTTCAATCCCCGCCGTGCACCAATGGATTGTTCGATCGAAAAATGTATGTGCGCTTTTCACAGTGGCCATCCGGTAAAAGAAAACCATCGTTAAGAAACCATCAACCCCCGCATGGTGGTAGGACACTATCTAGTGTCCGCCTGGCTAGCTACCATCCCTCAAGTTCTCTCAGGAAATCTGTCGCCAAACATCTACTGTGTTCCGGCAGCTATCCTTGAGAGTATATGGTCGGACCAATTCGATCTAGAATATTATGACCTGTTAAAACCGTCTAAAAATACAGGGAATTATTAACAAACGTTATTAATGCCTTTGAGCTGAACATAGAAAGATAAACAGCCGCAAAACCTTGAAAGACACAAACAATAATTTTGCAGCATGCCAGCATGATATAACATATGTGTTTCGGCAGCTATCCTTGAGAACCAGTTCCCATTCTAGGTCTATCGTGCTACCATCCCCGACCGCATCATCACTTACCAACAGGTGAGAAAGTGGTCAAACGCAAGCCTTTAAGATATTAAAAAATGTGCTTGGCCTCATGTTGCAAAAGTGGTCAAAACTTACTTAGAAACGTTAAAATCGGATGTCGTACCAGACTCACGGATCTCCAGATGACTATCACATAAGTTTTTTCACAAAGGAGTTCGAATGCTGCTGGTAATATAGGAGATAATAATATCAAACAATGGGCAATTTAACAGAATGTTAATTAAAAAACAACTGCAGCAGCAATGATGTATTCCTATTACTGTGTTATTTATGTTTTCCAGTTAGCGTATACACTTGACAGGAGCTGGCATGCGTCTTTACGTCATTGTACTGTCATTACAGAGTGTGCCAGCTACAGTCATGTGCTCCCTGCTTACTACCAAGAATCTATTGATAAAATGAGATAGATGTTAATCGATTCACTAAGGTGACAGACTTTTTTCCCTTTTTTAACCGACTTCAAAAAAAGGAGGAGGTTTCTCAATTCGACCGTATATATATATTTTTTTATTTTTTTTATGTTTGTTCGCGGATAACTTCGTCGTTTATGAACCGATTTCGATTATTCTTTTTTGTTCGAAAAGAGATATCCCAAGTGTGGTACCATGGTAATTTTATCGAGGTATGATAAGTATCTCCAGAGATATTGAGATAAACATCTCAAAATTGGTACTGAAAATGAATAGCGCGGCATTGAAGTCGGTTGTTTTTTAGTTTTTAAACGATATTATCCATTGGTAATTCAGTTTAAGTTTTTCCTTAATACATTATGAAAACTTGTTTTATCAATAAATGAATCACCAGCCTGTAGATAGCACAGTAGTTTGCAACTCGTGCTCCGCGCGGCGACTGTTTGCTCAGTGGTGCGATTATCGAGTGCCGATCGGTAGATCACGACGCACAGTGCGGTGCCGGTGGCGCGATCACCTCCACGCGAAAATATGCTTTATTGTATGCAAAACCAAGCTTACACAGAATAATAACTAAGTAGATGGAATAAACTGCACAATGGATTTATAAGATACATTTTATTTCTTACTTTCAGATTTTGTATTTACAAATACTTATTATACACTTTTATTTAAGTAGGTGCAATAGATACTGTAGCTTTTTATATAATATAGGCACAGAAACAACAGTTACGCGAGTACGGCTAACGTTTAACCACTATCTCACAATAAGGTAGGTAAGTGACAAGTGACGACACGGTAGAGGATGGTAACACGCTAGTCTTAAGGTTTTTAAGGTTCGGCCACACCGCGGCGTCCTGCGATCTGCGGGCGCGATCTCAGTACTTTTCAATTGTTTTCTGATCGCGTTTGGTGTGAACCAATCGTACAAATACTACTGCGCTATCTGATCGCCGCCTATATCGCGCAAGCAGGACGCTTCGGTGTGTCCATACCTTTAAATGGATACTGGCATTCAAAGACTGCTGCCGAAATACATTAGATATTTCGACGATAGATTTTCCAACCATTGTGATACCAACATGCCGGGGCCTTTAATATATTGATGCGAGGTTACCCCACACCTGCCTGCCAACTTACTAAGCCGACTTTTCTTAACGATGTTGTCCTTCACCGAAGGCCCACATAATTGGGCGCTTGATTTAAAATGCGCACATTTTTAGGATTTCGTACCTCAAAAGGTAAAAAATAAACCCTTATAAGATCACTTTCTTGTCCATCTGTCCGTCTGTCTGTCTGTCTGTTTGTCCGTGTGTCACCACCAATTTTCTCAGGAACGGTTAGACCTAGAAAATTAATATTTATACCAGATACTAAGGTCTATAGTTCCTATTGGGTGTATAAAAATCAAGGTCCTGAGTAGACATGATAAAAAGATATGGGCAAATTTAGATTTTCACAAAAACTTGAAAGTACCAAAATTGTCCTTAATATTTTATTTTTTTTCGGAATTTTGCCTTTATTTGTGCTGTAAGACCTTGCTTTTAACCAAAATTGACAATTCTAGGTCAACCGGAAGTACCATATAGGTTTTGGGTCGAAAACATATAGGGTACTTCCCGTTGACCTAGAATCATGAAATTTGGCAAGAAGCAAGGTCTTACAGCACAAACAAAGGAGAAATTCAAAAAAATAAAAAAAGTTACAAATAAAGGGTGTCCCCATAGATATATAATTTCGCCTATTAACATAGGCCTCTGAGTTATATGAGCGCTCATACAATTCAGAGGTCTAGCTTAATTGGTAACACCAACGTTGGTACGGAAGCCTCGGCGTGCGAGTCCAACTCGACTTGGCCGGTTTTATTTATATAAAGATTTCGCTTTTGTAAATGTTACAGAAGCACTTGACCACAATGGAACCTAAGTGGTATGCGCTGCGGTCATAATAATAATTTGTGCTTGCTTTCATATTATAGAAGAGTAGGCACTTATCTACATAGGTATATTACTGAAGTATTTCTGCCTGTCTTGATGTCGCAGATGGCTGTAAAAAAATATCAAAAAAGTCTAAAATATCTAATCCTATATTACTACTTTATAATAAATAAATACCGATTTCACATGCCGCGCGAATCAGTTTCAGTTGCAAATTAGAGTTATTTATTGCCATATCTGCTGAAGATTATCATCAGATCTCAAGGAATTGTATAATGGAATCATTGTAGAGAAGTAAACCTTACCCATTAAAAAAAAAATCGAATCTCTTCACAATTGACAGTGTAATCGCATAACAATCATACAAAACACAGTCTGATGATGAATCATACAAAAAACAGACGATTTGATAACATACTTTTTTTTTTTTAATTCGATTAAAAATATATAGGAACTCTAAATGAAAATGTACAGTCATCAATGTACTAATCGATTTGTCATAGTTTCAAACATCAAATAATTTTGCTCAATTGGTTTGCGAAGGCAAAGTCATTTATTTATTAACAAAGAGAATATAAATACTACATAATTTATTAAGACAAGCATATGACCACTATTTCACATGGTGTTAAGTGACGATACTGACGATGCGGTCTTAGACAGAATCATGCTTGTCTGGAAATGGAATACTGTAATAAGACGACGTGCAGGACAACTGACTTTAGTCCAATCCATAAATTATGTGTAATAGTGCAGCCATCAAGCCAAATAGTTGAAACAAGACACTATCGGCTAGCGAAGAATATTATGTCAATAAAAACAATACGGTGGCACACAAATTCATGTATGTGTGTTTGGATATATTTGATTATCCTATAGTTAGAAACAAACAGCGACTCATTTGGGAATAAACCGATTATTATCATTGCAACTCAGTAGTGCCTTCTGATAGTACGTGAGCAAAGTTACTGAATATATTGTTTACTATCAGTGTCTCGTGGTTTCACCCGCGTAGTTCCGTTCCCATGAGAATACGGGGATAAAGCTATGTAACTCGTTGATAATTTAGCTTTTGATTAGTGAAAGAATTTTTAAATCGGTCCAGCAGTTTTCGTGTTAAATCGAAACAAACAAAAAATCAAATCTTTTTGAAGTCGTTTAAAAATAAACGTAGTCCCTAATTAAGTAGGTAATTAAAAATCTTTCCTCTTTATAACATAAGTTTAGATAAAAGCATCTAGATGGCGCTAGAGAAGGTAGAATAGCTCTCCTTGTAAATATTACCTAAATGTATGAGATCCTGCATCGCGCAAACAATATTTTCCGCGATGTTGGAACCTGATGCACTTGCTTCAACATCAAACATCTTAAAATTTGAACTCGTTATAAAATATTTACTCTTCATAATATTAGTATAGATAAATAAATAGAAGTAATTATTATAGTTGCAATGCAACTCAATAGTGCTGACTACTGACTGTACGTGAGCAAAGTTACTGCAGATATTGTTTATTGTATAATGCAATGTTTTTGAGCAGTTAAGATACAACATAGTAAAATATAAGAATAAAATGTTTATTATTTCTTTATTTATGTTTCGATTGTTTTTAATATCTTATAGGCTAGCGTTTGACCACTATCTCATCTGTTGGTAAGTGATGATGCGGTCGAAGATGATAAGCACGCTAGGCCTAGAATGGGAACTGGCTCTCAAGAATAGCTGCCGGAACACATTAGATGTTTGACGACAGATTTTCTAACTTGAGGGTGGTAGCAGGCCAGGCGCACACTAGATGGTGTCCTACCATCATGCGGCGGTTTTTGGTATCTTAACGATGTTTTCCTTCACCGGAGGGCCACTGTGAGAAGCGCACATAAATTTTTCGATAGAAAAATCCATTGGTGCACGGCGCTTTGAACTCGGTACCACGGCATCAAAGCCGACCGTTCTCCTGATTACGCCACCGGGCCCTCAATTGTAACAAATTTACATAATGTACAAATAAAAATTAAATCATTTTACCATGCAATTCTTATTAACTAACTCAGATAGGTCTTCTGAAACGCCTTTGTAGACATGGCGAAAAGATCTACTTATGTACCTGTATCCTGCATGTAAATCATCCAACATGCACTGCATGGTAGTAGGACCACTGTATACATTAATTTAATGTACTGTCGTAGGACACTGTTCATTAGTGCCCTAGCCAAGTGGTGAATCTGTGGCCAAACGTCTTATGTGTTCCGGCAGCTGTCCTTGAGAGCCGATTCCCATTCTATGCCTAGCCACAGAATAAATAATAGTGCCTGCGTACTACTATGGTCGACTTACTCGTCACTAATTAACGGGTGCAATAGTGGCCAAACGCTAACAGCTATAAAAAATGGCAAAACAAAACCTCAGTGAAATTAGAAGAATATACCGCAATAACTGCTGAGAACCGCTTTCCTGCCGAAAGGTTGTTACCTACTCTTTCCTAGTGCTTACATCTATATCTGTCTAGGCAGGTAGTGCATGCTCTGCACAATTACATTCCAGGCTATATTAGGACCTAGGGAACAATGTTGGCTTGTAAACTTTTATACTTTTATTTTTGGCTAGTAATAATTAAGATAGTTTAATAATTTAAGATCGTTTAAAAAACTAAACAAACCGACTAGTCAAAATAGTCAGTAGTTAATAGCATGTCATCGAGGTATATAAATGCATCGTAATACAAATGTTGATAATGATATTTTAAAAACGGCTCAACCGATTTCGTTAAACCTCCTGAGACTGAGAACCTCCTCCTTTTTTGTGAAATCGGTTAAAAACTAAAACAACCGACTTCCATGCCCCGCGAGTCAGTGTCAGTAGCAAGTTTGATACGTTTATCGTCATATCTCTGGAGATACTTATCAGATCTCATGAAATTACAATGGGACCACCTCGGAAATGTATCCTACCGACTAATAATATCGTTTAAAAACTAAAAAACAACCGACTTCAATGCCGCGCTATTCATTTTCAGTACCAATTTTGAGATGTTTATCTCAATATCTCTGGAGATACTTATCATACCTCGATAAAATTACCATGGTACCACACTTGGGATATCTCCTTTCGAACAAAAAAAGAATAATCGAAATCGGTTCATAAACGACGAAGTTATCCGCGAACAAACATAAAAAAAAAAAAAAAAAAAAAATATACGGTCGAATTGAGAAACGTCCTCCTTTTTTTGAAGTTGGTTAAAAAAATAATCATTCGAATCGGTTCACAATTGACGGAGTAATCGCGTAACATACAGGCACAAAACATACAGACGAATTGAGAACCTCCTCCTTTTTGGAATTCGGTTGAAAATGAAGTTGAAAACTCTTTTCCTGTTACAAAAGCATATACTTATTAAAATGATATGTGCTTCTTTAACTAAGATCATTAGACACGTGATTCGGATTATTTGTACCTACGTATTTGTGCTCACAACATAAGTTTAACTTATTGTACCTGCGTGTACAAATATAATTCACATGCCAATAGGCTAGATATGCTGGAACAATGCCTTTTTTAACATCTATCTATTACCATATCTAAAGTGAATGAATATTTTTGAAATTTAGATTTTTTTTTACGTCAATTTACGTCAAGTTTGTTGACATTTAATATATCCTTATTTATATTATTTTCCAGGCAAATAGTCTTAAATAATTTAAGATCATTTAAAAAACTAAAATTACCTGCTTCAAATATCGCGCTTGTCATTTTCAGAACCATATTTGAGGTGTTTATCTCTATGTCTCTAAAAACTGAACATATCTTGATGAAATTTGAATAAGACCACCTCGGAAGTAGGTATACCTTTTCAAACAACAAAACGAATTTTCCAAATCTGTTCTGACGTTTTTGAGTAATCGGTGAGCATCCATTAAAGGTACGGACACACCGCAGCATCCTGCGTGCGCGATCTCGGCGGCGATCAGATAGCGCAATAGTATTTGTACCGACTGATTCACACCAAACGCGATCAGAAAACAATAGAAAAGTACTGAGATCGCGCCCGCAGATCGCAGGACGCCGCGGTGTACGGCCGCACCTTAAAAAAGAAAGATTGCGATGAAT
The DNA here is from genome assembly GCA_954871355.1 of Cabera pusaria. Classification (NCBI taxonomy): domain Eukaryota; kingdom Metazoa; phylum Arthropoda; class Insecta; order Lepidoptera; family Geometridae; genus Cabera; species Cabera pusaria. Next base: position 28,714,041 of record OX940891.1, on the reverse strand, counting down.
TAAGTACCACCTCCTTTTATTGAAGTAGGTTAACATTTTGCCCATTCTGAACAAAAAAGTACATTTATTTACAAAAAATATAGATACGTGAGTGGATATACAAATCAAGAATGAATTTACTTGTGATTATTCTCTGACTCAAATTACGTTTTGATGTATAAGGAACGTACATATGATGACATTGGTGGCTATTATCGGTGTACGTTTGTACACCGATAATCTCGTTGCAGTAGCTACATACCTACCTTATGATGTACCCTCTTTACATAACAAAAGCCACGTAAAATATCATATTCCCAACAAAGCAAAAGTTATAAAAACACATTTCATAATAAAAGACAATAGAACACATCATTTCACCTTACCTCAGTACTATTTTTATCAGCATAGCATCCACATAAATCTGCGGAGAGCGCCATTTTGTACTTTTAACGGTCCCGAGAGTTAGCGTTTTTATTCAAAGTACCCACTTAGTAAATAAAATATGTGTGTATCTAAAACAATGAACAGGAAGAAGGTGGAGATTGTCCTTTTTGCGGCAGATCCGCTCTTTTTAAATTTAGTACTTCCTTTAGAAGAGGGTACACTTTTGTTAAAAGTGAGGGTAGTTGTCTAATGTAGCTTTGTTTTCTTTAAGATTTATGTTTGACTTAAATGTGATGATGGGACAAGTAGAAGACCCATATGACTTTACAACGATTCATAATGAACCGGTATCAGTCCACTGCTGGACAGCCCGATCGATACAACGATTAATGTTTTGATATTAAATACATATTTTAAGCATTAGATTTTTCCTTAATGAAGAATAACCCGGACGTTTACAAGAGAATGGGTTAATAAATTAGTTTTAAAGTTCGTTAGTTTTCATATTTGTCCTACCAATAAATACTATGTATGTATAGTATTTGATACCGGACGTGTAACTATATTAATTGATTTACCTATTATTATATACCGAATATCAGATTTTTTTATTTGTGTATTATTGATAACTAGCAAACCGCCTCGCGGCCATAAAATATATCCCAAAATATAGCCCATGTTAGTTGCTGATAATGTACGAGTATCTTTTGATAGGTGCAAGAATTTTCAAAAGTAGACAAGTCGTTTTTTGGTTTATCCATTACAATCAAGCACTGAAAAAAGGTTTTTTCTTAACAGCACTAATAAAGATTACGGGTTTTAAGAAACTTTACAAAAAGAGTAATTCACACAATTCGTGTGAAAATTGCTTTTGCTATTTGATTAAATGCTGGCTTTATTTGAAACATGCGTAAGAAACCATACTGCAGGTAAACTCTTTCTACCTTAACTACTAACTTAACTACCTATAATAGGTAGTTACCTAATATTTCTGACATACGAAGACTGATCTGAATATATATTTCTTTGGTTGGAAAGAGTTTACCTGCAGTATGGTTTCTTACGCATGTTTCAAATAAAGCCAGCATTTTAATCAGCAACAGAACCAATCATGTGGCGTGTACATTCATTTTATTTTTATATTAAGACTAGCTGCGCCGCGCGGCTTTGCCAGTAATAATAACCGGCCAAGTGCGTGTCGGGCCACGCGCAGTGTAGGGTTCCGTAGTAGCCCGTTATTCAATCCAAGTCTTTACCCGTTATAATCACGCAACTAGGTACTTCGTCTTTGTCACTTTAAAGGATTTTGTATTTGGTACAAAATTATCCAACACCCAAGTTCAACGACTATTACTGCTAAACTAATAACCGCTATAATTTTCCTTTAAAGTTCATGAAATGCACTATTATCACAAAATTTTCTAGATTTTTTCAAGCCCGCAGTATAGCTTTTAAATGCGGGAGGGACGCCCTACTGGAACAAAAATTTGCACTTTAAAGTTTAATATTTCGCAAATGGAGCATTCAATCGAAAAATGGTATTAGCAACCCTTACGTAATTTCAAAAGACCTATTCAACGATACCCCACACGATGGGGTAGACGACGAAAAAAAATGTCATCCCCACTTCTCATGTAGGGGAGCTACCCTAAAAAAAATATTTTTCAAAATTTTATTTCACCACTTTGTCGGCGTAATTCTATTATTCACACACATCTTTCTATTATTAACGGTCTCTTAGGAAAACCTCGGACAGACAGACAGACGGACATGACGAAACTATAAGGGTTCCTTGTCAGGACTACGGAACCCTAAAAAGTATTCTGTGACCTAATTTCTTATACTGTCTCAATCTTCTTCGTATTCTTATTCTTCCGTTATATTGGCTAGATTTTTTTAATATTACAATATTATTTATATATTATATATTATAATATTATACAATATTATTTTAATATTACAATATATTAACAAAGATGATGATAAACGGTACAGAATTAAAGTTTGACACATTTTCACCATCATCACTTGTCATCATCCTCGCGGGTAAAACTGCGGTTTAGGAGACATCTGTGAAAACATTTTAACTGCCTTTTATGTAGATCTGGACGTATTAGCATTTTAGGAGCGCACAGAAAAGAAATGTTTAGTTGTTTGAGAAATTTGCATCCGTCCCGTTCCCCCTTTGTCTCGTGGAATCCATTAATTTGTTTAGAATTTTATTTTTACGAATCCTCCATTTAAGAGGACAATTAGATAGCATTGCATTAAACAATTTAAAAACCTTTTCAACGCTTCCCGGAGTTATTTTAGCTTAGATTTTTTGTAGGGAAAATGAAGAATCTCAATTTTTAACATGGTCTCTAGGTTATGGGTCGTTTTATTTTGTTTGGTATTAGATTAAAAAGATACCCAAAACACGCGCGTAATGGCTCAAAATGTAGTCTGTCTATGACAAATGCTGTGGCAAGTCCAAAACTCCGGATGCAGAATTACCTACCTATGCATCATAGTACTGCATCCGTTATATTGGCAACAATATACATTTTTAGAAATACTTAATGATCAAAAGCTAACTGGCAGTGGAAGTCGATTTATTTGTCGATGTTTTTTTTCTTTTTCTTTCATTTGTGTTAGTTATTAAACTTATTTTTAACTATTAGTTTCTTCGAAGTGTACCACACTTTATATGTTTGTAAATTGTTAAACACAATCCAAAATTTCGGATTGTGTTTAACAATTTATTTATAACTGTTTGACCAGTTAAAGTTAAAGTTACATTGAGGTTCTAAATTCATGTGTATGTTTTTTGTAACCTAGTTTTGCAGTCTGAGACGTATATCGTCATATCTCTGGAGATACTAATCAGTTCTTGATACAATTTATTCACTCAAATCAATTCACAATTGGCGGAGTAATCGCGTAACAAACATACAAAAAAACATACAGACAAAGACACATAAGAACCTCCTTCTTTTTGGAATTTGGTTGATAGCTTGAGCGGCAGGTATGTTAAGTCAGTTGTTTAGTTTTCAGCCTTCTGATTCTCAATCATTCGAAAACTTATTCGGATTCGGAAGCTTCATTTTCAACCGACTTCCAAAAAGAAGGAGGTTCTCATTCGTCTGTATGTTTTTTTTTGTGTGTATGTTACGCGATTACTCCATTAATTGTGAACCGATTTGAATGATTCTTTTTTTAATCGGTAGGATATGTTTTTGAGGTGATCCCATTGTAATTTCATCGAGATCTGATAAGTATCTCCAGAGATATGACGATAAACGTCTCAAACTTGCTACTGAAATTGACTCGCGGGTCATGGAAGTCGGTTGTTTTCGTTTTTAAACTATGTTAATTATTAATTTTGAGTATTGATAAATCCGTGGGCTATTTTGTTGCGGAAACCTTTCCAATTTTAGGATCACTGATTTTTCCGAATTGAAATATCAAATCTAACTGATTGGAGCATTGTGAATTTCAAAGATGCAAGTCGAAGTAAAGACCGTTTCCGAATCCGAATTTGCTTTTGAATGATTGAGAATAATAATAAAATATGATACATTATTTTTATTAGCTTTTATTTAACTTTTCATAATCGTAGGTAAGTTTTCCATCTTATTCCCGGCTCCTATATCCTTACGATCGGTTAAATTTGACACGAGACGTAATCATTCTTGTTTCAAAAACCGATCTTATGCAAAACTATCCGTTTGTATGTTATAGGAACCGGACATTTGCAAGCTATATGTAACTTGTTACTATGTGTTATTACACCATTAAGCTCATGGAGCCGAGTTGTAGGGACTGAAACTTCGTAATGGCAAATTGTAGGATGAATTTGGGGTAGTATATACGTATGTATTGGTATAATTATTACTTTTCATTACACATGATAACGTCTTTACAAAAAACTTGTGTTTATAAAAGTGTTTAACTTGTTTTTTTTTATTCAAAGTATACTGAGATGATGTAGGTACTCACCGAACAAAGACAGCGTCATGGAAGTCGGTTGTTTTAGTTTTTAAACTACCTTAATTATCTGATTGAACAGTCGTGAGATAGATGTACAACTTTTATTTTGCATCGGTTGACCACTATCTCACCTGGTGGTTAATAATGATTTGGTTGCTTTAAAGACACTGTCTTCGTCTCCTATTACAATTTTTAATTACCATAATAATAAGGGTACATTTATACATCCATTTTTGGATACAAAAGTTTTAATAAATACAGACTGAGATTGCTACTTAAAACAGCAAAAACTGTGACTACCATTCTGTCAGGAAAGTTAGCTCATATCTCGAACAGAAACAAACAACATTTCATTATGTAAATGTGTCCAAGTTTAATGGAACCACTATTTTACCCGCAGCCGCTATAAATGACTCTTCTTTGTGGCAGCCAGGTATATACAGAAAATGGACTCTGTCGTTAAACTTGGAGTATTTGGAACAAAAAGCGGGCACGGCACGCCTTGCTCCAGTGGGCGGGGCCTAACCACGCCCCCGTCCCCGCCTGGCCTGCTCCTCATTTTCCTCGATTCTTATGTAACATCGCCCAGGGTGGAGGGTGGACATTTGTCTTTCCCAGAACCCCGGGATTATTAAATTTACTGAGGCAGCTCGCCAAAATGGCTGGCTATCTACGTCGTTACATAAAAGCTCGGTGTGGTTATATACCTAGCTACCCATATAGAACGTGGGTAGGTTATGCGAAAATAAATAACTTTTGTTTCTATGTTGGAAATGGTAAAAGCTTTTATCTGGAACTTAGTTAGAACTTAGCGACTTAGCATTTTTTTTTCACGTAGAGGGTACCTTTCAGTAATAGCTAAGTTTATTAGTTTTCCAAGAAAGTAAGTACTTTTTTAATGTAAAGTTATTCTAACAGACTTTGATAAAGTTTTGACGAGTGTACAAATGTCTAAAGTAATACTTTTAGTTTAAAACAGGATTGAAATCTTACGAAGAATCGAACAAAAACACGTGGCTATTGGTACATTTATAAGCCCTTTAAAACCGACATTAATCCTCTACAAAGATAAAATAATACCTTTTAAACTGTTTAGATATACTGGTAACCTAGTACCTATCAAATTAGGCAGTTTAAAAGCCTTAAACACATAGAACACCCATGTTTTACCATTAAAATTAAAACTACCTTCTTTTTGAATATTATTTTATCACGCCACCTAGATTCCAGGAAATGTTTCTACAGCAAAACAGAACCGAGTGCAAAATGTAAGGGAGCCTTTATACTTGCGTGCCTTACTAGTCGCTTACTGTTCTCTCTTAATAAGCTTACGGTTAGCTTACAATTATGGTTTGAGAACGTGTATGATCTTAAAGTAATGTAAAGTTGATACTTAATAGTTATTATTAGTATGTTAATACTGTATGCTGTACCTAATATATTAACTCCCTGAGGAAGTCGAGAATCGGACATACATGATACCTAGGTCGAGACTGTTGACCGCAAATAGTAGTGATTCTATTATTATAGTCGATGCTATGAAATAACGATTCAAACCCACGACAACTATAAATCTAATACTTGATGTATAGTATATTGTACTGACATCGATAGCTGTGCGCGAGTAAACTGACCGTATTAAAATCCTACAGTTTTGTTATATAATATTGGCTAACTTAAAGACAAGAAACAATGTAAAAGAGGTATGTCTTTTACGTGAAACGTCGCTAGTCACGTTACAGCTCATAATATTCAAAGTCATAAACTAAGTCAGTAAAGTAACAATCTAGTGATTCAGTTTAGTCCAAATTTATTTCTATTATATCAATAAATCGTGCACTAAAAGCTAAACTAAAATAAAATAAGTTGAGCATCTACAACAATACAGTGAAAACGGACTCTTACACCTTCTAGAACCTTCGACGCGATACAAAAAATGTAATACGATATGCAGCCATGCAAATAAATCCTCCTTGACAACAATTTAATTAAGTAGATTTGTTTTATTTTTTAATAATTACTTTCTGAAAATGATATAATTATTCCAGCCTGCTGAATTCATACACTGTGAGGAAAATCTTTAGTTTTTTATTAAAGGTACTAACTTTTTAATTTAAATAGTTTGTAAGCGAAAGTACTAGAAGATATAAATTAATATTATTATCAGTTAAAGATAACTCGGGTATCTTATTTTAAAGCTGTATTTGTAAAATCCAGCTTTTATATCAACAACAAAAAAATGTGTTGGTCAAACATATACCATACGTAACACCCAGAATGATGGTAAGACACTTACTAGTGTTTGCCTGGCTATTATAGCTACCACCCTTAAGTTGACAAATCTGTCGCCAAACACGATGTGTTCCTGCAGCTGTCCTTGAAGGCTAGATTCCATTCTAGGAATCTATTCACGACCAAAATCGTCACTTCCTAACGCAACGGGAGAGACAGAAGTTATTATATCTATACACTATAAAATATAGAATTATAGTTTGATATATAGTAATTTGCATATAAATTGATGGCTACGAACTAGCTACGCGCTGCGCTACGAGCAAGAAATAATTTTAAAAGACGTAGCCGCTACATTTATTTGTAATACATGAATTTATGAATCAGTGAGTTGCCGTCGGAGATACGTCTTATCGTATTTATATAACTAAGATCACTGTTAGGATAAAATATCCCGTTTGTTCTGCAGATTAATTGAGTTTTCATTGTTGTCCGATTGCTTATTTCATTCGTAGACACTACACTCTACACTTACGAGTATGTAAATATTTAATTAATGGCGAAACATTTTTTTATTCCGCAAATTATTGCTTAAATCCTGTTTATGAAGTATGTGTAGCTTAACGATCATTTATTTCTAACAATTTATCTCTTTAATATTATGTAACTTGTAAAATCGAGTAGACGGGCAAGCGTACCTTATTTAAGTCGATTTCAAGTAAGATTTTATAAATACATCCAAGTTTTAGCATGGCATGATATTCAATGCTAAGCTAATTAGTTTTGAAGATAAGCTAGGATGCTGCTTGGAGTGTTGTGTGATTGTAGACACAGATGTGTATTGTATTGTAGACTTAAATCGGTTGTACAGAGCCTCCTCCAACTATTCTTCCCCTTGTAAACAAGCATCATCACGTAACATTAGGTGAGATTTAGTCAAGTGTGTGTCTTGCCGCATTATAAATTAAACAGGCTTATAAAACAGTTCAGTTAATTGGATTAAAAAAACCATGTCTTTCGAAAAAATATTTAACAGGTCATGCCAAACTTATAAATCATAAGCTGTATATAGATTAATTTTACGAATTACCATTATCAAATGTGGCATACAACAAAACCAATTATCATTAGAAATTACTAGTAATATTTCTTTAAATCTTAAAAATGTGTTTTTTCTAAAGACGCTGCGACCTAATTAAATCAAATGACTCCCTTTTGCATAACACATCGTTTGAAAGTAGATATAAGGTTGTGACCGCAGATGCTCCACGCATTCGACACTGTCCAGCACAAGGACTTGTAAGTTAATTTACTTATTATCTTCTTTTATCTTGTTATTTTTCTGTGCTTTTTTTACTGTGTGTGATTTCTGTTTTATTTGCTCAGTGTATTTTTTGTTAGGCAAAGGGCTCAATTTTCAGAACGCGGCCTGTTATGAGCCTGAGTTTTAATCTATAACTTTATGTTATTATGCAGGATTAGAATTACATTATTACATTATTCTACTTATATTGTTATATTTGGAAATGCTGAAATTATGCACAATATGATGTAGTTTTCATATTAAACTCAGTTGCTAATAATCGCAGAGTGCTGAAATTAGCTCGGTTACCGTATTTCTTTTTTTGTATTCTATAATATTTTTTTCTGATCTGATATAGAACATCCTCTGTTTGTATGGGCGATTTATTTAAATTATTTGATATGTATCTTTTTTAATGCGTGATTAAAATAGTCATGTAGGATTTATTTTAGTGTAGCTAAGATTTGTTTAACACAGCCGCAAGTTTATAGCTATTTTTCCCTAATTTTTCTCGTGATGGTTTATTTCTTGATTTAGAAAGTGTATTTTTATCGCATTCTTATCGTACGTACGGGGTTTAAAGTCTTTGTTTTAGCCTGTGTGATTTTATGTCGTTGTTGAATATTTTTCATAATGGTGACTAGGTTGCTGCCGTGTGATGTGACTTTAATATTTCACGAACAAAAACGTTGTAAACCATGTGGTACAGATGAGGCACGTGTCGATAAGAACAAAATGGCGCCTAGTAAAATAGCACTAGGCCGCCATTTTGTTTTTAACCACACGTGTTCACAACTACGGCGTAATTTTCAAAATCTGCATTGGAAATATCTAGGTATCGTATATTTTAACAGCATCGTTCTACCTCACATAGTACACGTCATAATTCATCGAATTTTTAATATGTTAATCAGTCTAAAGTTTGAGCATTTCCAATAATTCTTTATTACGTTTTCAGCTAAGTAACTGTTAGAATAATTATTTCGCCGACCCATTAGGTTTGGATAGGATAATATATTTTAACCGACTTCCGAGGTTCTTAATTTGTCTGTGTATTTTTTTTGCATGTATTCAAAAGATTCTTTTTTTCATTGGTAGGGTACATTTCCAAGGTGGTTACAATGTAATTTGATCGAAATCTGATAAGTATCTCCAGAGATATAAACGTCTCAAACTTGCTACTGAAACTGACTTGCGCGGCATGGAAGTCGATGTTTTAGTTTTTACACTATCTTAACTATAGACATAACTAGTTTCATTTTAGGCTTTCATCTGACAACTATCTTTCGTGTTGACAAGTGATAATGTGATCTTGGATGGCAGTACGATTGAGCTGGCTCTCTGTAAAAGCTATCGAAGCACGTTAGATGTTTGGCGTAGCCTTGGGAACTCTATGAACAAATGGAGCGACGAAATACGCAAAGCGATGGGCTGTGATTGAGAAAGGAGAGCTGAAGATTGATCTTAGTGGCGTGTCTTGAAAGAGGCCAATTTTTAGCAGTAGGCATAATCTGATGATGATATTTAAGTTACGTCAAAATTATACATAGTACAGTTCCTCCAAATTAACAATTATTTGTTTGTTTCGCAGTAAGCCGCCATCCGCGCTCTATAAGTCTGCCGACGCCGTCGCCATGTAAGTTACCTTTTTGATATCATATAGCGTTTGACCACTATCTCACCTGTTGGTAAGTGATGATGCGGTCGAGGATGGTTGCAGCCAGGCCTAGAATGGGAACTGGCTCTCAAGCACAGATTTTCTAACTTGATTTATTATTATTAATAAACCACTTTGCTCACAGATATTTAATATAAAACTGTTTTATATTTAGGTTCCATTATGAAGTTTAGGTATGCACCTTTGTAACCGACTTCACAAAAAAAAGGTTCTCAATTCGCCTGTTTTTTTTATGTTTGTTACCTCAGAACTCCGTCAAATCTTAACCGATTTGTAAAAATATTTTTTTGTTTAAGAGATTATGCCTCCCGATTGAGATAAACAATATAACCAAATTTGATACCATGATTTTGACTAGTGGATATTTTCACTGGCACGGCATGTGAAGTAGTTTTTTTTTGTTTTGCGAACGATCTTAAATTATTTTAGGTAATTTCGTGTCCATATATGTATATATATGTTAATATGTTGAACCCAGTGGCGGCGGCGTCGAGCGACGTCAGTGCGGGTGCGTCGGGTGCGCGGCCACTGACGTCAGACGACGTCGGCCGGTCGCCGGCTGCGGGCCGTCGCTGCCGCCGCTCCCAGCGAGCGTCGCTCAGCCACCACGGCTCACATCTCATCATCCATCATTAAATCACGGTAAGTTCACTAAATTACTTACTTTTACTACACAATAACATCAAGATTTACTTTTTCTAGACCTGCAACAGCTAGTTACAGTCAGTCGATTACCGCTCAAGTATCTGTGATACTAACTGTGCCCCGCGGTTTTAATAATCTTAATAATAATGTTTATATCAAAGAAAAAACTGTTACATGTTCACCACTAGGTTAAAATCTGCATTTATTCCCACCTGATCTGTGGAGTAGTTCTGTTGACAGTACTAATGGGTTTTTTTTTCTCACTAGTTTTGTTCACAGAACTAAAACGGGAAATCAAATCCTAGTAGTTCTGTTCATTTCCGCGTAGTTGCTATGCTATCAATCATCAAGTAGATACTGGCCACTTTATGTATCTATTATTTCATTTAATTAAACGTCATAATCTGTGTTGTGGGATATAGTAGGTATTTCAAGTTTTACCCGCGTAGACATAGGTATCGCTCCCGTGTGAATATCGCGATAACCTAAGTGTAACAAGTGTAAGTATGACAACCTAAAAGTACCCTATGTGATGTGTTATTCTAGGGTCTAGGCTATCGACATACCAAATTTCAGCTCAATCGGTTGAGTAGTTGTAGCGTGACGTAGTAACAAACATACACACACACTCACAAACTTTAGCCTTTATAATGTTCGTAGGACTATATCATTTTGATGTGTTTTGAGCCGACTTCGCAAAGAACTCAATTTCTATGATTTTGTTTTTGTTGCGTGGTGCAAAGGTTATATTGTTTTTTATTTAATTTGTGGATCAGTTACCTATCATCTCTGTTGAATTTGATAAAGTCGTTATTTTCAACCGACTTTTCAAAAAGGAGGCTCTCAATTCGTCTGTATGTTTTTTTTGTATGTATGTTACTAGATTACTCCGTCAATTGTGTGTGAACCTATTCGAACGATTCTTTTTAATCGGTATATTTTCGAGGTGATCTCATTGTAATTTCATGGAGATCTGATAAGTATCTCCAGAGATATGACGATCAACGTCTCAAACTTGCTACTGAAACTGACTCGCGGGGCATGGAAGTCGGTTGTTTTTTAATAAACTATCTGAATTATATTATTATTTTATCATTGTGCATTTCATTGTTCTACACACATTTCATCAAGATCCTATCTTAAATGGGTGAGATGTCTGTGTAGAGATAAATTTGTTTTTTATCTGATCTAAGGCCGGCCTCCTACATCCAGAATTCTGCGTTGAAATTTCGAACGCAGTAAATCCATCCAAATCTATGGATGGACCTATTACAATCGTATGGTAGTTTTCCGTTCGAAGTTTTCTCTTCGAATCGTCTTATGGGGCTCATTAAAATGGTATCAATGAATAATTATCATGATCAATTAATAATAAATAAATCAGTCGGGTTTAAATTTTGAATTTAAGTTTTAAAATAGTTTTTTAAATGATCATATTAAAAAATGTAACATTGTGTTTCTATCTTGTTTCAGATAATATTAAAAACACATTTGAGACTCTCGGCTTTCACGACAGACGAGATTGAGAGGTGGGATTCAAAAATAATATTAGTTATATCATATTTTAATATTAGTTACATTTATATTACTTTGGACACGTGTTGTGATATATTCGCTTGTGTCAGGGAGCAATGACCAGACGTGTGGACGCCATGTTTGTATTTACTTATTACATTACACTTTCCGTTACTTGCATTGCCTAGTGTTTAAGTTGTGAGCCACTCACATGTTGCCTAGTTAAGTAGTTAGTTATTAAGGTTTGCTTTGTGGGAGCTTACAAAATCGACGATATTCAGGCGATAGTAAGTTAAGCTTCAAGTGTATCTTAAATTGTAAGTAAGTAACTTTGAAATAAGTTTTTTGTTTTCTTTCATTCATCAACAGCGTTAGCGAAGAGCGAAACCATTTTTTTTTTCGTAGTTTATAGTTTCTTTATTATTATAAATAACTATTTTTCACACAGGTATGTTATTAATTTGCGAGTGTTTACTAAGTACTAGGAGTCTAAACAACAATTCAGGATATAAGATGTTTAATATAAATATATATTATAAAATATACAATAAAAAGGGATATTGTATTCATTAGTAAGTTAAGGTTCTTTAGAAATACTATAAAATCATTTCCTGATTGACATTACTTCATGTCTTTGATTAGTTTTTAAGTTTTTTTATGGACTGGTGCCATGTTAAGTTTTCCACATTTTACTTAGCATATCGGTTCGCATTGTCTTAAGTTGCATGTTAGATAAGTTTATATTCACTACCCCTTTTTTTATTTTTCATTAAAACAACATACATAGCATAATTATTTATTTTATTTAAAAAGCACCCTAATCCTAAACCTTATTATAGATAGGTATCTATTAAATTACAGATAGGTATTATAGACAGTGAGGGCCAGTTTCACCGGTTCCTGATAATGCGTTAAATAGTTAGTTATCTTACACATGACGCCATATAAAAGCTGTCAAAAATCTGTCAGATTTTATTAGCGCTATCAGGAACCGGTGAAACTGGCCCTAAGTATAACGTAGCGTAGGTCATACAGTGTAGGCTTATCGTGAAGTTTGATAAGTATTGAAATGTACGAAATGACAGAGATGGAGCTAAACAGCCCGCATTGCTTCGTTTCCGTCATTTAGTTCATTTTGTTCATTCAATAATCAACTGTCAGAGTTCGTGCTATGGGGGCATGAGCAGTGGACTGATATCTAGATGTTTATTTGCATTTTTAATATGGTAAGTAATAGACGTTAGAATTCGATATATACGTTTTCAATAAATGGGAGATAAGTACCTCTTAGGGCCAGTTTCACGGGTTCCTAAGAGCGCTAATATGAAAAAATCTGACAGATTTTTGACAGCTTTTATTTGGCGTCATGTATCAGATAACTAGCTGACGCATTATCGGGAACCGATGAAACTGGCCCTTAGTCTATCATTCGTCTGTGGTAAACCTAAAAATGTTTGTCGGTTTGAAGGACAAAGTTTACAGTAGAATCACAGACACAATGACACTTAACATCTTAAATGTTCTAAATAATTTAAAGGCCAAAAATGCTTTTGTCCCGATGTTTATCTGTCTGTTCTCGACTTCTCGCTTACAAGTCTCATTTTTCAACGAATATTGACGAAATAAAAAGTCACAAGTTCCTTGATTTATTTAAAAAAAAATATCGATTGCGTTTTTATGATTAGGGGGAAAATAGGGGGGATAGGGGAGAAGTTTGCTGTAGCGTTTATCAACGGATTTCAGTCAAATCGGAAAGGCTCACTAAAGCCATATTCATACTACACAAGATGTTGCAAAAAAATATTCAAAAAGGGGCAGTGGAGGGGGGGCAGTGGAGGGGGGAAAGGGGGCAAGTTTGCTGTAGATGGATAATTAAAAAGATTTGACATTAAAATAACAATAATAATATGAGAAGGATAAAACTATACAATCACTAGGATGTGTGAGCGAGACGGGCAACATTTTTTTTAATCCTTCTCGTGTATGCGATTTTATTGTTTGCCACCAGCTCTGCCCCCAGCTCTAGTGGCGCCTATTGGCTTTCACCCGGTGTCATATATAACCCGACCAAATTACGTTGTTAATTATATCTCATAGCTGGCATATGTATCACGTGTTCATCATTTTAGACGGGTTATATCTCTATAGCTATTTCATCGTATACGCCAAATTCTTCTCCATTTAATTTTCCCTCCACGCTGTAGCGTCATTTATCGACGGAATTAAATAAATTTGAGAGGCACACTAAGGACGTCATTCTAAATAAGATTTGGCAAAAAAAAACTATAAGGAGGAGTGGAGGAGAGAAAGAGGGTAAAGTTTGCTGTAGCGTTATATATGGACGGATTTCAATGTCTATAAGGGCACTCAAGGTCTGGTGTTCTCACAGAACTACTATTTTATTCTGCGCCTACAGTTACATACAGACATCATCACGCGACCGTTTTGCTGGTCGTGTTACCTTCTACCGTAAAAAAGGGAAAAGGTGAGTCTGTGTAAATATGTCGCTAAGTGCCCTCCCACACTTTGATCCCTGATATTGACTGGCCTGCATCTCATTATAGCACACGGGGTGGATTTGCCAAAGGGACCCCCTTTTTAAACTTAAGTTTAGGAGAGCGTTATACACATCCTTTCTGTATAACGAATATTAATAAAGTGCTATAATGATTTAAAATTAGAGAAAATGTGAGAGAAACAGAGAGTGTAAAATTTGAGAAAGAGAGAAGAAGAAAGAGTTGTTAAACTTTTTACTATTTTGAATATGTCCACCAAGCCGGGCACGTCAAACTAAGTATACTTATCATGTACAAACTTCGTGCAATTACCAATGGAGATGTTAACGTTGTAATTCGCAAACATTTTTTTCTGCCGATACTTACCGTCACCACGAGGTAAACACGCATTGCACACACACAAATCACTCACTTTAACGATCCCGCACACTAGCTTGAAACACGCACACAGTATTAAAAATACAGCGTAGTTACGCACGGTCATATGGCCAAAAATGGCTATATGGCCAGCAGAGGGGTACGCCTTGCGTTAACATCTCTATTGGTAAATACTCGAAGTGTACAACATTACAGACAGAGTGCAAGCCTTTCTAGAGGTGAACACGGAATCTTTTTTAGTGTATGTATATTCTATCAACACATATCACAAATTAATTACTAGAGATACAAGCATAGCATATACAAGAGGGTACAAGCATCTACTTATTTCCTTTGCCACTTTACTATGCACATAGATATGGTACTTATATTTTCAACACTTTGACTGCGGCACTTTTTCGCATAATTTTTTTATTTTTTTAATGTTTTATTTGTAATTTGTTTTCGTAGCTCTGGCATCAAATCAAAACTAAAATCCAACAGCAGAAGGTCACACGCACCCCTTGTGAAAAATTAATTAAAAAAATAAATTTACTATATATATTTTTTAATTTTACTTCCGGTACCAAAAATCAAAAAACGCACGGTTTGTGTTTTCAGCAACGAACGATAGGTTTATTTTACGTAACAATTCAGTTTCTATTATAGGTAGACGTTATTAAAAGTTATTAGAAGTGCCAACTATTATACTCACTAATATTTGCTGTCGACTGTTTCGACCTAGTTATTAAAAATCAGTAAAAAATGTATATTATTTTCCGCTCAGATTAAATTAAGTTTGATTAACATATAAAATTGTTTTAAAAGCAGCCAGTGCGACAGTCACCATTCCAAACAATCTCGGTTCCCTCCAAAATATTCAAATTAAGATCATCTGTTAGTTCGCGCGCTTTTTGCCGCCGCCATCTTGGCCGTCAGTGACAGAATATTGTTCTAGAAAATATCTTTTGAAGTGATTCAAAGTGGATGAAGGGCAATAAGGGGCTGGGAATGTGGAGACAATTTTATGGGTCCGTCAGCCTCGGGAATATTAGGTAAGGCAGCTTCTACTGCAAGAGAAGATTAACGAATTTAATTAATCTTTGTGGTAGGCATATTTCTCGTACGTTTGTCAAACATAATATTTGAACGTCGTCACGTCAATCCAAATTTGTCATCAATAATTCAAACACGTGAATTGTTTAATTCAGAGTGGAAGATGTCATATAAATTATACTATAGACAAAGCTTTAGTCATTGTTCCGAGAGACAAAGTATTCATCAACCAACATACAAAAAGAAGGAGGTTCTCAATTCGTGTGTATGTTTTTTTTTGTATGTATGTTACGCGATTACTCCGTCAATTGTCAACCAATTCGAATGATTTATTTTTTAATCGGTAGAATACGTTTCCGAAATGGTTTCATTGTAATTTCATCGAGATTTGATAAGTATCTCCAGAGATATGACGATAAACGTCACAAACTTGCTACTGAAATTGGCTCGCGTGGAAGTCGGCTGTTTTAGTTTTTAAACAATCTTAATTATTTTGTATTTCATTTCGATTGATCTAGATATTATGCCAATGCTGGAAAAGTAAAAAAAAACCTTAGAGGGATAAAATTGTATCAATCTAGTAAAAGTGTCTGGAGTCCAAGAGTACCAAGAGACACTGTCTGGTGTCCGCCTAGCCAGCTACCTCCATCAAGTCGGTTCATTTGACGCTATAACATCTAATGTGTTCCGGCAAGAGCCAGTTTACATTCTAGACCTAGCGTTGTACTATCCTCGACCGCATCGCCAATTTACCAACAGGTGAGATCGTGGTGAAACGTAGTTCATTAAAATATTACCTGAAAAATTTAAGACAGTCGAATGCCTTATAACCAATTTACATTTTAAATAAAAAAACGTATTAAACATACGTTGTTTCATGTCAACGTTGTCAATGTTGTCACGTTTTAATTCATCTTTCGATCCAATAACTTATTCAGCGGTTTTCATCTAAAGGCAAGCAACATTAGCATGTGGAACGTCACAAGACAGGTACAAATGCCTGTACAAAGCCTGTTTCATAAATTGAAATGAGGTGGCGAATTAAAATATAAATCAAAAGAGGATTTTTCTCGACACGTCGCCGGCGGGAAATTGGAAAAATCTACCGCGACACTGCCGCGCGCGCGTTTACATTGAACAGGAATAATGGAGAGACGGTACGATATGTTTGAACATGTTATTTGATGGGTTTTGTTGTAATTACCTTGTAGTATTATTAAATTATATAAATTAATTATTATTGACATAAAGTTAACATCAACACCAATATTATAAATGTTAAAAGTCGGTTTGTATATTTCTTTGTTTGCTCTTATTAACGTAGACCAATAGTAACCGTTACCTAGACCAATTCGGTTGAAATTATTCTCAGAAATAGCCAATAGCTTAGAAAATAATGTAGGATAGTATTGATGCGAACTAATTTGCGAATGCCACTGTAGGTCAATAGCCTTCTAGATAATTTTATGGAGCTTTATAGCTAACTACGTTAAAATTGTGTGTAGACAGTAAGTAAGTACTTACCAGGTTTCACAGATGTGTTTATTTTGGAAAAATGCTAGACTCTAGATCGATTTTAACGGAAACCGTAGTAAAATGTAGAAAATAACTATGGCAATAAAATAGTATAGTTAGATATACATACGGATTTATTTAAAGAAAGTATTGTTAGAAAAGACAGGTACATAAAATAAACATACAGGTGACTGAAATACCACCTAACCTCGCTTTAGTTACGGAACACTTGGCCTTTTTACGGTAGCCGAATGGCAAAAAACGGAACCCCTATAGATTCGTCATGTCTGTCTGTCCATCTGTATGTCACAGCCATTTTATTCCGAAACTGTTAGGACTACAGAATTGAAACTTGGTAGGTAGATGTATTCTGTGAACCGCTTTCCGATTTTTATACAAAAATAAAAAATATATAAGTTTCAGGGAGGGGGCGGCATCTCATACATAGAACTGAAACAAAAAAAAATTCTTCAAACCTATACGTGTGGGGTGGTGACTGGTGTCTATGGATAGGTCTTCAAAAATGACGGGTTTGGAATGGAAGGTTTCTAAAATCATTTTTTCTCAAACTCAATCATTGAAAGATAGGCGCGTTTAAAGTGGTAAAATGTGTCCCCCCCCCCCCCCCCCCCCTCTCCTCTAACTTTTAAAGTATGGGAGTGAAAAATCTAAAAAATATATATGCTGTAGATCTCAATAAAAACTAACAACGATAATTGGTTTGAACGAGATATAGTCAGAAGTTTTAGAGATATGGCGACCGCAAAGATAACTTTGTTTTTCATACAAACACTACGAAAAACAAAGTTAATTTTGTTGTTGCGAAAAATCATAGTTAAGGAATACTTAACTGTGTTTCGGAACCCTACAAGTGCGAGTCCGACTTGCACTTGGCCAGTTTTTTTTATATTTGCAATAACCTCACGGCTTTCAAAACACCGTGGTACAACGCACTCGCGCCGCAACAAGATAATAAGAGTGTTCCGTACATATTAAGCTCGCGGACCACCGCCACTCTGTTATACAGCCTCATTTAAATAAACATGATGAAATTGAAAGAATTACAGCCGGTGGGGGCTTTATTGCTCCAGAAATTACCAGAAATATTCTAATGGAATATGTGATCGTGGAAAATATATAGACGTAAGTAGAATACAGAATGTGGTACAGATGAAAATATTGTGTGCGTTTATGTCTGGAGATAATTGTTTTTTTTTAAGTGAAACTTCTTTAAACGCACCGGGGTAAAATTTGACGGACGTGACGTAGCGTCACGGTCTGAAGGCAGCGGATGTGACGTAAGCGTCATGTTATATTTTATATATATAAACGCAACTTCGAAGTTTCACTTATAATGCGTAGCTTTCTTAGTACCCTCTTTTTTAGGGTTCCGTAGCCGAATGGCAAAAAACGAAACCCTTATAGATTCGTCATGTCTGTCTGTCTGTCTGTTCCGTATGTCACAGCCATTTTATTCCGAAACTGTTAGGACTACAGAATTTAAACTTGGTTAATAGATGTATTCTGTGAACCGCTTTGTGATTTTTATACAAAAATAATATATATAAATTTTTCAGGGGGGGCATCCCATACATGGAACTGAAAAAAAAAAAAATTTTCTTCAAACCTATACGTGTGGGGTGGGTGTCTATGGATAGGTCTTTAAAAATGACATCGAGGTTTCTACAATTATTTTTTCTCAAAGTCAATCATTTGAAATATAGGCGCGTCTAAAGTGGTAAAATGTGTGTCCCCCCCTTTAACTTTTAAAGTATGAAAGTGAAAAATCTAAAAAAATATATATGCTGTAGATCTCAATAATAAACTGGCCAAGTGCAAGTCAGACTCGCACTAGTAGGGTTCCGTATACAGTCACCGTACACTACAGTATTTTATGATCGAGAAAAAAATACCACTACCTAAAAATATCATTTTTCGCCAGCAAAAAATAATAATTAATAAAGATTTTATTTCTTATAACGCCTAACAAAGGTGTTAGGGATCGAAATTTCAATATAACGCCATCTATGGGACGTTTACCTAACTAAGCGTTCGTAGATGGCGTGAAATTCCGAAAAAAACACGTTTCTTGTATGGGGACCCTCTATTATTTTTAACTTCATTCTGTTTTTAGTATTTGTTGTTATAGCGGCAACAGAAATACATCATCTGTGAAATTGTCAACTGTCTAACTATCACGGTTCATGAGATACAGCCTGGTGACAGACGGACAGACAGACAGACAAACAGACAGACAAACAGACGGACAGCGGAGTCTTAGTAATAGGGCCCGTTTTACCCTTTGGGTACGGAACCCTAAAAACTAACAACGAAAATTGGTTTGAATGAGATACAGTCAGTAGTTTTTGAGATATGCGACCGCAAAGATAACTTTGTTTTTCATACAAACACTATGAAAAACAAAGTTATTTTTTTAGTTGCGAAAAATCATAGTTATAGAATACTTTACTATGTTACGGAACCCTACGAGTGCGAGTCTGACTTGCACTTGGCCAGTTTTTATTTTCTGGAAGACAAGCACTTGACCTAGACTTATATGATGTAGGTATACTACAGGTTATGTAGGCTAGGACGATCAACTAGATCAGAGACGTATTTCCTAATTAGAGAGTGACAGCGCTACATGCGAGAGTAGTGTACCGATATATTAGCTATGTAGTCTAAATAATACTATATTCGAGATAGATGTTACTTTGACAAAATATATTTTTTAACCGAATTCACAAAAAAGGAGGAGGTTCTCAATTCGTCTGTATGTTTTTTTATTTGTGTGTATGTTACGCGATTTCTCCATCAATTGTGAACTGTGATTGTTTAATAGGTAGGATACGTTTCCGAGGTGGTCCCATTTTAATTTTATCGAGATCTGATTAGTATCACCAGAGATATGGAGATAAATACTCCAAACATAGGAGAATGTACTGGTTTAAGTAGAAGAGTCCCAAGAAGATTATACACAATGGAGGTTGCTAATGCATATAAGATATTCTTACGTTAACTGTGAGCGAGATAGAAATAAAGGTGGGGATATTTTTTTTTATATCTTATAGGCAAGCGTTCAAACGCTTCTAGCAACAGGTGAGATAGTGGTCAACCACTATCTCACCTGTTGCTAAGTGATGATGCGGTCGAAGATAGAGAAGTGGACTAGAATGGGAACTAGCTCTCAAGGATAGCTGCCGGAACACATTAGATGTTTCGCGACAGTTTTTTAAACATTTTTAAACTTTTTTAATTTTACTTTTTTAAACATTTTTAAACATACCTAATATTTTTTGACATGACATGACATTTGGCGAAGATGGCGGCCATTTCAGTCCCGCGACACTGCATACATAATGAAATAACTCAGAATTATGAACGTACTTTGTACCAATCAACACAGCAAAAAAAAAATATAAGCATAAAACCACATATTATATAATAGTTACTACGTAAATAATACTTTCCGTTGTTAGGTTGGCTACACAGTGCTTTCTTAATTCGGGTATCCACAATATAGGGAAATGCCTCTTACAACGTAGTAGAGTGATTCAGTACTCTGTTGGCCATATGGCGGCAATTGATGTTAGTAATCGCAAATAATACTTTTTAATATTCATTTTGGAATACAACTAGTCCGTGTTATAAAAGTATTTGGAATTATTGTAATAAAATAGACAATTAATTATCGTGTGTGTCAGATGCTTTAATCGTACAGGGCCATTTTGGACATTGTCCTTTGATACCTTGATGACATCATTATTACTAGTGAATATTTTCACTTTAGCGCGGCATTTAAAGTCATTTTTTTAGGGTTCCGAACCCAAAGGCTACCAAATGAACACTTTCTGAGACTTTGTTGTCTGTTCGTCCGTCCGTCCGTGTGTCTATATGTGCGCACTTTACAGATCTGTATCTTCTTAACCGTTATAGGTACATACTTGAAATTTTCAAAAAGTATATATCCGTCAGTGTATAACGGCCCAGACACGAAATTTAATAGATGCATGTAATTTCATTAAAACTTTTTTTGCACTAAAAAGGGTAAAATAAGTTATATATATTTAGGATAATAAGGGCCAGTTTCACCGGTTCCTGATAGCCCTATCAGGAACTAATCTAACACATTTTTGACAGCTTTTGTATGAAATCTGTCAGATAACTATCGGTCACTTTATCATGAACCGGTGAAACTGGCCCTAAGTCCGCTAACATACGTTGTAGTATTTTAGTAGCTTCCCATTAGAAAAGACAAAACCTTGAATAATTAATTCTCGTGTAAGTCCTGGGTAAGTAACTAGATTTTAAATGTAGAAAATACAACATTTTAAGGGCCAGTTTCACCGGTTCCTGATATGCTGTTGATTCCTGATATTTTCCTGCGCTAATATGAAGGAATCTGATATATTTTTAACAGCTTCTATATATCGTCATGTGTCAGATAACTAGCAAGCGCATTATCAGGAACTGTTGAAACTGATAAAGGTGGTTCATGATAAAGTTACAGATATTTATCTGAAAGATATCGCCATTAAAAAGCTATCAATTATATGTCAGATTAGTGACCCGGTGAAACTAGCCCTAAATCTAGTTACCTAGGAAATAAACACTAACAAATAAAACTTAATGTAGATACATGAATATACTTACTTACACCTATATGATATAATCATATCATGTTTTTATTTTATCATATTACGATTTGTTCTGCAATTATCATAGCGCATTTGCCTATCATTTTTCCCTTTTTTTGGTTGAGGACGAACATCATGCCGCTACTTGGCGATTTGTCTTTGTCAGTAGAGGGCTCGAGCTCTTATCACGCAACCTACTCATTTAGGAATAAGATCTAGGCTTGTCAAATTGGAGTGAGTGACTTGATTCTTGTTATGACCATAAATTCATACATTACATATAGTTAGGCTTATTTAGCATCGAAGAATCTAAAACCGTAATAGTCATAAATACGTGCAAACACGTAAACAAACTTAATAATTTACGTCCAACGCTTTTTTTCATTTAATACCTCCAGCTGCGTTGCCCGAGTACTTGATAAACTAATTCCCAAAGCTAACTTTATTACTCTGCCTGAAGAACCTGGCGTTCCATTTTCCCAAATTCACCGACACAATTCTTTTATTGCCTTTACAAGATTACTCTGAAACCTGCCATCGAAAATATATCTAGTTCATCCATTAGGGCGCTCTCCAGCTTAAGTGGTTTCAGAGCGGAGTGGTCGTTGACACAGTTACCAGGCCCCGCCCAGAGAGCCAGCCGCCCAACTTAGCCCCGCCCAGCCATCTTGCGGACTCCTTTTATCTCGACCACTTACGTAGATATATTCCCAGTTTTATCTAAGCTCGTTTCGAATGAAAGGATTTTATCTTGAGGGTGTGGGTTCTGCGAGATGTTATTCTATCGTTCCAATTTATTTGCTTTAGAGGAGGAGCACCTATTGCCTCCTCTGCGATGTTTGCGGTGCCAAGTAGACCGTGTCAAGTAGCTTTTCAAAATAAGTTGCTTGGAGAGATCAAGGATTTTATTTTTCAGGAAAGTAATTGCTCAAGACTGACGATAATCACCTACTTTCTATGTCAATTAGTATTAAGATGCTAACATAAACTTTCAGTATAAAGGTGCTTTCACCTATTATTTTTTAGCTATCCGTACCTAAGGGTTTCAACAGAATTCTTTTACAGAGACTTCGTTGTCCGTCTTTGTCAAGGCTGAACGCGCACTATAGTCACGACAGTCAAGAATCAAGAAGAATCAAGAGTCAAAGCATGTATTCTTTTCTGACGTAAACGATTGGATGACCGCTGAATGGTTCATTACTTTTTTTTTTCTAATTCAAAGCGTTAAATTCTGCTTTTGCTATGTTTACTTGATAATTGGTTATGATTTATTTTATGATTTATGATTTTGACGTGTATATGTGCGTATATTTATACTGCCTACATACTGAATAAATGCTTTGATTCTTTGATTCTTTTGATTCAGTATGTAGGCAGTATTAATATACGCACATATTAATGCGTATATACACGTCAAAACTATATATCATAATCAACGTTGACGTTAGACTATTTAAAAAAAATTAAGTATGGTTGCCAACCATACACGTAACTGTGTGTTTCAGTACTGACAATTTTTATATAAAAATAATACCGGCTAAGTCAAGTCGGACTCGCCCACCGAGGCTTCCGTACCAACATTGGTTAGTACCAATTAAGCTAGACCTCTAAATTGTATGAGCGCTGATATAACTCAGAGGCCAATCTTAATTAGCTCAACTATGTATATATAGGGATACCCTTGAATTTTCAACGTTTTTTTTATTTTTTTTGGAATGTTTCTTTATTTGTGCTGTAAGACCTTGCTTCTTGCCAAATTTCATGATTCTAGGTCAACGGGAAGTACCCGTTTCGGTTTTCGGCCCAAAATCTATAGGGTACTTCCGGTTGACCTAGAACTGTCAATTTTGGTTAAAAGTAAGATCTTACAGCACAAATACAGGAAAAATTTCAAAAAATAAAAAGTTAAAAATTAAGGTAAATTTTGGTACTTACAAGGTAAAGTAGTTTTAGCGTGAAGAAGAACAGACATACACATCAACTGTCGCCTTTATAATATTAGTTGGTATTTGGATAGGTAACCACCGCTTACTTGGATAGGTAACCACCGCTTACTTGTACACCGATGTACTAATTAAGGGTGCACACTGGCCAAATTCTAGCCAGAATAGTTCAGGACAATTCAGTTTTATCCAAATTTGTCCAGTATATCTTTAATTTACAATGCATGTGCTTATAATATAAACCTATTCGAAAACACTTTGCAGCTACCCGCCCTTAAAATACCAAAAACAATAATTTATGAAAAGGTCAAGAAAAATAAAAGGGAGCCTTCCAATTGAAGCATATTCGATCTTCACGAGGGAGCTATCGACACCAGTACGTGATCGGCCGCAGACAATCCCGGGTAAAATAACCGGTGGATTGGTGCTCTCATCGCGAACATATCAAAAATACACCGTCCGGTCGCTCTGAGCTTTATTAAGAATAAATTTAGGGCGGACGAAGAGGCTTGGAGATGGTACAATTCATAAACTTACCGGGATAACTATGTATTTTATTTAATTAAGTCAGTATAAAATATTAGGTTTATTTTTAAGTGTAACTACAATGTTACTACGTATTATACTGAGACCTCTTTCTAGTATATTATTCACATAGCATACATGTCTCAGGCCCTGACTTCGACGGAGAGAGTGGAGTAAAGTAAGTGGAGACTGGAGAGGAGATATTGTTGACAACAACCAAAGGAATTGCCGCATGCTGAGTGCATTTAACAGCATGACGACATTTTGACACAAATTCAATAAAATAAGTCCGGCCAAAGTTTATTATTTCAAATTCTCAAGTTCATCCAATCCGATGTTTCTAAAAGTGAAGTTCGATCTTAATACCTATTTATTACAAAAGTATGATGATTAATGACTGTTTACACTTTTCTAGTAGGTAATTACTTGAGTGACTGGCAAGTATGCGTGCGTTCATCTAACTCACTTTAGACTTTACTTCGAGATGCTTCAGACAAGTTGTGACTTCAGTGCTCATGGTTAAACATGCGACTTTTAGCAAACCGCTAACATAGGTACCTAGTAGCATGAATGAAACACGAAAGGTAATAATATAAGTAGGTATATACATTCATTTATTGCGTACAACTTCAATTTCTCTTCATCTAACAAAACCATTATTGTACAATAAATATGGTAGTTAAAGGTACGGCCACTCGCGGTTTCCTGCGATCTGCGGGTGCGATCTCAGTACTTTTCAATTGTTTTCTGATCGCGTTTGGAGTGAACCAGTCGATACAAATACTACTGCGCTAACTGATCGCCGCCTAGATCGCGCACGCTGGATGCTGCGGTGTGCTGCGGGTGCGGGACCTTAAAGCTCTCTATATTTTTATACTAATTTGTATTATTTTGTAAAAATAAACCACTTATATATTTTATTTTTATACATTTTTAGTTTTTTTATATATATATAAAATTAATGTACAAGTACTTGTACTATTATTTATTTTGTGGCAGTAAATATCATTCCGCTATATGCTAAGCTACGCTACCCGCTACCGCCTATGCCCGACATCGCAGCAGCGCGAGGCGCCTATCTTCAGACTAATGCATTTATGCAACAGCGCGAGCGATCGATACTACGCGTAATTTCGCAGAATATCGCTAGAAAAATCGCCTTTATCCTCGCTTTTATGTTTTGTATTTATTTTCAGTTCTACCCTCAGAAGCTCCGGTGACGTGCACACTTCATTTATCAAACGTGGGTATGGCGGTAGGTGAGTTTATGGAGACTACTGGAAAGTTGGTGTATGATATTATTGTGACTTTTTGTTACTGCAATAATAATGAACGGATGAACCGCGATTTAATAAGTAGTTACAACAGCACAAGATAGCTTATGACGACTTGGCTTTTAAAATGGAATCTACCTATAATAAGCAATTTTAAGTAAAAACTTTTTAAGCACAAGTTTATTTTTATCATATATAATGAAACATAACTAATGATAACAACACATACAAGCACAAATTCTACTGTCCATTCATTCCTTCATTTTCCATCACAGAGTTCCAGTCCCTTCTGCCGGGCTCCATCATCACGTCAGCTCGATGGTACCATATACATACTGTATTATTACCGAACATATGCAAGTAGGATACCGAATTTGTCTAATCGAACGTCAGAAAGTGGTTCTAATTAAGCTTCCAAGATTTGATCCACAAATACATTACTCACTAACACCGCAAGTTAAATTGTTCGTTGCGTTAGGAGATTTATTCGATCTCTTTTTTCAAGACCTTTTTCTGTTCTTTCAAGACTTTCGTATTGTGCGGCGACTAAAATCGTATTGTTTCACTCTGTGCCGGAGGCCCTAACATTTAAAGTTATTGTATGAGTAATACAAATACACATATTTTATCATTGGTTTTGAGGAAGATATAAATTATTTTCAAAACGGTTGTTTTAGTAGACTGATTAGGTCTCATACGCAACACAGCATAGTTTAGTTTCGAGAACTTTTAGGTCTCCATTGCACCAGCAGAAAGTTCTTTGAAAATGATGCCGCCGTGACCGTGTTAATAAGGTTCGGTATAAAATAGGTAAAATAATAGAAATAATTAAACTATGTTAGTCACCTAATTAATAAAATAGACAGCAGCCTAAGCGACGTCTTCACCATTTAATGAATCGTCTGTCTATAACAAATGCCTATAAAAACTTTATCAGATCCGATCTAAAGACAAAAAATTGATTACACAAAAACAGCGAATCTGTAACTCGGTTACCGTTTCTACAAAGTTCTAAAAATAAACAGAAAAAAAAACTTAAAAAGGAAGGTAGCTCGAAGTAAAATAAGGCTTAACAAGTAGAAGAGTAAATCCGATTTGAAAAGGAATTTGAATAAGTCGGTGCGGGCGGGAGCTTTGTGTCTCCGTCGCAAAGCACGGGAAGTTTCCTATTCCCTGAATTAAAATAACGTAGCTAAAGTTATATTAACTTACCTGTATTGCTATTCTAGGGAAACGAGTACCTGCCTAAGTATAAGTTTAAGTTTGTATATGTATTATAAAGAGGAAAGATTATATTTTATTTTTTGTTTGTTTGTTAGATTGTTTGTTACAATTTAACTCAAAAACTACTGAACCGATTTAAACAATTGTTTCACTAATGGAAAGCTACATTATCAACAAGTAACGTAAGCTTTATTTTATCCCCGTATTCTCACGGATACGGGAACTACGCGCGTGATTCCGCGAGGCGCTACTAGTTCTTTATATAAAGGTAAAAGGTGTAATGACAATAACCGATGGTAAATGATGGTAAATCGTAAATTATCTCTGCGTATAACAGGCACAATGACTGATGATGAAAGATGAAACATAAACCAACAGTTAAAAAATCACTTGCCGCCCGCTTAAAAGGCGTGTACAGAAAATACATATTTTGCGTACACTTACTACCAATAACCGTTTTTCGAATAGATGGGTGTTAATTAAGATAGTTTAATAATATCGTTTAAAAACTAAAAAAGAACCGACTTCAATGCTATTCATTTTCAGTACCAATTTTGAGATGTTTATCTCAATATCTCTGGAGATACTTATCAGACCTCGATAAAATTACCATGGTACCATACTTGGGATATCTCCTTTCGAACAAAAAAATAATAATCAAAATCGGTTCATAAACGACGAAGTTATCCGCGAACAAACATAAAATATATATATATATACGGTCGAATTGAGAAACCTCCTCCTTTTTTTAATGTCGGTTAAAAACTAAAACAACCAACTTCCACGCCCCGCGAGTCAACTTCAGTAGCAAGTTTGAGACGTTTATCGTCATATCTCTGAAGATCTTTATCAGATCTCAATGAAATTACAATGGGATACAAGCTACAAAATGTGCACGAGCAATAAAAAAAAATCATTCGAATCGGTTTACAATTGACGGAGTAATCACGTAACATACATACAAAAATAATAAAAAAAACATGCAGACATATTGAGAACCTCCTCTTGATGCCTTTTAGATCTCCTACATACACAGGATACTAAGAGCGAGTGAAACTGCAGGACGCAACTACATACATACCTATAAATCATCACCCAAAATATGAACACCAATCCATATCATTCACCACAAAAATGAACCAATATTGTTAATAGCAATCCAATCAGCCAAAAGGTTACCAGTTACCATAGAAAAAGTTTAGTATCAGCAGTAAATTAGGGTAATCACCAATATCGATAAAACCAATAAGACCAGGTACCGGATAGGAAGTGACACGTTATTCCATTGTCTGGAGTACAATAGAGTGCATAAGCTTGCCCATTACTTTAATAAGCTGATATGTGGAGCAGGGAACGCAGGGGACGATTCGTAAGCTAGATATCAACTTTTACTGAATATGAATACTTATTGCTTACAGTTTATTTTTAACTACGGACACTAGACACAGGCGTACAATTCGTAGCGATGTGCGCCATAGCTTTAGTGCGAGCGCGCACAGCGTTGCGAAGCGTTTATTCTACCGCACGCTAGAATAAACTGTATACAGGAAAAATACGTTTGTCTCACCGCAAATGCGTTCACTTCTGTGATACTCCATACTTCACAGAATATGCGTGCGGTAGAATAAACGCACTGCAACCGCCGCGAACGATTAGCGTTAACGTTCCATCCACCCGAACGAATCGTTTAGCTTCATCATGCATCATACGTACAGCTATTGAATTTAATTCCTTGCCGATGACGCTGGTGTCTGTGTTTCCCAGTAACTACAACCCGAGGGTCTTTAATTCACGAGTGACAACAGGTATCTTCTAGGTAAGCGTGATACATCGTCGACCGCATCGTCTCTTAACTTCAGTGCATCCAGCATGGCAAGGGGACTATTGTCTTTCCACCTATCCGTGTTTTGTTTGGTGGAGAAGGCACATTATAAGTAAAGTTTTTTGACAATTGTAAACGCCCTGACTTTTAATCAATTCTTTTTACGAAACTAAATCAAAACTCGGTGTTAAACTTCACCAAACGTTTAATTTGTTGTGTTGATCTCCTGTCAGTGGCGAAAAACAGGGAAATAATTTTGTCTTTCCCTCGGGGATAAGGCCATGCTAGCCGGTGAGATAGTGGTCAAGCGCGTACCTGTATAGTATAAAAATAAAATAAACTGGCCAAGTGCGAGATGGACTCGCACACGTAGAGAATATCTAATAAGTTTTAGCAATTTGCCGGAAAAAAAGTTTCTTGTATGCTTTGATTTTAAATTTGATTTTGTTTTTTACATAGGTGGTAAGAGTATATTATATCAATATTCCGCCTGACTTGCTAAAAAGTAGCTTACCACTATCAAGGATATAAACTAACGCCATAACCTTACGATGTTCCGGCAGCACACAGCTCTTGAGAGTCAGAGTACCTACTCTAGGCTACGTAGATAGCTTTGAAAGTGGTCAACCGCAAGCCTGTAATTAAAAAAAATCTTGAATACCTACTGGGGTTAATTACATATGCTATAAATACTTCTTAACAAGAGGAGTAATCATAAATCATTCCATGCATCGAAAACGAAATAAATTTCTCAAAAAGTGGCAATAGAACTCATCAATAAGCAATCGCATCTAGATTAGGCAGTTCTCCAGCGAAGTATTGTGGCGACATAAAGCGGGACAGGGGTCCACACAATGTGCCCTAAATATCATACTTACTACGATATTTTGTAAGTAGATACGTCGTAATCCAAAATACTATATTTGAATTCTTACCTAAAATAATTTCTTCTAGTGCTTTAAGCTTGTTTTTAACAAGCTTAAAGCACTAGAAGAAATTATCCGGTCGGGTTCCGTACCCAAAGGGTAAAGCGTGACCCTATTACTAAGACTCCGCTGTCCGTCTGTCTGTCTGTCTGTCTGTCTGTCCGTCTGTCACCAGGCTGTATCTCATGAACCGTTATAGTTAGACAGTTGACATTTTCACAGATGATATATTTCTGTTGCCGCTATAACAACAAATACTAAAAACAGAATAAAGTTAAAAATAATAGAGGGTCCAAATACAAGAAACGTGTTATTTTCGGCATTTCACGCCATCTATGAACGTGTTAGCTTACTCATAGATAACAAGGTGGGTGGGTGGTCGGTAGTCTAGTAATCTACCATAAACTTAATATGTCTGGAGCTAAATATTCACTTGGAACTACTTCCAAAACTACCTGCCTATACTTCAGCTAATAGGTAGGACTTATTAATAAAATATAAAAGTCAGGACATCACCGAGAAAGCATTTTATTTGTACCTTCATCATTATAACAACAGTTTATGTACCATCAGGAGACTCAGGACCATTATAATAGACAATAGAACAAAGAGAACAGCAAAATACCAATAAGTATTTAATGTTAAGTCACAAGGCTTTATAACAAGTTTCAACAAGACATAACACATGAAAATCACTACCGATTTAGACAATTTATACAAAATATTATGGGGTTTCCCCCAAAAGGCCTCCACCACCCCTCATAGCCTTTCCTTACCACCCTCAACGAAGCTAAAACACTATCATCACCATTCCTAGGTGAAACCATCATTACTATAAACATATCCTAGAAAACCACATTCTAGCCATAATTATTCTATACATTTTGTAATACAAATACTTAGCTTCATTGAGTTGGACAGCACTTTGTCGTCTGAACGATATTCCCAACAGAGTAAAGGTGACGATGTTAGCCCGAAGGCTGCTCGCGCAAGTGTCTCAATAAACGTTTCTACCGCCCTTTTAAAGCATCAGTCAAATAGAAAACCAAGATGGCGGCTCTGACACATCTTGTAAGGTTTAGACTACCCTCAAATATATCGAATACGGTATAAACACCCTTATTTGAGGCAACATTAATAATTTATAATCATCATCATCATCAATATTGGAAATATGTCGTATATCGGTATGTACTATGAAAATAATCTAACAAACGCTTAGTTAGGTAAACGTCCCATAGATGGCGTTATATTGAAATATTGATCCCTACCACCTTTGTTAGACGTTAGATGGCGTTATAAGAAATAAAATGTTTATTAATTATTATTTTTTGCTGGCGAAAAATGATAGTGGTATTTGCTCGATCTTATAAAATACTGTAGTGTGGTACGGAACCCTACGAGTGCGAGTCTGACTTGCACTTGGCCAGTTTATTTAAATTGACTGTGTCTGTCTGAAGTCTAAAGCTCATGCGGCCATGCAACGAACGGTGGAGTCTTTGGTCTGTGCCTTGCCATTTAGAGACATCGTCTAAAATATAGTAAGTATTCGTAAATTAGATTCACATCAGTCCATCAGACAATGAGAACACAGCTGATTCAGACAAGTACGATTCCACATTGGACCGTATCGTCTCGCCTACAGATATAGCAGCCTGATATTTTTTTGGTTTTTGCCTGTCGGTAACAAAACTGCAATGCTAAACACAAAAAATACGCGCTAGAACTAGCGCACAGAGTCATCTAGTAAACTTATGGTGAATGCCGTCACCTTTTACTGTCGTATTAGACGAAAAAATAACATATCTATCAAAAGTGCCAGTAAAAGCATCACCGACGACTCTATACACCGCAAACACCTCGGTACAATGCTGTCGATACAAATGATCTGTCGCGTCACCTTTATAGGCGATTACGTTTTCTTCGATACTTTACATTTACCATTGAAAATTGGATGTTCTATTTTTTACGCGACCAGTGGAAATGCGTTTACTGATTTTAGACTTCGACTAAAAAGTTGAAATCGAATGTTGATCCCAAGGTACGATACGTTATTAGGGTTCCGTACCCAAAGGGTAAAACGGGACCTGTCTGTCTGTCTGTCTGTCTGTCTGTCCGTCTGTCACCAGGCTATAGCTCATTAACCGTGATAGTTGGACAGTTGAAACTTTCACAGATGATGTATTTCTGTTGCCGCTATAACAACAAATACTTAAAACAAAATAAAGTTAAAAATTAAAGGGGGTCCCCATACAAAAAACGTGTTTTTAAACGCCATCTATCTAATTAGTTTCGGCAAAATGACATAGATGGCGCTAGTAAACGAGCCCCGTCTTTCTAGATCGCGACCAAACCAAATATTCTTGGTAATATCAATTTATCAAATATATGAGGTTGAAACTCTGTTATGTTTCGTATTGTACGGAACCCTCCCTAAGTGTGCGATAAGATACGCGATGCTGACTCGCACTTGGCCAGTTTTATTTTGTTTGATAAGCCTTTTTGACCTTTTTGACCTTTGACCAAAAGATGCTCTCATTTATACATATTTTACTAAGCACCTTCATAGATATGAATAATAAAGTTCAGAAAAAAAGAGCCCCTAAACATGCGTTCTTAGCGAAAGGATGTTTAAAGCCACACAGAATTGGCAACCACCAATTTTTATAAGTTTGCAAAGAAGTTGTTCCGTGACCTGGTCAGCGGACCTTATCACCAACCGTGTTTCTGAATGCGTTAAATTAATATGCATTTTACGTAGAACTATTAATTGTTCTGAGCACAGTCATACCACATTCCTTAAATTCCACCTCCAAAAGAAAACCTCATCAAGAATGCCACATCCATCCCTCCACAGAAACCCTCATTTGTAAAGTAGTCGAGTCACGTCGATTAGCGGTGGTGTACACTGATTGTCGCCACACAATGCGGACCATCCAGTTATACAAACCTGTCACTACCCTCGCTATTTAAGGGTAGCTGTCGGGAAAACTGCGACAGTTTTCTGTAGGAAATTGTAGAAAAATCATTGGAAAATTTAAAAAATATCATCGTTCGTATTTGTGAACTTATTTTGAGACAGGTATAAAAAAGTTTCAGTCATAAATAGTTACTGTAACTATTATAAAAAGTTGACCGACAAATCTGATGTCCTTCATACAACTTAAAAACTAAACTATAGAATCTGTTATCGTTTTAAGTGATACAGAATAAATTGTTTTTAAGAAAACAAAATGCCTCTACTCCAGAAGATCCCCATCCTGAGGCCTAAATAATTTAGATTTACAATACTAAAAACCTCAGAAAAAACAATCAAATCTTTCTATAACATATCTACCTACTACAAATCATGGACCTGACACAGCAGTTCAAACAATTCGACCCCCAAACAGAACCCCTAGACCTATCAACTAAATCTAAAAAGCCTTCCAAGATCCTTTCCATCATAGACTTTAAATTCCTTAGTGGTCTGAATGAACATCTGGTAAAGTTATATGAGAGGACCAACATGGTGTACAGGGAAAGTCAGGCGTGTCCTCAGAAGGGCATGAAGAACGTCCTGCCGTGCCACGTGTGCCTGAAGACCTTCGACAGACCCTCGCTGCTGAAGCGGCATATGAGGACGCATACTGGTAAGTCATTTTTGGGAAGTCCATCAAGGAGAAAATCTGCCGCCACATCCTTACGATGTTCCGGCAGCACACAGCCCTTGAGAGTCAGAGTATTGTAGGCCTAGCGTGTCTACCATCTTCGACCACATCATCGCTTACCATCAGGCGAGATAGTAGTCAAACGCTAGCCTACAAGATATAAAAAAGTTAGTAAAAGACTTGAGTGCTTAAATCAGAACTTAGGTGGAAAGCAAGGCATTTCTACCGTAAAGTACCTAACTAGTTAAATTAATCCACTTTTGTAAACTCTCGTAAGTTATTAGGGTTCCGTAGTCCTTACAAGGAACCCTAATAACTTACGTCCCCCCCCCCCCCCCTCTAAAAGCTAAACTGCTGGATTGAAAAATCTGGAAAAATTCGTGATAATAGCGCATTTTATGAACTTAAAAGGAAAATTATAGCGGTTAAGATATCTTTATTAGTGTAGCAGTAATAGTCGTTGAACTAGGGTGTTGGATAATTTTGTACCAAATACAAAATCCTAAGAATAAATCCTTAAGTGACAAAGACGGAGTACCTAGTTGCTTGTTTATAACGGGTTAAGACTTGCATTGAATAATAGGCTACTACGGAACCCTACACTGGGCGTGGCCCGACGCGCACTTAGCCGGTTATTTATATCTGTGGTATTTGTCTCTCTCATTTTCTTCCTCTTCTTTGTATCCGATGACAATGCCAGCCTGGTACCTGCATAGCTACTTGTCCAATTTGTGTGTGGTGTGACAATGGCAATCCTCACCAAGCATGTTACCATCGTAGATTATATCGTCCAATTAATTATTTAAATTATTTGAGATGAGAAAGGGATAAATAAAGTTTTTCGTTTGTTGACAATAAAAACTACACATAACACGGTGGTAACGGTGTCAACCGACTTCCGAAAAGGAGGAGGTTCTCGATTTGTCTGTATGTTATGTTTTTTTGTATGTTTGTTACACGATTATTCCGGTAATTGCGAACCGATTTACATGATTTTTTTTTATAGGTAGCTAAGATTAATCTCTAAAATGTTCCCATTTAATTTTTATCCAGATCTGATAAGTAGGTATATCCAGAGATTATGACGATAAACGTCTCAAGCTTGATACTGAAACTGACTCGGGCGGCAAGTCGGTTTTCTTAGGTTAATAATGATGTGATTCGTAATGTAAAATTCATAGCTCACTTCGAAGCTCTGAAAGTGACTTACTTCCCCAGGTGAAAAGCCCCACATCTGCAACTTCTGCAACAAAGGTTTCAGCACTTCCAGCTCCTTGAACACACATCGCAGGATACATACAGGTGACCAACATAGTATATACCTAAATGTAAAAAAACCTACTTAGATACTACCTACCAATGCCTACCTACATCTCCTACATTATTCTAGGTAACATTGGATTGGGTATGGAGCAAATCAAACACATGACAGGAGATAATGTCTTTGAGGCTAAGTCTGGCAAAGGTTCGCAGAGTTCCAGCATAATGTTTCTTTTTATATCTTATAGGCTAGCGTTTGACCACTATCTCACCTGTTCGTAAGTGATGATGCGGTCGAAGATGGTAAGCTGGTCAAGTTAAAAAATCTGTCACTAAACATCTAATGTGTTCCGGCAGCAATCCTTGAGAGCCAGTTCCCCTTCTAGGCCTAGCGTGCTTACCATCTTCGACCGCATCATCACTTACCAACAGGTGAGATAGTGGTCAAACGCTAGCCTACAAGATATAAAAAAAAAGCACGCTAGGCCTAGAATGGGAAATGACTCTCAAGAATAGCTGCCGGAACCCAGTGGATGTTTTGGCGACAGCTTTTCTAACTTGAGGGCGGTAGCAGGCCAGGCGGACACTAAATAGTGTAATGCATCATGCAGGGGTTGTTGGTTTCTTAATAATGTTTTTCCTTCACCGGAGGGCCACTGTGAAAAGCGCACATAATTTTTTCGATAGTAAAATCCATTGTTGCACGGCGGTGATTGAACTCGGTACCTCTAGCATCAAAGCAGACCATTCTTCCACTAATACCACCGGGCCCTCAAATGGTGGCGATGATGATGGTTATCATCATCGCGTGAGGAAGTGGTCAAATGCTTATCTGTCAATAATTAAAAATAACGTGTCTGTCCAGGTGAGAAGCCCCACAAGTGTCCAGAGTGCGGGAAATGTTTCACAGCCAGCTCTAACCTCTACTACCATCGGATGACGCACACAAAGGTAGGTACATCTTACTTATCAACACCATTATTAAGATAGTTTAAAAACTAAAACAACCGACTTCCATGCCCCGCGAGTCAGTTTCAGTAGCAAATTTGAGACGTTTATCGTCATATCTCTAGAGATACTTATCATATCTCGATGAAATTACAATGGGACCACCCCGGAAACGTACCCTACCGATTAAAAAAGAGTCATTCAAATCGGTTCACAATTGACGGAGTAATCGCGTAACATACATAAAAAAACATACAGACGAATTGAGAACCTCCTTCTTTTTGGAAGTCGGTTGAACACGACATACAAACTACGTGCGGGTTACATACACGCCGAATTCCGTCGCGCGGTAGGCCTGACTCCTGTGAGAAAGGACATCAAAAATGCCTGAAACGTGTCGAATCAGAGTCCTTAACTCCTTAATCAGTGAGGTGTAATAAGAATAAGGGTCCCTAAAGTTCCCTAACTAGGGAGCAAAACAGGACTCCGTCCGCCTATAAATGTGCAGTGTAATGACACTTAGGGAGTTTGGGTGCCTAATTAGGGGCCACACCCACCATGAATTAGGGACCCTAATTCAGTGTGGTGTAATACAACTTTAATTCGATATCTTAACCCATGAGAATAAAGCCGTTTGGTGCTTATCACATTTAGAATTTTATATAAACTGTGCCCTGCAGCTTTGCCTACGATATCCTAGTTAGTCTGTTATATTAGCTATCCCTGTGCAACATTTTAAAATCTATGGTTTACATAGTACAGACGTAAAAAAGAAACAAATATACAAGCTCAGTTTTGAATTTGTGACATTGGTCTTTATTAGGATTACCTCAAACATAGTATTGAATTTACTAGCGCGGCATTTGAAGTCGGTTCTCTAAGTTTATTAAACGCTATGTACCAATCTATTACCTACACCTATAGGTACTCAGAATGAATTCATACAACTATATCTCCATACTATACGTCCAGAACAAGCCACACAAGTGCGCGTGGTGTCCACGATCGTTCCCGACCCCGGGCGAGCTGCGCGCGCACGCCGTCACACACGCCGCCAGGGGGCGACACTAGCACTGACCCTGGCACTCTCTCCACTGTCACACTCAGGTTGGTCTTATAGATTTAGGACCAGTTTCACCGGGTCCTGATAATGCGTTAGAGTTATCTATTACAAATGACGCCATATAAAAGCTGTCAAAAATCTAGCAGATTAGCGCTATCAGGAACCGGTGAAACTGGCCCTTAGGATCGGGAATTAAACGTGACTTACGTGATGTCGATATAGCGATCGACATATTTTTCGGCCTCATTCGGAGGCCATAATTAGGATCTCGAGTGTGGGGCGCCCGCCGACGCATCCAGCCTCGCACTGCAGGCTGCTCGTGCAGATAGCTCATTGTTGCCTTCTTGCATGGTCATGAATGATTCATGGACTGGTGAAAGGCTTTGGCCAAGACTCACTCACTGGCCGGATAGATATGTCGCCAAACGGTTCGCCGAGTTCTGGCATGATGCTCAGTCATCGTGTCAACTCACAGGTGGAGCGACGATACACACAGAGCGGTGGGCAGTGAGTGGATAATAAAGCCGAGGATCGGGATCAGTGGCGTGTCTTAGGTTAGTCCTACGTCCAGACCAGGGCCCCTAGACAAAATGCAATTTCCTGTTTGCCTTCACGCTAACGCAAGTTCAAAATTTATGGGAAGAACATTTTTGTTGCGGAAACATAAATGGCATTCCATACATTTTGAACTTGCGTTAGCGTTAGGGGCCCTGGAGTTCCATCCCAGACATGAGAGCAGCCTAGTACTCCATGCACGATCCGACTTATGCTTGATTAAAATTGAACAGCTGTCCCGGTGTGCAGTACCACTGTCTCACCTTGGCAAATTGAAGTTACCGAAAAATGCAACAACCGACTGGGAATCGATACCTCTTTCTTGGCAGATTATGAGACCCTGGTACTATATAATTAAAAACGATTCTTGGTTTATTTCAGTAATTCAAGTGACAAGTAAACCCGAATTATATTTATGTAGTGTACTGTAGTGATACTTTGTATAATTTGTACAACCAATTGAACTTTTCAGTTCTACTTCTGATGCAGAGCGTTTTGTTTTTACACCGAACTGGGTAGCTCTTGACCCTCTCTCTTATCTCACCTGATATGAAGTGATGATGCAATCGATGATGGCGCGTGCTTACCCAGAAGATACCTATTCACTCACGGTTTAATAACCCCCATATTTTACTTAACCGGAAACACAGACTCAGGCAGGGTATTCCATTCCTTGGCGGTTCGTATGATGAACAAGAAGCAAATCGCTTCGTTCGGGTAGATGGTATTTCTACCATAAATCGGTGGCGCCTTTTAGTGTATTATAGATTTACACTATCTAAGTACATAGCGCCCGTCGGAGTGAATACAGATTGGACGTCTGCTTTTTAACCGACTTCACAAAAAAGGAGGACGTTCTCAATTCGTCGGATTCTATGTATGTTCACCGATTACTCGAAGACGCTGAACCGATTACAAAAAATATGTTTTGTTTGTAAAGGTACTTCACAGATAGTCCCATTTAAATGTCATCGAGATATGTTCAGTATCTTCAGAGATGTGGAGATTCAAACCTTCAAACTTGGTACTGAAAATTAATAGCGCGGCATTTGAAATCGGTTCTTTTAGTTTTTTAAACGATCTTAAATTATTGGAGATTATAAGTTTGTGACAACTAATCAAAACACAAAAACGATCAAGTTATTTTGATCTGTAGAAATTGAAATAATAGGTAATATAACTCTACCTTCGGCTGCATCGTCACTTACCATCAGGAGAGATTGCAGTCAAACCATTGTCCAGTCAACTATAAAAAAATACATTTCATTAGGCTGTCTCCTATTCGCTATTATTTTACTTAATAAACTTTTCTCTTTTTTCAGATAGAGTTTTAATCGTATCTCCAGAATCTTCTACAGTATCGAGCGATGTTATTCACGAGAAACCTTTTAAGATAAACCACCAGGTCCCTAAAAAAGAAAGGGACAAACTCTGTGCAAGTGTCGGTCTCTTTCGAGCCGGTAGTGCATAGTCTGTAGAGAGTACTTTGTAATGTCCTTGGTTATTATTAATATTTATTTTTATTATTATTTCATACTTTTATTAATTTTTACCTTTTTTTATCATATAGGCTAACGTTTGACGACTATCTCCCGTGTTGGTAAGTGATGATGCGGCCGAGGATGGTAGCACGCTAGGCCTAGAATGGGAACTGGCTTTCTAAGATAGCCGCCGGAACAAATTAGTTGTTTGGCAACATATTTTAGAACTTGAGGGTAGTAGCTGGCCAGGCGGAGACTAGACAGTGTCCTACCACGATGAAAATTACCTAATATGTTCGTTATATTTAGCTGTTACATAAAATAAAAACATGCAAGTAAATTGAAGATATTTTATTCGTCCGTTTTAATTCTCTTCGCATCACTTTCATCTCCGGCTCCCACAAGCTGTACATCCCCGCAGGATACATCCCCAGTTTGTTTATCCCCAGTGGATGTAACGTCGGCAGTGTCGTCA
This sequence comes from Cabera pusaria, assembly GCA_954871355.1. Taxonomy (NCBI): domain Eukaryota; kingdom Metazoa; phylum Arthropoda; class Insecta; order Lepidoptera; family Geometridae; genus Cabera; species Cabera pusaria. Next base: position 28,675,103 of record OX940891.1, on the reverse strand, counting down.
TCAAGTTTCCTCTTGTGGTAGTTGTTCTGGTTTGCCTGCGTCGTGGCGGACGTGTCCACTTTGAGAAGTTCACGTAGCGCCATGGTGGCGTAACTACTGACTGGTAGAGACAGGGTCAGGATCACCGCTTTGTATGTACCGTCTGAAATATACACAGAACTGTTTAGAGTTATAACCTGCTAGCTACTACATGTTACCTACATTACACGTTATATGTTATCATGGTAAAAAATTTAAAAGTGGCAATAGCCCAACGGCTAATGGGCCTGGCGATCGAGAGGTCGCGAGATCGATCCCCACCCATTGCACTATTTACGTCCAAATACAAGCACATTTAGCTTATATTAGTTGGAGAGGTTAGGAGAGGGAACGTGGGGTGCACTTTTCCATACAAAGGTATTCCCCCGCTTCCTCCCTGAAAAAAAAACCAGGGAGTAAACGGGGGAATTCATTTGTATAGACAAGTGCACCCTGCGTTGCCTCTTAACTACTAGTAATGTGTAACACAAATTGCTAGTAAGATTTAAAGAAAATGGTTTGTAACCATTAACAGGCCTCCCTCACTCGCCCATAGCTACTGCGTTTTTATACCTAAACTTTCGTCACCTGCGCCGGTACTATCTGCCAGTCGGTTGTCACTGCTCACGCGCGCGCAACGTATATTATTATTCAAATGACGGGATAACTGCGCATTCGTATTCTATCTTAGAAACGATTTAAGTTTTTCATAGTCATTTTGCGGATTTGACAAAAAACAAGCACAATATGTTTCATTTTTTATGCTACCGATACTAAAATGACAAGACGGTGTAAAATTCACTTTTCCGACATAAAATTCGACTCTTAGTTAGGAACTTTGATGTAATTTTGTGAGGTAAATAAAATAATTCGTAAACTTTTTTTTTAGTTTATTGAGTCAACCCTTTACTGTATCGGGGCGCGCCGGTACATCGCGCGCTGAACGAAGTAATAACAACGCTAGGTCGAGCGCCTTAGACACATTTTTGCTTGTATTGTCTGAAATAAACGTTGGTATTGTGTTTTTGTAGGGGAGTGAAGTATCTGTTACGTAGTAACTATTATATAATCTGTGCCATTAATTACTATGAAATTCACGTACTTAGAGTAATAAAATGGTCTTCAATTTTAAAATGTATGCTTTGAATACCTCGTAATTAACTTAATTCTCAGCCTAGCGTGCTACCATCTTCGACCACATCGTGACTTACCAACAGGTGAAATAGCGGACAAATGCTAGTATATATGTTTAAAAAATATATGTCGAAAAGCGCACGCAATAACGACTTTTAAGTCTACTACCAACATAAACCTTTTGCCTAATTTGGATACAAAGTAAGAGAGATCAATCTCGTATCAACGTGTATCGAAACAGTAACAATGAACTGAGTTATCATCAAAATAAGGTTTTATTTAAGATCGCTGGCCTCATCGCCATAAGACATGCGCCTCAGATACGAGTAGGTTTAGATTTCAGGATAGAAGAAATGTAAACATTTGTACTGGGCATACGTGTTTAAGCTATTATTAGTATTGTTAACGGGATATTTACTATGATTTAAATTTAATATGAGTTACCGATATGTCGGTGCTGTTACGACCATGTTCAATTCATATTAAATGAAATCATGGTAAATATCATGTAAACAATACTAGAATAATTTGGTGCTGAGACTAGACTACCACGATGCGGGGGTTGGGGGGTTTCTTAACGATGTTTTTATTTCACCGGAAGGCCACTGTGAAAAGCGCACATACATTTTTCGATCGAAAAATCCATTGGTACCAGGCGGGGATCGAACACGGTACCTCTGGCATCAAAGCCGACCAATCTCCCACTCACACACACCACAGCAGGGCTAGCATGGCAAGGGGACTATTTTGTCTTTCCACCTATCCGTGTTTCGTTTGGTGGAGAAGGAAAATTATAAAAGTTTTTCGACAATTATAAACGCCCGCTGACTTTTAATCAATTATTTTTTTTAACTTTTTAATACGAAACAAAATCAAAACTCAGGTTTAAACTTCACCAAGCGTTTAAATTGTTTTATTGATCTCCTGTCAGCGGTGTAAAACAGGGAAATAATTTTGTCTTTCCCCGGGGATAAGGCCATGCTAGCCCTGCAGGGCCCTTAATGATTTAATTGGCGTATTGTTATCGAAGTAACATACCGTCAAGTACTCCAGTGAGCGTCCGGCCGTGCATGAGGTCCAGGTCGCTCAGGATGAGGTCGGCGCCGGGGTCGGAGTAGCGCTCGCAGCGCCACGACACGCCGCGCGGCCGCACCGCCACGTGCCGGTACGCGCCCGACATGCTGTAGCTCCTGTACCGCGGCATATTATTTAAACTTGTGTACTACACTCTGTGCTAAAATCATTATCATATAATCATTTATTTTATTCCACAAATAGTAATGGAAATACAAAATAATAAGACATACAAATGCAATTAAAATAACAGTACTTACTCTCTAATTAAATTAAATTGCTTAAGAATATGTCTCTATGGTTGTTTTAATTGCTTTAAAGAAAGAACCGCCGTGGCTTTACGATGATCTAACGTTCATTGAAAGGTAAGAAAGAAAGGTATATACCTTTTTAGGGTTCCGTAGTCCTGACAAGGAACCCTTATAGTTTCGTCATGTCCGTCTGACTGTCTGTCTGTCTGTCTGTCTGTCTGTCTGTCTGTCTGTCCGAGGTTTTGCTAAGAGACCGTTAATACTATAAAGCTGTAATTTTGTAGGAGTATGTATATAAATTAAGCCGACATAGTGCTGAAATAAAATTTTGAAAAATATTTTTTTTTAGGGTAGCTCCCCTACATAAGAAGTGAGGATGATTTTTTTTTTCGTCGTCTACCTCGTGTGGGGTGTCGTTGAATAGGTCTTTTAAAATGACTGAAAGGTTGCTAACATCATTTTTCGATTGAATGCTCCATTTACGAAATATTAAACTTTAAAGTGCAAATTTTTGTTCACGTAGGGCGTCCCCCCGCCTCTAAAAGCTAAACTGCTGGCTTGAAAAATCTGGAAAAATTTGTGATAATAGTGCATTTCATGAACTTAAAAGGAAAATTATAGATAGCGGTTAAGATAACTTTATTAGTTTAGCAGTAATAGTCGTTGAACTTGGGTGTTGGATAATTTTGCAAATACGAAATCCTTAGAATAAATCCTTTAAAGTGACATAGACGAAGTAAGTACCTAGTTGCTTGTTTATAACGGGTAAAGATTTGCATTGAATAACGGGCTACTACGGAATCCTACAATGCGCGTGGCCCGACACGCACTTGGCCGGGTTTATTATTATACTAGATAGGCAAGCGTTTGACCACTATCTCACCTGATGTTAAATGATGATGCGGTCGACGATGTAGCACGCTTACCTAGAAGAATGGAGATACCTGTTCACACGCGATTTTAAGTATCAATTTAATTTAATTTACCTACCTAGTACTACTCAATAATGATAAAAGTAGGTAGATATCGACTACGACAACATGTCCCGCCCCTCCAAATTACTGTTTTAATGTGTGTAGTCACATCCTTACGAAAGAGTTTGTATGTAGTTGTAACTATGTTGTACTACGTTATAAGAGTAGGCACTTCCCTACATTGTTGATACACGAATTATGAACGTACTTTGTAGCCTTTGTATGTTTACCTAGGGCAGACGCTTCAACTAGGCAAACATAACTTCGAAAAGGAAATCCAGAGAAGAATCCAGCTGGGCTGGGCAGCATTCGGAAACCTCCGTCGAGTCTTCTCGTCGCATATACCACAGTGTCTAAAGACAAAAGTCTTTATCCAGTGCGTCCTACCTGTCTTGACATACGGAGCCGAGACGTGGACACTCACAGTCCGACTGGTCCACCAGTTTAAAGTCGCTCAGCGAGCTATGGAGAGAGCTATGCTCGGTATTTCTCTGCGGGATCGAATCCGGAACGAAGTAATTCGCCAGAGAACTAAAGTGATCGACATAGCTCAACGGATTAGCAAGCTGAAGTGGCAGTGGGCTGGTCATATCTGCCGTAGGACTGATAACCGTTGGGGCAGACTGGTTCTAGAGTGGAGACCGCGAATCGGCAAACGTAGCGTAGGACGCCCTGTGACCAGGTGGAGCGACGACATTCGCAAAGCATTAGGCAGTGACTGGAAACAAAGAGCCGAAGATCGGGCTCAGTGGCTTTGACTTGGGAGAGGCCTAAGTCCAGCAGTGGACTGATACCGGCTGATATGATGATTGTAGCCAACCTAACTTAACGGAAAGTATTGCTTATAAATTTCTTGTAATTACTTTCACGAATACTTTCAAACGTTTTTGAATTTTGGAGGGGCGGGTCATGTTATCGTAGAAATCTCCACCTACCTACGAAGGTATCAGAAATGTTTAGTCATATTGGCAATGACAGAGCAATGTTGTCAACGCAACAAAAACACCAAATTAGAACTATCAACACGTGCGCCCTCAATTTCTACGACGGTTCTGTTTTTGCACAGACTGTAAATATATCTAGGTACATTATATAACCATTTTGGCTTCCAAACGAGAACAGTAGATAAGTTAGTAATTGTAGGCTTCAGAACAAAATCAACGTTTGTTGACTGTGGTCCATGCATTACGAACGTCATAGATGTAAAATGAAAAAGCAATGCATTGAAAATAAGAGTTATTATGTAGGAGCCATTATTTAGTTGACGTGTCCATTTTATTCAAGACGATTATCCAGACTAATATTATAAAAACGTTTGTAACTCTGTTACTCTGTCTGTTTGTTACCTAATCACGCCTAAACGGACTATCCGATGACGTAGTTGACTTATATTTTTTTAAAGATTTTTTAGGGTTCCGTAGTCCTGACAAGGAACCCTAATAGTTTCGTCATGTCCATCTGTCTGTCTGTTCGAGGTTTTGCTAAGAGACCGTTAATACTAGAAAGCTGTAATTTTGTGGGGGTATGTATATAAATTACGCCGACAAAGTGCTGAAACAAAATTGTGAAAAATATTTTTTTTAGGGTAGCTCCCCTATATGAGAAGTGGGGATGAATTTCTTTTTCATCGTCTACCCCATCGTGTGGGGTATCGTTGAATAGGTCTTTTAAAATGACTTAAGGGTTGCTAATACCATTTTTCGATTGAATGCTCCATTTACGAAATATTAAACTTTAAAGTGCAAATTTTTGTTCCAGTAGGGCGTCCCAGTTTAGCTTTTAGAGGGGGGGGGCCTCTAAAAGCTAAACTGCTGGCTTGAAAAATCTGGAAAAATTCGTGATAATAGCGCATTTCATGAACTTAAAAGGAAAATTATAGCGGTTAAGATAACTTTATTAGTTTAGCAGTAATAGTCGTTGAACTTGGGTGTTGGATAATTTTGTACCAAATACAAAATCCTTAGAATAAATCTTTTAAAGTGACAAAGACTGAGTACCTAGTTGCTTGTTTATAACGGGTAAAGACTTGCATTGAATAACAAGCTACTACGGAACCCTACACAGCGCGTGGCCCGACACGCACTTGGCCGGTTATTAAATTTTTGACATCCCCGTCATAAAAATAAACATAAATCGTTTGTAACTACACTAAATTGTCGTGACTAATCTTCCGGTTCATAAAGACCTCCCAGTGAGGCTCCCGTGAATACCGGCCTCGTTTAGCACATATGGGGCATTCCACGTGAAGTAGACCCTATTATATATGGGTCCTCGATGCAAATACAAAATATTTTTGAAAAATTGGCTCTGGTAAAGATAACTAATACAAAGTTTCATTATGGGCGTGGAAGTCGTTTAGGAGCTAGCCCGATACCAGTGTTGAAGCGCGGCGGCAACTTGTTGGCACGGCTTGCGGTTGCGCTTCAACACTGGTATCGGGCTAGCTCCTAAACGACTTCCACGCCCATAATGAAACTTTGTATGAGTTATCTTTACACTATAAGCTATTATCATAAAAAAAATGGTATTTCTCTGTGAAATTCCAGTTTGAAAAATAGAAACATGTCTCATAGTGTGAAAAAAAAAAAATATTAAAAATGCAATGTAAAAGCTCAATAATTGAAGTACACATTGCGTTGCTTTATTTTATTTATTTAATTGTAACTATTTAAAACTGAATGATGAGGTTCGAAGTAACGCAGACGCGCTAAATCTTCAAAACTTCAAAATCCTATAAATCGTCAAACAGAGCCAATTTTTCAAAAATATTTTGTGTTTGCATCGAGGACCCATATGGGTCTAACGTAATAAAGAATTACTAAAATCGGCAACATCAAATTTTTTTACCTGTCCGCTTCACGTGGAATGCCCCACATTTTATGTCAAACCTTAAAACTAAAAATACTAACTTGTTCTTATGCCTCATTTCCAAGGTCAATCCATCAGCCGTCAGCAAACTTTCATAGTACTCCTTCATATTAGGCGGGTACTCTATTAGGTACCCTGGTAGAGGCATAATAACGTCGAAAATTGTATAACTGCCGCTATCTATGTCTTCCTGTGTCAGCACTTTGACGGCCACTTTCCGTTTCTCTTGTTCCTTAGTGTTGTCCGTTTGCTCCTTCTTGTCTTTGTCATTGTCTGTGGTAGGATTGTCTGTGGTTTCTGAGGTTTCTTCTGTGTCTAGTAGGTCGTCTTCTATTTCGTCTGAAAATTAAATAATAAAGATTTAGCTTAGACGGTTCTACTCTTGCAAATAAACTATATAGTAACGTTATTTTTTGCTTAAGCAATGGTTTAAGGCGCATGTCCAATGAAATGTTATTCTATTGAGATTCAACATTCAAATAGTAAACGAACGCAGTGGAGTAATAAACAAAATCTAAAACAAGATATTTTTTTTATAATTTTTTGTAAAAAATATCAAATCTTGTTTATTGAAAAAATTATATATTTTCTTTAAGACAAATAATGCAAAAAGTGAGCAATTTAACGAGTAACAGAATTTTTGTCTACCTGAGATATGATCCTCCAGCGGCACTAGATCTCCCACGGCCGGCGTCAGAGACAGTTGTCTCAGTCGGTGAGACACGCAGCGGTTCCATATCAAGGACTGGTATGAATGTAGGTACAGTAGACGGGTGTTACGTGGTATCTGTAATACATTATTTAACAATTTTATAGCAAATTGTTAAACACAATCCAAAATTTCATCGTACCGACGGGACTCGAACCCGCACCCCCCGGATTACACGTCCAGGTGCTCTGCCAATTAAGCCACGGTTCGATACATCGATACGACGAAATTAGTGGATTGCATTTGTTAACCCAATTATGCATTGGTGGCGCCATCTATGACTACTTAATACGTAAGTTAAGTTATAGTATATAGTTTATAGTTTAGTATATAGTTAGTCATCGATGGCGCCACCAATGCATAATTGGGTTAACAAATGCAATCCACTAATTTCGTCCGTGGCTTAATTGGCAGAGCACCTGGACGTGTAATCCGGGGGGTGCGGGTTCGAGTCCCGTCGGTACGATGAAATTTTGGATTGTGTTTAACAATTTACAAAAAATATAAAGTGTGAGACACTTCAAAGAAACATAATATTTTATTTAATAGCAATTAAAAAAATAATGACAATTACCAATACGCACTGGTGACATGAGTTAATGGTTAATGGCGATAGCAGTGAACTCGGAGACCCTATACTATAAGGGCCAGTTTCACCGGTTAGGAACTTTACTGACAGATTATTAAAAACTTTTATGTATGTCAAATAACTATCTTAAGCTTTGGCAGGAAATGTGATCGACGTTGTAGCACAAAGACCCCCGGATTGTACTTAACTGGAAACACAGACTCTGGCAGGGAATTCTATTCCTTTACTGTGCGAATGATAAATGAGGTTGCGAAGCACTTTGTGTGACAGAACGGAACATCTGCCATGTATCGACGGCGCATGTCTGTGCGCTCGGTAGGACGGTGGTAAGATGAGGACGGTGGAATTTATTCGTGCAATTGGAAGAAAATACATGCATGGTGGTGAGATACTATCTAGTGTCCGTCGGGCCAGCTACCACCCTCAAGTTAGAAAATCTGTCACCAAACATCTAATGTGTTCCGGCAGCTATCCTTGAGAGCCAGTTCCCATTCTAGGCCTAGCGTACTACCATCCTCAACCGCATCATCACTTACCAACAGGTGAGACAGTGGTCAAACGCTAGCCTAAGGACTAGTTTCACCGGTTCCTGATAAAGTTTCAGATAGTTATCTGACAGATGACGCCATACAAGAGTTATCAAAAATCTGTGAATTAAGTTTCTAATAGGAGCGATCAGGCACAAACAACAGAAACTGGCCCTAAGTGATATTTAAAAAAATATATATTGAAGTGTTACACACTATACTATCACTATACTATCAGTTCCATTTGGATCATGATATGTACTGTGATCGGTATGCGTTTCTCTATGTTGTGTTTCACTATTTCACTTTTTTATTTTTTTTTATATAAAAATTGTCTGAAGTACTGAAACACACAGTTACATGTATGGTTGGTTTTAACCTACTTTAATTTTTTTTTAATGTTCTGACGTAAACGATTGGATGACAGCTGAATGGTTCATTACTTTTTTTTTCTAATTCAAAGCGTTAAATTCTGCTTTTGCTATGTTTACTTGATAATTGGTTATGATTTATTTTATGATTTATGATTTTGACGTGTATATGTGCGTATATTTATACTGCCTACATACTGAATAAATGCTTTGATTCTTGATTCTTGATTCTATATTATTATACATTGTTAGAGATTTACTACGATAACATGGCCCGCCCCTGCAAATTACTGTTTTAATGTGTGTAGTCACATCCTTACGAAAGAGTTTGTAAGTAGTTGTAATGATTCGTCTTCAGTAGCAGGCCGCCAGTACCAGTACGCACACATGCGTGGTGGTGCGTTGTAAATACTTTCACAAATACTTTCAAACGTTTTTAATTTTGGAGGGGCGGGTCATGTTATCGTAGTAAATCTCTACACACAATCCAAAATGTCATCGTACCGACACGACTCGAACGCGCACCCCTTGAGAAAATAATAATACTAATAAACATACCCTAAACAAGGCGGTGCAGAGATCTGTGGGGTTGTCGGCGAGCGCGGACAACAGCCTGGCCTCGCTGTGATGGTGGCAGTACCGCGGTAACGCAGCGAGCGCGCACCCCGCGCCTCTACTAGCGTACAGCGACAGCGCTTCTTGGAGGGGACCCTCTCGCTCGCTTAGGATGCACTTTATTGCCTGTAATCATTGAGAATGTATATATCTATAGAGAGAACATAAGCGTATGCGAACATAGACGTAATATAAAAGTATGGTGCACTGCAAATATTTTGACAAGATCAATTTAATCCGTATGCTTTAACAATAAGGTTGTAATTGCTTTGTAGAACAAGACGGCCCAATTGAGAGACACCCGGGTGGGAGTGTGTCCTTGTCTAACAACCTGCTAGTGCTATATATGTTCTATACTATATGTATGGTATATATATAAGTTGTTCATACAACAGAAAGGGACAAACTCCATTCAAGGTCGGTCTCATGGGGGCCGGTGTACGCGATCAAGTTTAATATGTAGCAGGTCTGTGTATGGTATATATATATAAGTTGTCCATACAAAAGAAAGGGACAAACTCCGTTCAAGGTCGGTCTCATGGGGGCCGGTGTACGCGATCAAGTTTAATATGTAGCAGGTCTGTGTATGTGAAACGAAATAGCTATAGAGATATAACCCGATTAAAATGATGATCACGTGATACATATGCCAGCTATAAGATAAAATGAACAACGTTATTTGGTTGGGTCATAAGCTAAAAGCCGAGCTTTGTGACGGCTCGCGTAGTTTTCTGGTAATAAATGTTAAGGTAGTTTTTTTTATATTAAATGGCGAATCTGCCCGACACTGGCAAAAAATCAGCCAAACCACCAACCACTCCAAGTACTCCAACAAATGCATAAAATTTGCCATCATCTTATTAAATTATGGCATAAATTAAGCATAAAAATAAAGTTTACCTTCTCATTCAAACTTTTACAAATTTTCAACCAAATAAAATAAATGCATAATAAAAATGTTATACTTTAACAGAAACAGAAAATTGTCAAAATTCTATTTATATTTCAAAATTCATAAAGATCCTTGAAATATGCCACTTTTTGGAATCGTCAGCTTAATCTGCCAGAATTGAAATTTAGGTCCCAAATCTGCCTAAATGGCAGAGAAATCTTACACAAATGGTCACACTGATACCAGACGTCATTTGGATGACAGATGTCAATTCTTTATATTTCCACAGATAGCGTTAGTAACCAAACATTATGTTCGCAGCGAAGTTAATTATTTGATCTTCAAACGGATGGCGTTAGTAGTACAATAATATTCTATCCTAAAAACAAAATTGTTAATCTTCATTTTTTTTAATGGTAATAAAATTTTTTTTTTTTTGACTGATAACATATTTACATGTGAATTTAAATTACTATGTTAAAGCACAAATCAATAGGCGTGATAGTTTTTTAGTAAAGTGTACCACAAAAGTGCTCAGGTTGTGGGATAGTGTTAGGGCTCGCTTCGCTCGCCCTGATAAGCATATTTGTATGCTTTGATGACATGATTATAACTAGCCGGTAGGTACTTTGACTATCGCGGCATGTGAAGTCGGTTTTTTCGTTTTGTACGATCATAAATTATTGAAGTGAAACTTTTTTAGACGCACTGAGGTAAAATTGACGGCAGTGACGTAGCGTCATGTTATATTTTATATTTATAAACGCCCTCTTTGTAGAATCCGAGCGTAGCGATGGAATTTATATGCTTAAGTAGAACCCTGAGCGTAGCGAGGGAAGCGTAGCGTTTAAAGTACGTCGGCAGAGAGAAAATAATGTTGCGGCCGAGTTACACACTCTGCTTTTCATACCAATCTATTAGAAAAGGGAATAGATAAAAGGCTTTATAAAATAGCAATTCAAGAGCATAATATTGTACTGACACTGACTTACATAAACAAACTTAAGGTGGTTCGATTTCCATGCAAAAGTATATGCACAAATACGAGTAAATGGATCAAAAAATTGCAATGAAATCACATCTTTTGGTCTTTATACAACTTTTTACATACGGGAAATCATATATTACTACATAATTTGATAAAATAATATGAAAACAAGGATCGAGATTTTATTTCATTTTTGTCAATATGTGAGTGAAGTTTTTACAGTGTCATACGCTAAACTCATTAGTGTGTATTGCCGCGATTGTCAGACGTTGCCAAACCGTGCGCTCGCTGAAAAGGCGACGTTGCCAGACCGCTGACATGCGAGTCGCCGCTTTTTCAGGACTTTCAAGTTTTCTTTAGCATTACTACATATTATTGTAGTTTGTGGTCTTCAAATATTTCGTCGCTTTATCGGTTAGGTTAGGCTCTAACAAACTCAAATTTAATTTTATGTTGTTTTTAACCGACTTCGAAAATGGAAGTTTCTCAATTCGACCGTATATTTTTTTTTATATTTGTTCGCGGATAACTTCGTCGCGTTTGCACCGATTTTGATGATTCTTTTTTGTTAGAAAGGAGATATGATGTATTTATGATAAATCTCCAGAGATATGGAGATAGCACCTCAAACTTGGTATTGAAAATTAATAGCGTGGCATTTGAAGTCGGTTCTTTTTTTTTTAGTTTTTTTAAACGATCTTTTTGTTTAGCGTTTTTTGGAAATTTTAGACCATATTTGCATAGTTATGGAATTTCGATATTTTTAACCGACTTAAAAAAATGTTTTTCAATTCGACCGTATAGTATTTTTTATGTATGTGGATATCTTCGTAGTTAATAACCCGATTTTGATGATCCTTTTTTTGTTGGAAAGGAGATATCTCAAGGGAGGTGCCATAGTAATTTCATTGAGATCTGATAATTATCTCTAGAGATATGGAGATAAACACCTCAAACTTGGTACTGAACATTAATAGCGCGGCATTTGAAGTCGGTTCTTTTAGTTGGGACCACCTGGGAAGGGCTTTTGAAACAAAAAAAATAGAATATTCCAAATTGATTTAGGTATCTTCGAGTATTCGAGTTATCGGTGAACATCTTTGAGTATTCAGCCAGAATAAAAAAGAAAAGGCTTCCGTTTTTTGCCATTCGGCTACGGAACCGTAAAAATGAGATTGATTTTACTATGACAGACAATAAGCGTATATTTAGAGATGTCACAGTGATCAGGATCACTAGGCTCAACACCGTAGTATTCACCGACTGGTCTTTTCATCGCTCTTATACGAATACGAAATAGCCTCAATACGAAAGTCATTAACGTGTGCGTCCTGCCTGTTATTACTTACGGAGCCGAGACGTGGACACTGATAGTGCGACTGGTTCACCAATTTAAATTCGCTCAGCGAGCTATGATGAGGGCTATGCTTGGAGTCTGTCTGAAGAATTAAATTCGAAATGAAGTCATCCGTCAGAGCACCAAAGTTATCGACATATTTCAAAGGATTAGCTAGCTGAAATGGCAGTAGGCTGTTCACAACTGTCGTAGAACCGATAACGGTTGAGGTAGACGTGTTTTAGAGTGGAGACCACGGCTCGATAAACGTACTAAAAGTATCTTTTTCGTGATAGTGTAGGGCGCCCTCCAGCTATATGGAGCGAAGACATATGCAAGCTGGCTGGCAGCGGTTGAAAACAAAGAGCTGAAGATCGAACTCAGTGGCGTGCTGTAGGTGAGATAGGCTGATGATGGTGATATTTTAGAGGCCGATTTAAAACCAACATCAGCCTTTCATTCATAGATAAACCGATCCCATCCTCACGCTCGCCATAAAACACCGACTCGTGTTGGCTACAAAACAGACTCGTCATTCACAAATACGTCTTTGTATACCAATAAACGAACTATAATAACTCTTTAACCGACTTCACGACGGTATTTTTTCTTTATGTTTGTTACCTCAGAACTCCGTCAAATCTTAACCGATTTCAAAATTATTTTAATTTTTTTTTGTTTGAAAGATTATACCTCTCGTTTGGTCCCATTCAAATTTGATCTGATAATCAGCTCCAGAGATATGGAGATAAACAATGTAAACAAATTTGTATACCTTCACATGTTTATGGCAACTGGCTATTTTGACTATCGCGGCACGTGAAGTCGGATTTTTAGTTTTGTACGATTATAAATTATGTTGGCTATATTACCGAAACACACATGACATCACCATTCTCAAAATTTAACGTGACGAAGATTTTATAACAAACATTTTACCAAAATTGGTGACATTTTATAAAAAATGTGATTTACCAGAGATACTGACTGACTGTGTACTGAGGAGAGTACGACTAATTGACTAAATTGTTTAGATATTTTATTTGTGGTAGGACCAAAGAAGTATCAGACATATAGTTTCCTGATGTCCGGATTAGCAAACTAAACTGCCGTATGGCAGATATGACCAGGACTGATAACCGTTGGGGCAGACTGGTTCTAGAGTGGAGACCGCGTCAAACGTAGCATAGGACTTCCTGTGACCAGCCCCCCTAGACAAAATCCAATGTCTGTTACCATTCACGCTAACGCAAGTTCAAAATGAATGGAATGACATATATGTTTCCGCAACAAAGTTGTCATTCCCATACATTTTAAAGTCGCGTTAGCGTGAATGAAAACAGAAATTAGATTTTGTCTAGGGGCCCGGTTGAGCGACGATATTCGCAAAGCGGTGGGCAGTGACTTGGGAAAGGCCTATGTGTACCAGTGAACTGGTACCGGCTGATTGTGATGATGATGAAGATGACACCAGCGCCAGATCGCGTAAATGGTCGCATTGCTCTATTAGGACCATTCCATTATCATTTACGGACAGGACTATAAGCGAATAGCCTCGATCAAGGTTTAGACACAGCAGGCGATCATCCTGGACACGGCACATATTATCAGGCAGAACTCACTCTGCAGCTCTAACTATTGATAACGTGTTGCCTGCGCCGCTGTTTAGGTTTTTAATTATATCTATTTATTATTTTTATATAAATATTGTAAATGAAAATAAAACATTGAACACGAATAAAAGGAAAGTATACCTAAGTCAGTAAATTAATATACATATGACTTACTGTTTTTATATTATTTATTTATTTACATAATTAGCAAATGCCCTTCTACTCGCTGTCGTAGTCACATGACAAGAGTAGTCTGATTTATTATCCGACTCACATAGGCTACATTTTATCGCAATTAGAAGTTTCTATTAGATTGTGGGTAAAACCGCAAAGCACAACTAGTACGCCAAATGCTTCACTTTGGGTCCTTAGTACTCTGTGCTTTGGGATCTGCAGAACAGACTCCAGCAACGAAATGTCCATTGAACCTCGTGGACTCAAAACCACCAGATAGCGTTAGCGTTAGTAAGAGTACTACAGTTCACATCAAAAAGTGGTACAAATCTATATGCTATTTGGTATTTTGTTATTAGCGAGAGTAATGTAGACAGTAAATTAATTACAATAAATAAAAAGGTAATGTAGAATGGAAAACGACAAAAATTTGTTAGGAAGGAAGGGGTTCGAACCCGATACCTGTTGCGCTTAATCTAATAGTTCTCACCAATCGGCTACATTACTCATTTTCAAAGTGACAAAATTAGCAAATGCTTTCGTAAACGTCAAATACACTATTAAATAATCTGTGATACAAAAATACTTTCGCAAGTGTGCGTGATCAGTCCTGACGCCACGCTTGTGCATAAATAAAAGTATATAGAGAGTGTATATATACTTCAGATGTAGCTGGATAAATTAAAAATTATACGCTTTACTCGAGAATTCCATTTTTTTTATTTACCAAACACTATTTCAGACATAAAAAAATAAAATACGTCAAATTAATGTATCAGCGCTATCTATTGGCACTGTTGTGGTAGGCTCACGACGAGCAACCACCTTAATAAACCAATAAATAAATACAGTTTCCGATAAAAACTTCGCACCTTTTGCAGTAAAAAAATTACCTTTAACTCATTGACATATTATACATATGGACATGAAATACCTACATAATAAAACTGGCCAAGTGCGAGTCAGCATCGCGTCTCTTATCGCACACTTAGGGAGGGTTCCGTACAATACGCGCGTGCTAATTTTCCCTGTGTTGCCATCTAGCTGCGTCGAGGTGAATTAATTTCGTATCGTATCCTATCGTAAACAACACGTTTTTTGTTTTAAAAACCCTTTAATTTTTAACTTTATTTTGTTTTTAGTATTTTTTGTTCTAGCGCCAACAGAAATACACCATCTGTGAAAATTTCAACTGTCTAACTATCACGGTTAAAGAGCTATAGCCTGGTGACAGACGGACAGACAGACAGACAGACAGACAGACAGACAGACAGACAGACAGACAGACAGACAGACAGACAGACAGACAGACAGACAGACAGACAGACAGACGGACAGTGGAGTCTTAGTAATAGGGTCCCGTTTTACCTTTTGGGTACGGAACCCTAAAAAGGTGCATACCTATACGTCGTACAGGCAAATGTATCGCGGCTCCTCCATGTTATGTATTTCCTACTCCATGGTTAAATGTGTTATGATGACAGTATGTGACCACAGACTAAAAATAACAATAATGTAAGCGCTTTTTTTTTCTTCTTGGCCACAACAAGATTTGTGTTAGTGTATAGTAGTATAGTATAGTGCCACTTTGCGTGCTGAATTTTTTTAAATTTGTTTCCTGACCTATATATGACCTTGTGGCATTTTTTTAAACTTAGCGCTGCGCGCTCTCTATTTAATAGGACACTTACATTTACTATACAATATAATTATTGATCCTCCTTAGACAGGGCACTATAAAAGAACAGTCAAAGCCAAAAATTAAAAAAAAAACTTTCCCGCCCTAGGGCGGAAAATACCTATTTTGCGCGTACTTATCGAGGAACAAGCCATCATCACTTTAAACCATAACTGTAAAGTGTTTTTTAGGGTTCCGAACCCAAAGGGTACCAACGGAACCCTATTACTAAGACTATCGATCTAGCTAGGATTCATTTTCAGAAATGTTGTTTTATTTGTGTTTTCACTAATCAACTTTATCGAAAATCAACTTAAAAAATGGGAAATGTTACTGTCCTATTAAATAGAGAGCGCGCGGCGTTAATTAAGTTAAAAAAAAATGCCGCAACGTCATATAGATGGGGAAACAAATTTAAAAAAAATTAAGCGCGCAAAGTGGCACAATACACATACATATATTGTGGTGGCCAAGAAGAAAAAAAAAAGCGCTAGAATTATTGGCATTTTTAGTCTGTGGTCCACAGACTCATAAAAACACATTTAACCATGGAGTAGGAAATACATATAGACATGAAGGTGCCGCGATACATTTGCTTCTATGGATATAACTTCAGAAAAAGGGCCTAGAAGTCATAATGGAACCTAAAATGTCTGCCATTGATTGTCCATTGATTCATTGATGACCTGGATTGACACAATCCTAGCAATGGACCAATGGACAATTAATGGCATACGTTTTAGGTTTAGATATGCACCTTTTTTTGTAGGTATTTCATGTCCTTATGTATAATATGTCAATGAGCTAAGGGTAAAATGTTAATCGGGTGAAAACTGCAAAATGTGCGAAGTTTTTATCAGAAACTGTATGTATTTATTGGTTAGTTACGTTTATGTTAGTCAGCGTCTTTTACAATATATATAATATAATTATTTATTACCTTTTCTCATAGAGGGGGATGAAAAGCAGAGTGTAAAACTCGGCTGCAATATTATTTTCTCTCGGCCGACGTACATTAAATCCCTCGCTACGCTCGGGATTCTACTCTAGAATCCTTCGCTTCGCTCTGGATTCAAAATAGCGGCCTCGTAGAAACGTACAATATTGCACCCTTGGTATACAATCTACTATTCCACAGTGTGAAGGAAGTTTAACTTCTAACGCGTAGCTTTCTATTACTACACACACTTTTTCAACGTGATAACGTCTTATAAATCGATGAACGCCGGCTGCACGCACGAAAAATTGTCACGTTCCGCGTGCAAGCGAGAGCGCGAAACAAGCGATAGAGAGGCACGATCGTATGACATTATCACGTAACATTATCGTCCGTAAGCCGACTTTACAGACAACCTATTAAAAAAAACTATGTTTGTTACTTCAAAACTCAATCGAATCTTAACCGATTTAGAAAATTCCATCAAAAACGTCATCAGAACATCATCGCTCTACGTAGTCTGAGAACGTCCGTTTGCCGATTCGCGGTCTCCACTCAAGAACTCGTTTACCCCAACGGTTGTCGATTCTTCGGCTAATGTGTTGGTGTGTTGTATTATACCTGTATTATATTACCTCGCTATAGTTCCCCCTGAGCAGATGCTTGCCAACCTCGCAGGTAGGCACGTCCTGTCTCGTGCCGAACCGCTGCAGCCCGTAGTAGTTAATGAACCCACGGTCCCTCCACTGCGCGCACGCCTCCTCTATGACGGCGTCTGATGCCGTCACGTTGCGGAGAGCTATTCTGAACCTGTCCGCATACACCATTCGTTCATTCTAATTATGTATATGACATGTCATTTTGTAATACATTTTAAAATAAAATCCTTGAAATTTGAAACTATACTAATGAAACCAACGTATTAATGAAAAATCAGGATCGGATTTTTCAGTCTGTTTCTCTCTCTCACCCTCTCTTCCCCTCTGTCTCTCTTCTACTCTCTCTCTCTCCCCTCTCTCACTCCCCATCTCTCTCTCCCTCTCTCGCCACCGCTCTCTCCCCCCCCCTCTCTCTCTCTCACCCTCTCTCAATCCCCATCTCTCTCCTCCCTCTCTCTATCCCAATCTCTTTTACCCTCTCTATCTCTCACATTCTCTCTCTCCCCCTCTGTCTCTCTCTAGCCGTCTATCTCTCACACCATCTCTTCCCCCCCCCCCTCTCTCTCTCTTTATGTCCTTCCTTCTTCGTTGAGTTCTTACTCAACTCAACTCTTAGTCTAAAATGTGTGCAACGGTTATGAATAACAAGATATATGTATAGAGAAGAGAAGTGGCACCAACTTGTTCCCCTGCAGCATCCCCAGCTTGAGATGTTCCGGGTGGAAGCTGTAGTCCCCCAGCGTGAGGTCTCGGCGCAGGTCGCGCGCGGCGGCCGCTATCTTGCGCGGGTCCAGGCGGCGCACGCTGAACCACTGCGAGGTGACCGCGCGCCGGTCCTTGGTGCCCGCGTACCCCACCATCGACGCTCGCATACTGGAAACATACGGGGAACCTCAGCACCAGTACCCTGCCAGACGTGAGGCCCATGTCTAGCTGTGGACAGAGTTAGTGTACGAGCTGAGTGGGTGCCGTCGAGCGGGGCGTGTAGCATTCGTTTCAAGCACATGGTACGAGTAACGCGTAATGGTGTCCGAGTGCTAGCGGGCGAACACCACTACGCGTTACCATGTGTTTGAAACAAACGCTGCAAGCCCCGCCCCGCGCGACGCCGGCCGATCAGGTCGTACACATAGGCTGATGATGATGATACAAGCAAAAGATTATTTTCAACCGACTTTAAAACATGACATGACTTCCTATGACAAACAGGGCCGTATTTCCGCCTAGGTCTACAAGGCACTGGCCTAGGGGCCACGCATCCAAGGCCCACCCAGTAAACGCGACAGATTTTTTTTTAATCAATTTGTTTTGATCCGTTGCAGGGCAAGGCAAAGGCCTCCCTTTCCTCCTTCCATAGAATAACACATCAGTCTATTGCTTGTATTTTTTTAATTATTTTTTTATGGGTAGCACTTGATACTATCTCACCTGATGTTAAGTGATGATGCGATCGATGATGGAGCGTGCTTACCCAGAAGATACCTATTCACTCGCGATTTGAAGACCCCCATATTGTACTTAACCGGAAACACAGACTCAGGCAGAGTATTCCATTCTTTGGCGGTTCGTATGATGAACGAAGAAGCAAATCGCTTTGTAATATTGTATGTAAAACAAATTTCTAACAGCTTCGGGATGTAGGGGGGAGGGGCCTTAAATGTAAAGGGTTCTAGATCTCTAAATCCAGCCCTGATGACATACAGTCATACATCATCGTAATAACATTTTGCATTTTGTGAAATATTGAGTAAAGCATTTTTATTTAGTTTTGGGTTATTGATCGAGAGCCAGATATAATAATAGGGCCAGATATATATATAATAAATGATAGGGCCAGAGGTCGTAGTTTGCCCAATCCTGTCCTAAATTAAGTCAAATAAAGTTATTTGTATTGTAATAAACAAGGTATAATACTAACTGTAGCGTGTCAGCTATCCTGACAGCGGCGTCCATCGTGTCACAGTTCTGTTTGTGGACGATGAAGTGCACGTACTCGGCCGGCCATGTCCACTTCACGCGCTTGTCTATGCGAACTGTAATCAACTTTGTCATCGTTAACGTCGCTAACGTTTGTATTCACATAAAACTATTTTAAATTTGTATTACATATTGAAGAATCAACCATACAATGGAATAATAGAAAAGTATTAGTATCGAGACATTATGCAATGCTCATTTTACATTACTTCAAATCGATCAAATCAAATCATTAATTTGCAAGAATACAGTTACCGATTTGTGGTCTTAAAGCAATGTGTAAGTCATCGTATTCAGCCTGCATGCAGACATGCTAATTTAAAAAATAATACGAAGCAATAAGCAATGTTCTTCTCTTCTCAAATATACATTCCTCATACACACTACCAAGGAATGGAATTCCTTGCCGGAGTCTGTTCCCGGATAATGTTTCCGGATAACTTTAAGTCGCGAGTGAATAGGTATCTTCTAAGCAAGCGTGCTATATCTTGAACCACATTGTCACTACTAGCATTTTACTACTATTATTACTTCCTATTAAATGATATTGCATACTGGCAAGTAATAATCAACATTTAATTGTACCACAGCCAATGGAAGTACCTATTTCATTATTGAACGAATCGTGAGTATTATTCATTTTTATTATTTATACGGTTTGACTCACGTGCAATGGTCGACTGTCAGTTAGACGTCCGACCGGTTTCGAGGCAATCGGTGCCTCATCATGTTATTTTATTTTTTTTAATATTTTATTTTACTTAGAGTAGAAAATTTAACAATTTTTTGTAATCGTTACCAGGCTTTATATGAATATGTAGCGTGTGTCAGAGGTAAGAACCTCCGTGATGTCACTTTGGGGTCCCAACGGAAGACCAGCGTTGGTTATGTCAGTCATGACCAACATTATGCTGAGGTGGGTCCTATTTTGCACCAAATAACATTTGTTCAATTAATATATAAGTTAGTAATTAGTTCATTGTATTTGATGCAAAATAAACATATTTTCTTTCTTTCTTTCTTTCTTTCATCATCATGGGTCAGTGCGCGTACCCTCGCGGAGCGCTGTACCCGCACTGTCGCTGGAGTTTATCGCGATAATGTCCCTCCGCGCCGCACGCCTCTGTGCCCGCGCGGCACGCGCGGATAGTGGCTCGGTCGCCACAGGCTCCGGCGATTGTGAGTCATCATCGCTCGTGCATCGCTGATGCAGAGTGTCTGAGGCAAGATGTTGCAACCATGTTGCGAAAGGCCAAGCCACCCCAGCCTAATATAAGCAAAGGGGAGTTAGCTGCTTTATCGGCACTCCGCAACAACTTGGACATTCTGGTACTACCAGCGGATAAAGGCAATGCTACTGTAGTTGTCGATATGGAGGACTATGAAACCAGAATCACACAGATGGTAAGTGATGGGTCAACGTACAAGAAGGTTAACTATAACCCGACTCTTCGAATCACTACCAAGGTAACCAAACTGCTCCTTGAACATGATGACCCTGAATTAACTGCTCGATTGCGACCCTACAATCCGACTTCACCAAAAATCTATGGTCTACCTAAGGTACACAAACCTAATTGGCCGTTGCGTCCGATAGTCAGTCAGATAGATGCGCCTACGTACAAACTGTCCAGACATATGGCAACTGTCCTACAAAATTTTACGGGAAAAACAGACAGTCACATTAAGGATTCACGGCACTTCGTGCAGACGTTGACAGACCTTTATATTCAGCCCAACGAAGTCATGGTTAGTTTTGATGTTACGTCCCTATTTACCAACGTGCCAATTGATGACACCATGGCCATTATAAGCAACCTGATTCGGAGTGCACACCTGCCCACCACATATATAGATTGGGCTGAATGTTGCCTTCGGCATGGATATTTCTTATGGCGGGGCGACCATTACTTACAAGTAGACGGGGTAGCTATGGGTTCCCCAATTGCTCCGATAGCAGCTGATATCTTCATGGAGTGGTTTGAGGGTGCAGCGTTGTCCACATCTTTGCGACCGCGTATCTGGTGGCGATACGTGGACGACGTCTTCGCCATAATCACCAAAGCTTCACTGAGTTCTTTTACAACCCAACTGAACACGGTGCACAGCAGAATTCAGTTCACGGTAGAGGAAGAGCGGGATGGAGTACTGCCGTTCTTAGACGTGAGAGTCATGCGAATGCCCGATGGAAGAGTGTCACATACTGTATACAGAAAACCTACACATACGGACCAGTATCTAAGAGCAGATTCCCACCACCACCACTCGCAGTTGGCTTCAGTGCCGAAATCGCTTATTAACCGTGCCCTCCAATTGTGCGACCCTCAGTACCTTAACGCTGAGCTGGAACATTTAAGACAGGTATTACAACGGAACGGATACAATTGGAGGCAATGCTGGCGATGGGTGAATGGCCCGGAGCGAGTGAGACCATCTGTTGTTGAACGGGTGCCTATATACTTACCGTTCGTGAAAGGAGTCACTGATAAAATTGGTGCCCTCCTACGGCGTAAATACGACATAAGGACATTTTACCGCCCACCCGGACGACTTCAACTATTTTTACGCTCGCCAAAGGACAGACAGCCACTATGCACACCAGGCGTGTATGAGATACCGTGTGATTGCGGCAAAAGCTATATCGGTGAAACCCGACGCAACATTGCTACGAGGCTGACTGAGCACATCAGAAGCGTTAAGAACTTAGACACAGACAGGTCGGCTGTGGCTGAACATTCGCAGGAAATCGGTCATTTCTTGAGATTCGACAAGGCTACCGTACTAGCGAAAGACAAATTTTTGGTACCGCGAAAAGTACGTGAGGCGATTGAAATCCAGCGTCATCCAAATTTCAACCGAGACCAAGGATGGAGTCTAGCCCCTGCGTGGAAACCAGTTCTCGCCATAAAACACAGTGATCGGCAAGAATATGTGCCTCAAGACACAGTCAGTGTTGTATGCACGGGCCTTTATAATGCGACGACGAGCGATGATGACTAACAATCGCCGGAGCCTGTGGCGACCGAGCCACTATCCGCGCGTGCCGCGCGGGCTCAGAGGCGTGCGGCGCGGAGGGACATTAACGCGATAAACTCCGGCGACAGTGCGGGTACAGCGCTCCGCGAGGGTACGCGCACTGACCCATGATGATGAGGCACCGATTGCCTCGAAACCGGTCGGACGTCTAACTGACAGTCGACCATTGCACGTGAGTCAAACCGTATAAATAATAAAAATGGAAGTACCACAGTTGATAGTTTGTTTGACTTGCTTCCTACAAGTACCTACTTAACCTAACCACCATCAAGGAGAAAATCTGCCACCAAAATCTTAGAGTGTTCCGGCAGCACAGCCCGTGAGAGTCAGTCTATTCTAGGCCTAGAATGTTCACCATCCTTGACCTTCCTTCCATCCATCGCTTACCAACAGAAGATTAATCAAACACTATTACCAAACAATATTAATATAACAAGTCATATTTTATTTTAAAAAATCTTTTTAAACACAAGCTTTTAGATAACCTAGGATCAGAGTAAGTCAAGACAAATTCAACGAGCCCAAACATGACGGGTATAACATGTGTAGTTTAGGAGTTCTTTTGGCCATCTTCCAGCTCCATCATCAGATCAGCACCATGTCATCATAATATTGCGTTGTCCGATTTACATATGTATGCAAAATTTCAGCTCAATCGGTTGCAAATTAAATTTGATCCACTTGGATCAAATTTAATTATTAAAAAAAATAGCTGATTGATTGAAGATTTGATGACAAACTTTGGGACAGGTGAAACTAAATAAAATCTTGTAAAAAATGTGTATGTCAGCTCCAAAGCAGGACTGGAGTTTACTCATAGTATTGTGGTCAAGGTCAAGGGGCTAAATATGAAAAATGTTTCTTAAGGATTAAACTTCAGTATACCTTGTATATACATACATACATAATCTCAAAGTGAAAGGTGCGCAAGTATGTTGCGCAAAGAAACATTACGCCTAACTTTTAGTTAATACTCAATTTTACTCCTCATAAAATGTTCATACTGCGGGATAAATATGAAAATAGTTTCTTAAGGAGTAAACTACAAAAAGTCATAGGTCCATTATGATACTATCAGGATTGTACAATAACATTACCTATGAGCAAAAAACGTTAAAAACAAACAGATAGCTACAATACCTCCTTTCTTATATTTTGCAAACTGCATAACTTTCTTATCCTCTGTGTTGACGGTGCTACCAACTATGCTGTCTCCAAACGCCTTCTTCACTGCATCGTGGATTTTTGTACGCTGCTCTTTTGTGGATGTCGTTACGTCTATCTGGAATATGTTATCATTTTATTAAGTTGTAGTAGTTGTTTATAGTGGTAGGACTTCTGCTAATCAGACTGGGGAGGTACCACCACTTTGCCAATTAATTTTCAGCTGTGAAATAGGAATGCTTTTTGGCTGATATGGCAAGGTGTGCAGGGAAATTACAGGGCATGTGAGACTGTATGTCTCAAGGTAAAAATTTTGGCTGTCCAGAATTTTGCATGCCACAGTATCTGTAATAGGTCCTTTGTTTATCATAATCATCGCTTACCATCACGCGAGTGTCGTGCTAGTTCTGTCACCTTTAGTTACTTTAGCACTTTAGTTTAGTTACTTTAGTCCAAAGAAGCAACTTCATATGTATCTTTGTAAATACTCTGCAGATATTGATCACGTTTATATGAGAAGCACCTCTGAGTGTCATACAAGTACTTGTAGTAGTAAGCTCCCAGGTTTCCCACAATTAGTGACCGTTGGCAGTCCTTACCTCAACAGGATCCGGAGCTTCTCCTATGGCAACCTTATTGATATCATCCCAGGTCTCCATGGGCAGTACCTCCGAGTTGTACTTGTTGAGCAGCAGTTCTTCATCTTCCTCCACCTCGTCTTCCACCGCCGGCTCCGGAGGCTTCAGCGTGGTCAGCTGTGCTACCTCACCTCGCAGGTTTATCTCCGACACTTGAAAGTCAGAATATCTGAAAATGTTATACCTGGTTTGAAAATAAACATGCGATCATCAAAGCACAGTTCAAAGTGATTAGACAAAAATATTGATCATATATAATGTTATTTATGACTTAAGGCTCATTCAACATTGACTACCAATTCGTGACGTTAAGTAAAAAACTCACCAGGGTTCACGACTGTACAATAATTCAGGCCTCCATGCCATTTGTACGATAGGAAAAGTATAATTTAGTTTTTATTATATTTAGAAAAGTTTAATTTATAAGTTTGAGGCCCTGCGCGTAACATTGCTCTAACGTATTTATATTGTTTAAAATTCGAAAATGGCGCAAAAAGCGCCAGATACTTATGTATGTGAACTTCAGAAGACACTGGTCACAGTCCTTGATCGATTGAGTGCACTTGAAGCCAAAGTGGACGAGCAAAACGTCGTGATTAAGACTGCAGTCGAAGTTATTAATCAATTACGAAATTAACTAGCGGGTACATCGCAAACAAATAGCGGTAAGACACCTCCTACACCTACATTGCCGACAACAGCTGCGCAGCGTCCGTTACGCCAAGCGAGATTAAACGCTACAGCTGCAAATGCTAACACTAGAACCACAAATGTGAGCTATTTTGGGGCTGCAAAAAAATCCAGTACTAACAACGTAACGAAGCGATCATCAATAGCAGAGTTACCTCCGAAAGTACCAGAGGTAAGCCGAGCAGACTCAAAGAGAACAGCTTGCTGCCATGACGAAACCGCCGCTGCAGATTTCCGTACAGTAAGTAAGATAGCCTCAACTCCTATAATAAATCAGCCACGACAAGATAACTCGAAAAATGACTCATCAAATAAAAGCGATGAAAATGACGGAAAATGGAAACGTGTTACGTACAAACATAAGACACAACGCACTATCGTTACCGGATCAGGAAATGTTGACAACGATCTTCAAACCGTAGAAAGACTACGGTTTATACAGGCCTGGTCGTTCAGGCCGGAAACTACTGAAAGTAATGTTTTAAATTACTTAAACAAACAACTGCCTTGTAACGAGTACACCGTCGAAAAACGCGTTATTAAAACCGACAGACATGCCGCCTTTGTAATAGGATTCCCAGAAAGACTTCTTGAAAAGATAAACGAGCCTAATTTGTGGCCGCCAGGTGTAAAGGTCTCGGAATGGTTTCGAAGAGGAACTGGTGGGGCAGCGCTCGGTGCGCGCTGTGCCGCCGGCGAGCCGGGCGAGCCCAGTCGTTCGGAACCACAGCGGTGAGTACACGCCAGATGACTGTACGAATGTGCCTGCGCGCCTAGGTAACGTAAACAACTCCACGACTCTTGTTGTATGTCACCAGAATATTGCTGCAATCGCACGGAAAACACATCGACTGGAAGTGTTACTACAAAGTGACATGAAATGTGATATTTTGGCTATTACGGAGCACTGGTTACCATTATCAAAACTCAAATGTGTTACGCTAGATGGATATAAACTTGCATCGAGCTATTGTAGAAGTCATACTGTTCATGGAGGATCCTGTATCTTTATGAAACAAAATATTAAATGTGTGGAAAATTTAGACCTTGTTAATCTTTCTCTTGAAAGAAATTGCGAAGTTTCTGCAGTAGAATTAAACGATTTTGACTTATTAATAGTATGTATATATCGGACAAATTTAGTTAGTGTTAATGATTTTATATGTAGCTTTGAAAGAGTACTCAATAAGATTAATGACTTAAATAAAAAAATGCATTATATTAGGCGACTTTAATATTGATTCGATTAGAGAATTAAATATGGACCTAAAAAAGCTTTCTGATACATTGTCGATCCATGGCATGGCAAATGAAGTGAACTTCCCTACTCGTGTGACTGCTACCACCTCGACATGCCTAGACCACCTATACTCTAACTTAGCGGAGGACTCAATCAGCGTTGCTCCTCTCACTACGAACTTAAGTGATCACTTAGCCATTAGAGGTGAGATTACCTTGACTAACATAAACACCACCGGGTCCCAGACTTGCGACACTAGAAGTTTCTCTGAAATGAATCAGGCTAACTTTGCTGCAGCAGTAGGAAGTGTTGACTGGGAAGCAATAGTTTGTAAAAGTAATTGTTCAAATAGCTTAGCGACGTCAATTATAAATATAATTGTAAATAAATTTATCATATGCTTTCCAATAAAGAAAAAAATAGTTAATACAAAATATGACTCATCATGGGTAACCAAGATGTAAAACTATTTAAATCACTTTTATTTAATGTATTAGATATTTCTTATTTAAACCCTAATAATGATGTAATTAATGAAATTGTAATTGACATGAGAAATAAATATGACATATTATTAAAACATAGTAAATCAGACTACTATACTAGAATAATAACAAAGAGTATGAACCCTTCTAAATCAATGTGGAATATTGTTAATAAAGAACGAGGAAAAAATAACTCGATAAACGTAGACGTAACAGACGTAGTACTGAATTTAGATGGAACTAAATTCCCGTCTAAAATAGATGCAGTGAATGCGATGAATGCCAGATTTTTGGGAGCGGCGGCGGCATGCGGTGCCCCCCGCGCCGATGTCGCCGGCGCCCTAGCTGTGTTACGTGCGGCCCGCGCGCCAGCTGATCGCTCGCTTAGACTCGTACCTTTTACCGCGGAAGAAGTGCATAGTATGATCACTACTCGTATCCCGCCCAAGGTCTCTGTAGACGTCTATGGTATCAATATGAAACTACTAAGAATAGCTTCACCTCATTTAGCCTATATTTTATCTAAACTCTTCAATTGTTGTATGAAAGAAGGCACCTATCCTGGTTCTTTAAAAATCACTAAAGTGGCGCCTATTTATAAGGGAAAAGGAAAGAGAGGAGATATAGATGGATATAGACCGGTTTCCATAATTCCTGCAATTTCCAAGGTGTTTGAGAACGGCCTCAGCAGCCGCCTCGTCAGCTTCATGAGCTCTTCTGACGTTCTCTCTGATAGACAGCACGCCTATCGAGAGGGCCATTCAACCACATCTCTAACAAGAGAGTTGTTGCGCCGGATCATGTTCGCTCGTGAGGAGAAGCAGCACGTCGCAATTTTATGCTGCGATTTGTCAAAAGCATTCGACGTCGCCGACCATGCAGTATTAGCTGGCAAACTGAGGCACTATGGTATCCAAGGATCTGCACATGATTTATTTACTAGTTTGCTGGCAAATAGACAGCAGGTAGTGGTAGGAGGAGGAGGGAGAGAAAGGTCCAAACCAATGGGATCTACAATGGGCGTTGCCCAAGGATCATCCGTCTCGAACCTGTTGTTCTCCTTGCTGCTCAATGATCTGCCTGACGTGGTGACGGCAGCTGAAATTTTAATGTATGCTGATGACGTAACCGCGATCGTCACTGCTTCATCCGTAGACTTGGTGGAGGAAAAGTTGAATGAAACGGCATCACAGCTCGCTCAGTGGTTCCATCTTAATGGACTTGCTTTAAATTTAAAAAAGACGCATTTTCTAATGTTTAACCTTTCAGGCTGTTATTACAGACGACTGAATGTATATGTAGATGGGAAACTGCTCGAACAAACAATCTCCACTACATTCTTAGGTTTTGAGCTGGATCAAGGTCTTAAATGGGAAAATCATGTGATGAATGACAAGGTGTGTAGCAAAATAGGAAGTGCGTGCTTCGCCCTAGGCCGGGTCGCACAGTATCTGCAGAGGTAGCTCGAACATGTTATTTTGCTACGGTACATTCCCTGTTGCAATACGGAGCGGAGCGTTGGGGATGATGTGCCGAGTGGGAGCGTGCATTCCGCCTTCAGAAGCGTGCAATTAGGGCAATCGTGTGAGTACCACAAGATGTATCTGCGCGACCTTACTTCAAAAGCTTACGCATTCTAACACTACCGTCTATTGTAATCATGCAAGTGGCAGTGTACGTGAGGGTCAACTTGTCATCTTTTATAACGCGCGGCAGTGTACATAGGCACAATACACGTAATGCCTTTAAACTTGCTGGAGTGAGCCAAACGCCAACTCACGCATGTCATGGGTCCGACGTTTTATAATAAGCTACCGAGCTACATAATCGATGCACATCGTTTTAGAAGCTTTAAATGCAGACTGCAACGATGGCTTATTGAGCACTCTTTTTACAATTTCGAAGAATTTGCTAAGTGCAAATGACATTTTGATTTTATAACAACAATTTAGTTATTATATTATATCTTCTTATTCCAATTTAATTATTTTTATACAATGTGTACTAAATTTGACGTGTAAATTGGCTTTACAAAATAAATGAATATGAATATGTATATTGTACACTCACACGGATATACAGTAATAAAAAAAAATAATTAATACTACCATTCTGCAACATTTTAGAATTATGCTGATAGTAAATTGCGCAATAACAAATACAATGGTTTTTGCTCACACACATGCCACTACTTTGTCTTAATGTTTTCTTTCGTAGCTAAGGTAGTGTCTGCCAATTAGTTTAATATATTGATATTGTGTTTAAAGCAAAAAGGGCCGACATACGGCCTAGTTGCGGAAAAGAGCCCATGCACCAAGTTGATATTGTATAAATCTGTCTATGTTGAATATTCATTGATTGTTTTATACATATATACAAACAATGTAATACCTTCCTAATAGATTCATATATGACTTTTATTTCATTATGTATTAGAGTCATTATCCTGATGGTAAGATAATTTGGCTCCAAATATGTCAAAATATGATAATTCTACGGCCCTGGTATGATAGTTGCCTTGCTTCAGGTTGTTCACCCTGGTATTGACTTACATGATATTGGAATACAAGCATGCAAGATAAAATGCTACAGACAGTAATTAATTAACAACCTGGATTTGATGATTCCATTGAACCCTTTATGATCACCCATGTACTCTGTGACACCTATCTCTTCTTCAGACAACCTTTTATCTGGATTCTCTCTTTTAGGTCTGGTTTGCCACCGGTTGTTGTCGAACCGGTTCTCGCTACGATGACCAAATCCTCGGCCTCTAGATCTGCCGCCTCTGCGACCACCGTGACCATAGCCGCCTCTGCCGTAACCTCCTCGTCTACTGCTATTTCCACCGCGGTTATTTCGCACCCAATTGTCGTTGCCCATGATTAAAACAATATAATTTTATGTAGATATAAGTTTAAAGCCTATTATAACAATATCATATCACAAAATATGTAGCTAATAGAGTAGTAGACAGTAGTAGAGTATAACCTAAAAACTTGCAACAACAAGCAAGATACCATAGAGTAAAGTAATATATACGGCAAGATACCCACAGACGAAGTATAAGTAGAGATGTGACATGACACTGACTGACTGACAGCAGAATTTATTTATATTGTTCCTGTATGGCTCCACACGTGTGGTGTATTTAGCGAGTATTCAACGTTTTAGAAACGCAAACGTAAGGGTAGAGTGACGATATACGCAAAGCGGTGGGCAGTGACTGGGAAAGAAGTGCCGAAGATCGGTCTCAGTGGTGTATCTTTGGAGAGACTTACGTCCAGCTGTGCAATGACATGGCACCGGCTGATTATAATGATGCTGATGTTGACATACCTACCTAGTAGCACACGATAATTATAAGAGTACCTTATAAGTATCAAACATTTGTAACTTGCTATTGCCACAGAATACATAATAGTACAAGCTATTGCTACACTTATATAGTGATCTGCGATCATACTTCTTGGATTGGATATGTCTGGGCCGGCCGGGAAAAACCGATTGCGTAATTCTTCATCGTAAAATGTGTGCAAAACACAAAGAAACCTTCATTACTAGGTAGTAAAATTGGCGTGGTGCGGCCCTCCTAGAGGGTTCTAGGGGGTGTTTGGCCCCCTCTGCCCCCCACTTCCACGGTCCCTGGACCGGCCGGACACAGACACCGGCATCGACGTCATAGCAATTGCTATAACGTAAATGGACACCGGCAAGGAATTCGAATCCTTGGCAGTATGTATGAATAATTTATGTTAGAGACTGTGCAAAAAGAGAACCGTCGTAGAAATTACGGGCGCGCGTTTTGTTGGTTCTAATTTATTTATTTATTTATTTATTGAGCATCAACACAATGTACATCAGAAAGAGTAAATTAATATAAACGCAGTATGGATCAGTGGTCAATGCCATCGCAATTATAGATGCAGACTGCATGCGTAGTCGAACAAACAAGTAAAAGCTATGCGATAATAAAAATGTAAAGAAACAAATACAAAATTAATTTTTAAAAAAATATAGAATTGTTTTAAATTAAAAATTGAGAATTCATGTTATAATTACATTTGAAAAAAAATGGGATAAACTATATTAATTTTCATTGCTAACATTATATGTAATAAATTCAATCGCTTTCCTGAATTCCCGGATGTTTCCTGTAAATAGATCAACATTTGATTGTTTTGTCGTTTCTCCAAGTTCGCGAATAATTCGGTTGAGCGGCGCATTCCTACCAAGATTTGTGTTAGTTTGAGACTCTGAAATTACATTAATAAACCTAGATGTTCGAGGTAACCTGAAAGGCACAGAGAAGTTGAGTGTAGAAAGGAGACAGGGAGCGTCAAGTATACCTTTTACCAGCTTGTAAAGAAACAAGAGGTCAAAAATATGTCTTCGATTGGATAAAGAACGGCCACGGTTCGATACATCGATACGACGAAATTAGTGGATTGCATTTTGTTAACCCAATTATGCATTGGTGGCGCCATCTATGACTACTTATTACGTAAGTTAATCATTCGGAAGAAATCATTACAGTTTTCAAATCCGACGAGAGATGTTGCACTGCGTAAATGAAATATTATGTTTCTTTGAAGTGTCTCACACTTCATATTTTTGTGAATTGTTAAACACAATCCAAAATTTGTTTGATTGTGTTTAACAATTTACAAAAATATGAAGTGTGAGACACTTCAAAGAAACATAATAAATCCTAAACTCTTGAATGCTTTGGTACATATAAATTATATTAAATTACATATAAATAATTTACTGCTTTTGTTGTGTTGACAACATTGTTCTGTTCTTGCCAATACGACTAAAAATGTTTGATACCTTGGTAGGTAGGTACCTACTCTAATAATTATCGTATGGTACTAGGTAGGTAACCCAAGATTTTCATAGCAGTGTTACAAAACATCTTCGAGGATATGAAATAGGAAAACGAAGGAATCAAAGTAGGTGACCGGTATTTAAGTCACCTTAGATTCGCAGATGATATAGCCCTCTTCACCGAAAGCAGCAGAAAACTAGAAGAAATGATAAACTTATTAAATGAACAAAGTAAAGAAATCAAAAGACCTACTCTTTTGATGAATAAAGATAAAACAAAACCAATGACAAACAGCTACACACATGTAATAAAACTCGAAGGAAAGACCATTGAATACGTAAATAAATATATATATATCTAAAAGAAGAAAAGAAATATCATTTGAAGACAGAAATGAAGAAGAAGAGGTAGAAAGTAGAATAAATATGAGTTGGAAAAAATACTGGTCACTCAAAGAGATTATGAAAGGTGACTGACCGTCCCACCTAAAGATAATAGTAATGGACTCATGCATCTTACCGACTCTCACGTATGGTTGCCAGACGATGACCTACAACACTAAAATAAAAACAAAACTGGTTAGCTGCCAGAAAGCTATGCAAAGAAGCTTATTAAAAATAAGAAGAATGCACAAAGTAAGAAGCGAATCTATACCTACTAAAGAACATAAAACTAATAGACGTCCTACACTACTGCCACTCGGACGGAATATGAAGTCTTCTTATTTACTTACTTACTACTTACTTTACTTCTTATTTTGTCTGAGTACTGCCAAAGATTAAAATGGCAATGGGCTGGTCATGTAGCACGATAAAGCAACAAGCGATGGACTCTTCGAGCCAATGCTCGAAGGATGGACTATATAAGTGACGAGATGGAAAGGACTTAGCGGAAAAGGACGACCTACAAAACGATGGAGTGACGATAATATAGCAACAGCAGGAAAGGAGTGGCTTGAACGAGCTAAAGAGAGCAAAAACTGGATTAAGCTGGAGGAGGCCTATACCCAAATAGGGGTTCCTATCCAAAAAAATATATAATGTGAATAAAACATACAACTTTAATGAAAACATGCTGAAATGAAAAACTGTACAAGTGCAAAATTTATAAGTTTTAATTTACGCATAAATGTAATGTAATACTTAAGAGATAAAAGGCTTCATTATTATTATTATATACTAGGTAGGTATATGCCTTCCTGCCTTATCTTTGAATGTTAGTCTTAGACCTTATGTTACTTGATCGTAAAGCCACGACGGTGCTCTTTTTGCACATACTCTATTATTAAAAGCTTACTAACAATGTGCGTTGCACATTACTAGTATTCTTGGCAACCCCTCGAACTAAGCTAAATAAGCTTGTGTCTGGAGTGGGTTCACGTCAATAGTGCAATGGGTGGGGATCGAACCCACGACCTCTCGATCGCCAGTCCGATACTTTATCCATTAGGCTATTGCCCACAGATATATATATATATATATATATATACATATATGTATATATATATACATCTGTGCTATTGCCGCTATGAAAAGTTTAAGAGTTCGTTATACGCGAATTAATGAAGTATTCGTCATGGCGTATCATGGCGCCTACCAAAGTTCTAAATACCTATAAATCATTATTATTTCAATATAACTACGCTGAATACGTTAGAACGAATCGAGAACGTCCTTTTGCAATTCTTCCGTCCTTTTGCAATTCGGTTAAAATAAACCATTCGTGATCAGGAATATAAGTAACTATTATATAATCTGTGTCCGGGCTTATTTTCGGCAGTACACGTAGAGGGAAAATTAAACAGAGAGAAAATTTGCGTATGAGAATGAAATAGCCTATTTCCTAGGATGAATAGCTATAGAGATATAACCCGACTAAAATAATGAACACGTGATACATACATATACATATGCCAGCTATAAGATAAAATCATAGACGTAATATAAATTGTATGGATGGTGCACTGCAGATGTTTTGACAAATTCAATTTAATCCATATGCTTTCACAATAAGGTTTTAATTGCTTTGTAGAACAAAACGGCCCAGCTGAGAGAGATCTTGTAAGTATCAACTTGTAAGTACCAAAATTAACCTAAATTTTCAACTTTTTTTATTTTTCGGATTTTTTCCTTTACTTGTACTGTAAGACCTTAACTTTTAACCAAAATTGACAATTCTAGATCAACCGGAAGTACCCTATAGATTTTGGGTCGAAAACCTATAGGGTACTTCCCTTTGACCTAGAATCATGAAATTTGGCAAGAAGCCAGTTCTCATAGCACAAATAAAGGAAAAATTAAAAAAAAAATTGAAAATGAAAGGGTTTCCCCATACATACATAGTTCACTCCAATCAAGATAGGCCTCTAAGTTATATGAGCGCTCTTACAATTTCCTCTAAATTGTAAGAGCTGTCTAGCTTAATTGGTACCAACCAACGTTGGTACGAAAGTCTCAGTGAGCGAGTACAACTCGACTTGGTCGGTTTTATTATGCCTTATTTTATGCCATAATTCAATAATATGATGGCAAATTTTATGCATTAGTTGGAGTGGTTGGTGTTTTGGCAAATGTTTTGCCAGTGTCGGGCATATTCGCAATTTAATACAATAAAAAATGCCTTAAACATTATTACCAGGCAGAAAAACTACGCGAGCCCTCACAAAGCTCGGCTTTTAGCTAGTTATATTTTCTATACTATATGTATTATATTATTATATAAGTTGTCCATACAAAAGAAAGGGACAAACTGCGTTCAGGGTCAGTCTCATGGCGGCCGGTGTATGCGATCAAGTTTAATATGTAGCAGGTCTGTGGATATCAAGTATCAAAGCATTTATTCAGTATGTAGGCAGTATTAATATACGCACATATACACGTCAAAATCATAAGTCATAAAATAAATCACAACCAATTATCAAGTAAACATAGCAAAAGCAGAATTTTAACGCTTTGAATTAGAAAAAAAAACACAAAAGTAATGAACCATTCAACTGTCATCCAATCGTTTACGACAGAATATATGTTAAAAAAAAAAAAGTATATTATAATATGAACAACGTAATTTGGTCGGGTCATACATGACAGCGGGTGAAAGCCAATGAGTGCACTAGAACTTGGAGCCAGAGCTGGAGCCAGTTTGTAAATTCGTATACGCAGAGAAGCATAAAAAATAGTGATTGTATAGTTTTTTCCTTCTCATATTATTATTATTATTTTAAGGACAAGTCCATTTTAATATACTTAATCTATGGTAGTACCTACATAACTTTCCGCGGCAAAACCGGACGCTTGTAGTCCAAGCCTCTAAAAAAAACTACATCTGCTGAAATTGCTAAATCGATGTGCTCGAACAAAGTGTGTAACCTAACCTCATATAGTAATCTGTAGGTGGTGTGTACCTATCAGTGAAGTGTGGTGTCCCGGATTTAAAAAAGTAAAAAATAAATAGTTAACTGCTGGTTTTGACTAACTATTTGATATATTTAGCACAGTATTTCCTACATTTTTTTTTTGCAAGATAACGTTATATATCATCCTAAAAATGCCGCGGAACAATAAAGGTAAGTCTAACTACCTACATGGTATAATTTTATTATTAACAGTGTAGGTTACGATTACTTATTATATATTTATTTATTGAATAAATTGACGTTTTCATTCTTTATGGCCAGCACTACCGAAGAAAAAAAGAAGCGCGAGCGCTCGCGCCGGTCTGG
This sequence comes from Cabera pusaria, assembly GCA_954871355.1. NCBI lineage: Eukaryota > Metazoa > Arthropoda > Insecta > Lepidoptera > Geometridae > Cabera > Cabera pusaria. The sequence goes on along the minus strand of OX940891.1, from coordinate 28,639,917 downwards.
TTTTGCCTGTAGGCAGAGTTACCAGAATTTTGAGGAAAGGCAATTTCGCGCCTAGAATTGGGGTCACTGCTTCCATATTTCTTACAGCGGTACTGGAGTACATCGCGTCGGAAATATTGGAATTGGCGGATAATGCTGCGTCGGATAATAAGAAGTCTACGTATGTAAAGATTTTATTTTTTCTAGAAACTTGTTTCAACATACATACCCACATTTTAGAACAAAAAAATCGGGAGTTATATTTTCAATTAACAAAATAGATTTGTAAAATCTGAGTATTCCAGGCCTAACAAGTTCACTATCTTAGACCACATCATAACATTGCTTACCACCGATATCTGCAAATGTTTTTAACCGACTTCACAAAAAGGAGGAGGTTCTCAATTCGTCGGAATATTTTTTTATGTATGTTCACCGATTACTCGAAGATGTCTGAACCGATTTGAAAAATTCTTTTTTTGTTTCAAAGGGTACCCTTCCCAGGTGGTCTCATTTAAATTTTAACGAAATCGGTCAAGCAGTTTCTAATACATCAACATTTGTATTACGATGCATTTGTATACCTCGATGACATGCTACCAACTATTGGCTACTTTGACTAGCGCGACGTTTGAAGTCGGTTCCTTTAGTTTTTTAAACGATCTTAAATTATTGCCGACTGTTTTTGCACACGGTATTTTCGATTCGTAAACGATCCTAAATTATCACTTCTAAATACACAGGCATAATAGACAAACCTGAAATAATTAGCGCATCTATATTTATTAACCGAGATATTCAGAAATGTTTTCTCGGGAGTGAGGTCACGCGGTGAGATCGCGATGTTCACTGATCGCGATCTCACCGCGTGACCTCACTCCCGAGGAAGAGCGACTGACTCGCTCGAAACCTAGGTCGAGAAAATTCGACTAAAGGTACGTGAATTATAGCCGGTATATAACAATAATAATCTTATCTGAATGAAATTACAATGAGACCACCTTGGAGATGTAGGTACCCTACCAATAAAAAAAATCATTCGAATCGGTTCACGTTTGCCGGAGTATTCGCGTAACATACATGCAAAAAAACTAATTGAGAACCTCCTCCTTTTTAACCGACTTCAAATAAGATCGTTTAAAAATCTCAGTACCAAGTTTGAGGTGTTTATCTCCATATCTCTGGAGATACCTATCAGATCTCGATGAAAATACTATGCTACCGTCCTTGAAATATTTTCTTTCCAACAAAAAAATAATCATTAAAATCGGTTTATAAACGACGAAGTTATCCGCGAACAACCATAAAAAAATATTTATATACGGTGTGTTCGCGGATAACTTCGTCGTTTATGAACCGATTTTGATGATTCTTTTTTTAATCGGTAGGGTGCATTTCCGTGGTGGTTCTTGTAATTTTATCGAGATCTGATAAGTACCTTCAGAGATATGACGATAAACGTATCACACTTGCTACTGAAACTGACTCGCGGGGCATGGAAGTCGGATAGTTTATAAGTCTACTAAGTAGGTACCTACTACTAATTTATACTAACTACTTATTTATTACTTTTCAGAATAACACCACGTCACATTGTTCTGGCGGTGGAAAATGATGACGAATTAAAAGAAATGCTGAAAGAAAAGATTATATCTCAAGGTGGAGTAATGCCCCATATAGAATCCGCGCTGCTTCCGAAAAATGTTCTCAAACAAAAACCTGAAGAATCGAATCAGTCGTCTCAAGAATATTGATACCTGCTAGTTACTTGTGCCTTTTACTATTATTTATTCTGTGGTTATGCGTACCTACTTATAATTAACTTACGTACTTCTAGTTAAAACAATCCAGCCGAGTCGAGCTGGACTCGCCCACTGAGGCTTCCGTACCAACTTCTCAGACTAGGTTATTGGTTCTTGTATAAATGATTAAAATAGATGTTTTTTTAAATTATGATACGCATTATTACTACAAAAACAAAATCTGTCCTTCAGGTCACTTCTACTTTCCCTATATAACAAATGCAGAGACACTCCTCTGCCCGTGTATTAAATAATAAACTGGCCAAGTGCAAGTCGGACTCGCACTAGTAGGGTTCCGTACCACGTAAGATCGAGCAAAAAATACCACTATCATTTTTCGCCAGCAAAAAATAATAATTAATAAACATTTTATTTCTTATAACGCCATCTAACGTCTAACAAAGGTGTTAGGGATTGACATTTCAATATAACGCCATCTATGGGACGTTTACTTAACTAAGCGTTAATAGATGGCGTGAAAAGCCGAAAAAAACACGTCTCTTGTATGGGGACCCCCTATTATTTTTAACTTTATTCTGTTTTTAGTATTTGTTGTTATAGCGGCAACAGAAATACATCATCTGTGAAAATGTCAACTCTCTAACACGATTCATGAGATACAGCCTGGTGACAGACGGACAGACAGACAGACGGACAGCGGAGTCTTAGTAATAGGGTCCCGTTTTACCCTTTGGGTACGGAACCCTAAATACAGCTACGATAAGCATTGAGAACTTATAAGGAACTAGCTAATACCCGCGACTTCGTTCACGTTTAGGTTTAGCCGAATACGTAACAAACAGGCAGAGTTACAAACGTTTTTATAATAATAGTATGGATTTTTTAAATCTTATAGGATAAAAAAATAAAACTGGCCAAGTGCGAGTCAGACTTTTGTCCCGCACACAGAGGGTTCCGAACGCCATCTAACGAATATCTAACAAACTTCTTACACCAACTAAGTAAAATAACACTTGTACCGTTAATTTTTATGCATAGCTAATATTTATCAGCTAATTTATATATTTAGCACACTATAGCTACTTCTACTCGCCAATAGATGTCGGGAAGAGTCATATTTTGAGTTGATTATCGATAAAGTTGATTATTGAAAACACGAATAAAACAACATTTTCTGAAAATGAATCCTAGCTAGATCGATTGATCGCCCCCGAAATCCCCTGTATACTAAATTTTATTTAATCGTTGGAGCAGTTTCCGAGATTCCAGATTCCGAGATTAAGGTAAACAAATATAAAAAAAACACGTTTTATGTTTTAAACCCTTTAATTTTTAACTTTGTTCTTTCTTAGTATTTGTTGTTATAGCGTCAACAGAAATACATCATCTGTGAAAATTTCAATTTTTGGTTTCGGAACCCTATAAATGAGTTTTATATAGGTATATAAAACACATTATTTTTTTATGCTAGATAGGCAAGCGTTTGACCACTATCTCACCCGATGTTAAGTGATGATGCGGTCGACGATGTAGCACGCTTACCTAGTAGATGTCTACCTATGTCTGTTATATACTTTGTAACCATCTAACCAATGTGCCCCAAACCGGTTTTATTAGAAAGGCAATAATGCGAAATGCAAAGATGGTTTTAATGGTAAGAAGACAACTACAACAATGCATTGGTCTTAAACTAATATTATAAAGATTTGATTTTTGTTTTTTTGTTACGGTTTAACTCAAAAACTAGTGAACCGATTACAAAAGTCCTTTCACTAATGGAAAGCTACATTATCAGCGAGTAACTTAAGCTATATTTTATTCCCGTATTCTCACGGAAACGGGGACTACGCGGGTGAAACCACGAGACGCCGTTAGTATGGAATAAAACAACACAAACCAGTCTTGTAAATGACATGTAATTTAAATACTGTAAACAAGAGATCTATGTATTATTTTAATAACATTAAGGACCATGTACTGTATTATTTTGATTTATTTCGCAAATTATTTGAGGACCTATGTATATTTGGCGATAACATTAATATTGGATATTCTTCAATTATGCCACTGGTATAGATAAATTGTAAGTATTTTAATACTAAGTAAAAATATATTAAGACAAACAAGTATTCGAAAACCTTTGAAAAATATCCAATAAATTGTTAACAGACCAAAAATAAGTAGTTATAGAAAAAAAAGCTGAAAAACGATTTTAAAAAATTACAAACAAATCTCTTTATAAAACATAATACATCAGGCGTTACGGTAAAACAAATCGAGTACATAATACAAGTTAAGAGCGAACGCGGGGTGCACTTTTACATACAAATGTATTCCGTTTCCTCCCTGGAAAATGCTTCTAGAGCAATATTTTTATCCACAAAAACTCAAGGTCTGCTGTCAAAAAAAGCAAATTGGACCAACCAATTGCAAAAGATATATAAGCCTTTTAATCTCCTCTTTGAGATTTTTTACGGGTCATATTTCTATTTACAATTGGTTAGTCAAATAAGACGTTTAAAAAACTAAAAAGAACCGACTTCAATGCCGCGCTATTAATTTTCAGTACCAATTTTGAGGTGTTTATCTCCATATCTCTGGATATACTTATCAGATGTCGATAAAATTACTATGGTACAACACTTGAGATATATCCTTTCCAACAAAAAAAGAATAATCGAAATCGGTTCATAAACGACGAAGTTACCCCCGCGAACAAACATAAAAAAAAAAATGTACGGTCGAATTGAGAAACCTCCTCCTTTTTTTGAAGTCGGTTAAAAAAGAAAATGATGGGGCGTAGCTACAGAATACCTTGATTTTTTGTGGAAACAAATTTTGCTCTAGAAGCATTTTCCAGTGAGGAAACGAGGGAATACGTTTGTATGGAAAAGTGCACCCCGCGTTCGGTCTTAAAACAATATCTAAAAGTAAATAATTATAATATTACAATGCAAAACTATACAAATTAAAATAACACCTCTAATACGTAAAGGAACATTTCAGTGTAGCATAATTTTATTAGCATACATAAACATTACTACAAATGTATTTCAATTGTAAGTAATTAAAATTTTAAAACAATCGCAATATTTAGAAAAAAATGCTGTGATTTAGTAGTTCTTATAATACATAATAATATCGTTTAAAAACTAAAAAACAACCGACTTCAATGCCGCGCTATTCATTTTCAGTACCAATTTTGAGATGTTTATCTCAATATCTCTGGAGATACTTATCATACCTCGATAAAATTACCATGGTACCACACTTGGGATATCTCCTTTCGAACAAAAAAAGAATAATCGATATCGGTTAATAAACGACGAAGTTATCCGCGAACAAACATAAAAAAAAAAAAAAAAAAAAAAAAAAAAATATACGGTCGAATTGAGAAACCTCCTCCTTTTTTTGAAGTCGGTTAAAAAGATAAAAATATTTCGTTACAGTGACGCTATCAACTTTCGAAACTAAACAAAAAGTGATATCCAGGGGACATGCGTTTAGTGCTTATTAGAGAAATAAGTAAGCCGGAAACAGGAAGTTGCGGCGATATACGCACCTTCTTTAACTAGCAGGGCTGCGTTCACGTCCTCCAGAGAAGGATTTTTTGTTGTTTTGCAACTCGCTCGAAGGTCCGGAACGACCACGGGTGTTTTTCACTCAAATTGTGAGTTTGACATTTTGCGCAGACTCGAATTTCGAGGTTATGTTCATTTATTTTTCTTGTTCTGAATATGTTCCGTTTGTTTTTACGATTAATGTCTCGTCATGTCACGTCTTGGTCTCGATAATGCAAATTTCTTCCGATTCCCTTAAACTGTATTACAGCTTTTCCCGCCAAATTTACCGTCACAAACGTCTGAGCGTTTTTTAACCATCGAATTTGATGGTTATTAAGTTGCAACCGGAGTGAAACAACCGAGGTCGTGAACGACACAGTTGCGCTAACCGAGTGCGACATTCTGAGGTCGTGAGCGGGGTTAGAGCGTTTGGTTGCACTCCGAGCGTAGGCCGTGAACGCAGCTCTGGTCGGCTGCAGTAACAAGTAAGTAAGTGTGTTCTAATACTCCTTTAAATTAAGAAGTATTTGACCTTTTTGAAGATCCCCCCTCCCCCTCCCCCTCCCTACTCTTGATTTGACACAGTTAGTGAATACCATAGATGAATTATTTTAAAAATGTATCTATGGTATTATAACATTAACTATTTTAATAATGTATCTATGATTCAGTATTTATATAGATAAGTTATTAAAATAATTATAGTACACTGGCTGTCAAACTGATATTCAGTATTTAATCAAATATTATGTTTCTTTGATTTTTGTAAATTGTTACATTACATCGATATATCGAACTGTGGCTTACTTGGCAGAGCACCTGGGCATGTTATCCAGGAGGTTGCGGGTTCAAGTCCCGTCGTTACGATGAAATTTTGGATTGTGTTTAACAATTTAGTATTTAATCAGTTAGACAGTCAGTGTAGGTATTATGTAGGCAAGCGTGTCGCCACCAGAGCTCCCAACCCAACATTAGATGAGATTATGGTCAAATGCTTGTTTAAGTTGCATTAAAAAATAAACCGTCAGTTCAGTCAAACCTTTCACATTTTCCATTCATGAAGATTTTGATCAAAAACATAACGTAAGGATTAGTTCGATTAAACATTGCGATTAATAAAATATCTAAAATAATACTATTGATGCATACTTTGTTGGTATAAAACTAAATCATAATTAAAACGTAGCACATCAAAAAATATACACAAACATTTGATAAATGCACATTGGTTAACAAAAAGGAAACTTACAAAAATCAAGCTTTTTAAAGTATCTGAGTATAAAAATAACAAGCATTTAAAAACCAACGGCGAGTCAAAAATTATAATATAAAATCAAAACATATTGTAAAGAATTATTCATTATTTGTTCACCCGCCGATCAACAATTTTTATTATATTACAAACTGTTTGTTTTTATACAAAATTGATCGTGTTATAAGCTCATAAATCTGCGTCAAAATAAATGTGTGAACAAATATAGATGCTGAGATCTGACTGCCATACAATATTATACACTACACAACTACAAAGTAAATGACTATAAAAGAACCGAGGATTGCACAAACATAATATACGCTGCCCTGTGAGACATCTGCCACAAACTTTACGGATACTTGGTCTATGTTATTCAAAGTAATTTCAACTTATTCAATCAAATTATGTAGGTAAATAAATGTAAATACTTATACTTGTAGAATATGTTCTCTATATAATAATTTTACTGTACATGTGTATGTCACTGTGCTCCTCCTAAACGGCTGGTCCGGTTTAAATAAATGTTGGTGTGTATGTTTGAGTTAGTCCAAAGATGGTTTTGATTCACAATTGGACCCGATAGGTGGCGCTGCGGTCGGGCAGGACGACGTCTGCCGGGTCCGCTAGTATTATATATATTTTAATTTCATAAAGTTTTTGCTCCATTTACTCAAATTTGTGCATTATACTTTTGTATGGAAATCGTTCCCACTTAATCGCCAAGTTTTGTATTCTCGAGAGCCATTTTGTAAGATTCAAATAAATAAAAAAATAAATTGAAATGTTTTGACAGTTTGTATGTTTATAGGACCAAATCGGAACCATTTCATAGCGACAAAATGAAAAAGTTTAAGTACAGTTTAACCGTTCCTCACAGGGCATTTCACAATGGACTGGGTTTCATAAACTATAGCTAATCATCAACCATATAAAATCTACATATCCTATAGTATTACTACATTCGAGTTAAACATTGAGAACACTTTTTTGATCGAGGGTTAAATAAAAATGTAAGCTACTGTAAGTACAAATGTATGTACACAACATTTACAGACTTTTATATGTATTTATTATATAAATAGGAGGGAATAATACTTGTTTATTTACAGTGATGTTATTTGTTTATTAAAATTCGACGACAAACAGTGTTGTCAATGATGGTATCAATCGATTTAGGCGTTGCTTTGCAGCAATTAATGAATGTATAATGATTTAATTAAATATCTTAAATTGCTTCTTCTTTGTTAAATTAATATTTTATTTAGTTTTGTAACTAGCAAATCAACTTTATAATTTATTTTCAAACGATAAGTTATTGTCCGAGAGCAATGGCCTTTCTATGCTATTTCATATCTTTGGCTATTTTAAAATATTTTAAAATGGAGCTGTATACAGGCGAGAGGGAGATGCCACTATACAGCTATATCTCCGTCTCTTCCGGTCAGTTGGATTAGATTGACGATAAAATTGAAGTCGTATAGCAAAGCGTTCATAAGAAAGTATCGCGTGTTGTGACCTCAATTTTTATTATTGCAGGATAATTCTATATCCAGACAAACGTGTCATCGTCTGTATGGCATTGGCATAGCTTTGTAATAAATGTCGACGTAGCCGATAGAGACGAATATCGGGCTCAGTGGCGTCTCTTGGGAGAGGCCTATGTCCAGCAGTGGACTGACACCGGCTGATTATTAAATATGTTCTATTTGAATTACGGTAACTTACATTTTGCGTGAGGAAGGTATCGAGCTTCTCTTGGCAGTGTTAATATTTATTAAAATAAACATGAGACATTTAATTTTAGAAATTGAGATCTTCAAAATGTTAACTGGAGATAACATTCGATATCTTACTAACAATTGGTCAACATTTAAATGTCATTTACAATGAGCAATGAATTTAGAATATAAGAAATATCATTATAGGGTAAAAGGCCAAATGTTGGCACTGCTTCAATTATTGGCACATGAATATTTTTATTAAAAAACTATAAGTTATTTAAGCAGGAATTAATTTACTTATATTGTAGTACTTAACGAGGCATTAATCATGCACACAGTAATGACACACATATTTAATTTAAAATTAGAGTGCTGATAACTGGACCAGTGTCAATAATTGGTCATTTTACCCTACGTTAATTTCGAGTGGAAACCCACCGAATGTTAGTTTAATTTGGCATTTGACAACCACAGATTCTGTCTAGCAAGTCTTTGCCAAATTTACATAATTCACAGCTCAGTCGCCCCATCTGTTGACTAACTAATGGCTTTAAATGACTACCAGCTAAACGATTACAGACAACCTTGTAGTATTGTGCTCAGTTTATGTTTGCAATACATTTGCCAGTCGACAGATGTTTCACAAAGCTGGTCGATCATTAATAAAGCTAAATAATCTAGAAAATTTCATTTAAATTGGCAACAATGAAAAATTTTTTTATAAGAAACACACCACACGCAAAAATCAACTTTATACAGCTATAACGCACATGTTTACTTTAGTTTTAACATTATTTTTGTCTGATTATTGCATAATTTCTTTTTAGAGAATTTTCAATACTCCATAATACAAGACAACACTCTGAAAAACTAATTTACGCTTTGTTTGTTTATCACTTAAATGATTACTGTAAGTGAGAAGTCGATCCAGTCAATATTTCTCAATAAGGATTCAATTTTTACAATATCGTGTATTTAAAGTGGACTGTAAATATTGTCACATTGTACAAATATACAGACACGCACACATTTCAACATTGGCATAGTTATATTGTCAACATATTGGACATCAATAGTGCTCACATAATATTTCCCAATCTTCCAGCTTCGAGCCTCCTTTGAGCTAAATAATTTTGACAATGTTTTGGTTGTGGGTACGAGTACACAATCATCGCTGCTATAGAGTATAGGTGGTAGGTTTAGTTATTAATGTTTACGATGTAGTTATCTCCATAAGATGATAATTGTTCAGTTGACCCGATTCATTCAATAGAAGATATCGAACACCCTCAAAAAGCGCGAATGAATTTTTATAAGTAGAAAGAATGAGAAGCGTGCATTTGTGTAGATTTTGTTTTTAGATATCATGCAAGCATCAAAATGTTAGTGGATATCACATTATTTGGGCCGTAATGCATTTACTGGGATGTAAAGATGCTCAATGATGCATGATAAAATGTTTATTAATTAATGAAAAATAAATTAAATTGTGCCAATTGACATAGATTTTATTTCTGAATGCAATGTGTCAAACTTATAATTGCAACTGACACATTTGTGAAGCACACAAGCAAAGGGTACAATGCATTTGAGCTACAAAAATCCAAAGTGTACAGATCCAATGAACACGACACACACTTCAGTTAAGAGTGTAGTTTGTCTATCGTAACAAATGTATCAAAGATAAATCTCTTTCTAGTTACAAATAAAATAGAATATAAAATATAAGTCCACCTAGATCACTATTCAGATAACCACGTCCCGTGAGGTCAAGCAATATAACGTTCAAACATCAACCGCGGTACAAATATCATTTGTAAAAGCGTTACGATCCTATTGAGCTGAGTGCGCTCGCTTTATTATCACATATTTTATTATCAGTCGCATGCAGGACCAGTTTCTGCATTGGCTCTATAATTATTTTAGAATTGTCTTCGTTTCTCGAGTCGTTCTCTTTCATGAGAGCATCTTTAGTGCTCGACTCGGTGCTATCGACAGTTTTGTTGTCAAAGTACGGGAAGAAATCGTAGTGATCCTTACCATTGGTGATCTGCTTCGTCTTCTCTGTCTTAAAACATCGTTGTTTTTTCATCTCGTCGTGTTTGATTGAGGACATGTTACGTTTCGAGAACTCGTCCCAGCCTTCTGTCGTTTTCTCGGATTGGTTCCATTCTTTTCTGAAGGAGCTGGAAGGTTTGGTTTCTTGCGATGCGAACTTTTGTTGGATTTCATTGATTTGGTTGTGGTTTTCTCGGGAGGAGACTATTTGACCGTACACGGGGGTGCAATACGTGGTGTCTGCATCAGTGTTACCGCACCTATTGTCCCTGTTGGGATTGTTCTGGTTCAGTTGACAGTTGTTCATGCCCGAGTCGAACTCGGACTTCTGTCCGGCGTTGAGCAGTATTTGTTTGGAGGACTTGACCGGAGTCTTCTTGTCGGATTTGTTGGGGGACCCTCCCTCGTTCTGTTGGTTTCTAGCGTATGTTTTGTCATCTTCTTGCTCTTCGCCCCCGATGCCGTCGATGTCATACACCTGGAAATATAATGTAAAACACTTAAACTCAACATTTTAGTTAAGCCAATACTATAGTTTTAACAGACTTCACAAAAAAGGAGGAATTCTGAATTTGTCGGAATCTTTTTAATGTATGTTCACAGATTACTCGAAGACGCCTGAACCAATTCGGAAAACTATTTTTTCATTTAAAAGGGTATACTTCACAGGTGGTCCCATTCAAATTTCATCGATATATGTTCAGTATCTCCAGAGATATGAAGATAACTTCAAACTTAGTACTGAATATGAGTAGCGTGACGTTGGAAGTCGGTTCTTTTAGTTTTTTAAACAATCTTAAATTATTATATGTGACCATCCACAAATGAGTTTGGATGTGAATAGAAAATAAACATTTATTACCTATATTAAAAATTAGTCAAGAACTCATCAAAAAATTCAAACATCCAACTTAACTCAACAAATGAATGGCGGACAAGTTTATGTACAGCAGAGGATTCTCTCATAGTTCAATGAATATTGAATCAAAGCCCATTGTGCTAATAGATGGGACATTCATCATGTAACCAGAAGCACAATAAATTGTCTCATAATACAATGGAAGAAAAGGAAACCTCGTGCTATACTGACATCATGTAAATGATGTAAATTCCCAATCTTAAAATCTATAAATACCTCATGTAATTAAATTGTGTAATTGGACAACTTTTGGCGATGCTTAAGGCTCTGAAGGACTGGAGGCATCATGATAGAGATATTATACACATTAAGGCTCTGAAGGACTGGAGGCATCATGATAGAGATATTATACACATTAAGATAATTAGATTAGATAGTAAGATAATCATCATCATCAGCCGGTGTCCGTCCACTGCTGGACACAGGCCTCTCCCAAGGTGCGCCACTGAGCCCGATCTTCAGCTCAATTAATAATAATTATTTATTAATAATTATATATAAGTATTTAATATATAAGTATTTTATCTCAATCAAATTAGTATCAGTATCATCAAACCTGAAATGTCACTGGTCACTTTGACTTTCAAACCTATTAAGTCCTTAATTGAATAAAACACATTTAAATTGTTAATCATATAATGAGCTAGGTACCACACGCAAACAGGGCCGACATACGGCCTAGTTGCGGAAAGGAGCCCGTGCACCAAGTACCATGAGCTAGGTAGCCATTGTAAAGAAGTGAGGCTGTCACACAAAACATTCTCCTACCCATATTAGCCAACATTATATTATACAAAATGGAAAGCGCCCACATAACTATTAATAACAAATCAAACAATATAGGACTTCTGCTAGTGTGGTCTACTGGCAGAAGTCCTACAGCTAAAAAAAAAAAAACTACCTTATACATAACATCCTGAGTCATCCCCTTCTCCCGTTCCCGTTTGTTCTGCACAGCCAGCCAGACGTCCTTCAGCTCACCGGCTAAATCTCGGTCTCGCATGATCACCGGATTGCGAGCTAGGTACAGCCCGGGGTTCATCGCTTCTACGAAGTCACAGAGCAGGCTCACTAGGGCTTCTCGGTCCTTGAATCATACATGTGGGAGTTGGAATTACAAGCAGAAGAAAAGATGGTAAACTTCACAAATTTGCAGTCAAATAGGCTTTGGAGACTTCCCAAAATCTCGGGTTACCCTGAATACCCTGGCAATCCAGAATTTTAAGTGGTATAGTAACTGTTAGGGCACACATATAGCTCCATATATAGAAATTGAACAGGTGATAGGATTATTCAATCGATGTTTGATACTGATTATGTTTATGGGCATCCAATCCAGAGGAGTATAAAGAAGTTCATTGAAGCTAGAGCTAACAACTTGCTGCACCTGACTTGCTATCAAAAAAGTAGCTTACCACAGAGAAAATCTGCTGCCATAACCTTACATGTTCCAGCAGTACGTAGACCTTGAGAGTAAAAAATTCTAGGCCTAGACCTTCAACCACATTATGGCTTACCATCAGGTGAGATAGTGGTCAAACGGTAGCTTATCATGGAACAGCATGCCAGAACTCATGTCATCTCTGGGTAGTACTTTATATTTTCTATGATGAGCTGAATGGGTGACTACTGATGGTTGGCATTAGCTTTGAATCAAACCATCCACTAATTAAAGACATATTGTAATAAAAAAACTTTGTTTATAAAAATATAAACGTTACTGGTTGTAACATGAAGGTTATAGAGTATAAAAAGCTAAAAATTAATGTTAGGTAGACAGTATTTATGAATATCGAGCGCCCTTGTTCTACCAAGATCTAAAACTTACCAGGATAAATCAGCGGTGTCATTGAGACTTTTAATCTCGGACCGGGGGACAGGCAAATGACATAACACTGTTTTGGGAATGTATGACAAATTTTAATACTTCAAAATGTCCCTTACCTCCAAAGTGAGTTACATTACTTAGTTAAAGCCGCAATACTATGTCTAAACATTTGACTATAAATACCATTCGGTTTTCGTTACTTTTTAGGTTAATTTATTTTACATTTTACTACTGAAATTTGGTTATTGTCTTTCTTGCATCTTGCGAATATGAAATTAAAGTTTTAAGGGTAATAAAAAGAGTTATAATGAAATTAGCTTAGCTGCAGCGTCCGGTGGCGTCTGAGCACTCCACTCTAAACAGACGACATTCATCGTCGCACCAACAGCTCAAAACTACGACGACATCCAAACGGTGTGCGTCGCACAAACACCTCAAACTAACGACGTCTTCCAGCGTCGAACAAACAGTTGGCGACACCCATAGTCGCCCAAACCGTTGACGACAGTCACCCAAACAGCGCCAAAAGGCGCAAAATCACGACGTTGTCATATGGCACTACGCCATAAGCACGCCGAGTATTATCGCAAGGGCGATTTGGAATACGGATTCACTTAATTGAATCCGATTTATAAAATTTTCTAAAAAATGAGCCCTTTGTATGCCTAGGGGCAAGAAAAAGTGACGTCTCCGATCGAGAATTGACAGATGTCAAAGTCATTTTTTTTTTGAAAGATTGTCTATAGGATATTGAATGATCCACAGACCAAGTAATAACTCGATTATTTAAAATCGACTAAAAATGGCTAAATACGAAAATTTTCTAAATTATTTAAAACCAAAAGGTAATTTTGTCAGTCTTAGAAGCTGAAATGTGCTTCCAAACGAAAAATATGTAACGAGTCGAAATACCTCGTTACAATATCACCATTAGCACAGTAAATACATAACAGTAAAATATCTTCATACAAACGTGCCGCTCTCGGTTTGAATGTGTGCGTGCGTGCCGCGCGCCGTGTCGGCACGCGATTTTACGCACACGCTAGCATAATATATGGGGGAATAAGGTGGCGGCAGTACGGGCTGTGCAGCGCGACTGTGAGCACGTGCGTACGTTACATGACCGCTCGCGTTCGTCAACTCTCGCCGGCCACTTACCATAATATTAATTATTACGAGTATCATGACTTCAAAAAGGGGAAAAAAATATATAATCCAAAAAACGGTAGCGACGTTACGAAAAGAGTCAAGTTTATTGATGGTTTTCAAATTACTATCAAATCTATATTACAGTTGTTTGATGATCTTAAACAAGAAGGGTTTGAATATTTATTGACTAGACGCCTTAATCAAGATGTTATTGGAAATGGAAAAACTCGGTCAAAGAATCAAAGAATCAAAGCATTTATTCAGTAAGTAGGCAGTATAAATATACGCACATATACACGTCAAAATCATAAATCATAAAATAAATCATAACCAATTATCAAGTAAACATAGCAAAAGCAGAATTTAACGCTTTGAATTAGAAAAAAAACGTAATGAACCATTCAGCTGTCATCCAATCGTTTACGTCAGAATATTTAAAAAAAATTAAAGTAGGTTAAAACCAACCATACATGTAACTGTGGGTTTCAGTACTTCAGACAGTTTTTATATAAAAAAAATAAAAAAGTGAAATAGTGAAACACAACATAGAGAAACGCATACCGATCACAGTACATATCATGATCCAAATGGAACTGATAGTCCGTCTGTCAGCTGCATAATATTGTTTAAATAAAAATAAAAATGGCAAGCCTAGAAAGAAAATCTGCGGACAAAAGGGGAAAACTGAATGGCTGTTGAATCTACCGGTGTTTCGGAAATACTCCCATCAGAGAAGAAACACCAAGAAACTCTATGGGGCTTGTCTTGTCATTTTATCTTTTTTTTTTTAAATTAATTGTACATGTCAGCTTTAAAATTTTAACAATATATTATTAATTATAATACATGCATTTTTGTCATCCATATAGTCACCTATTGTATAGTATGATTTTTTCATCAAATTGGATTTTACATAGATTTTAAATTTGCTCATAGGCAATTGATCAATATCTTTAGGTAGCTTATTGTAAAAGCGTACACAGTTCCCCATGAATGAACCACTAACTTTCTGCAGTCTGAAATTAGGTATAATTAATCTATTTTTATGTCTTGTATTAAAATTATGTACATCAGACCATTTCTTATAATCATTTATATTCTTGCGTATGAACAAAATATTTTCATAAATGTATTGACATGCCACTGTTAGGATTTTAATTTCCTTAAATTTTTCACGAAGTGAATCTCGCGACCTCATACTATATATAGAGCGAATAGCTCGTTTCTGCAAAACAAATATTGATTGGATTTCAGCGGCTTTCCCCCACAATAAAATGCCATAAGACATTATACTGTGGAAGTAGCTGAAATAGAACAATCTTGCAGTGGCTTCGTCCGTTAAAAATCTAATTTTACGTACTGCGTATGCAGCGGAGCTTAACCTACCTGCTAGAACCGATATTTGAGAACCCCATTGAAGCTTTGAATCCAGGGTGATGCCCAAGAATGTTGTGGATTCAACAAGTTCTAATGGTTCATCATTTATTAATATACTTCTATTTAGGATACCCTTTTTTACATTTGGTAGAGAGAAATTAATACATTTAGTTTTTTTTGCGTTTAACAATAAGTTATTGGTTGTAAACCAATTCAGAACCTGTGTTATTGATTTGTTTACATCGTCAAAGTTAGGTGTAGTCCTATCTATTTTGAATATCAAGGAAGTATCATCACAAAACAATATCACATAGGTTCTGTACGAATGACGGTAAATCATTGATATAAACTAGAAATAAAAAAGGTCCTAGGATCGATCCCTGCGGGACTCCCATTTTTATGAGGGATCCAGATGACCTGACGCCATTGACTTCAACCATCTGTGTTCTGTTACAGAGGTATGATGATACCAGATCAAGTGCCTTACCTTCAACACCGTAGTATTTTAATTTGTAAATTAGTGTTTCATGACAGACACAATCAAATGCTTTTGATAGGTCACAGAACACGCCAATAGCATCTTGTGCTTTCTCAAAAAACGGGATGGCTACAGAGCCAACCAGTAGGCAATTCATATCTGCATATAGAAAGATTTATTTTACAAATATTACAAAGCCTCCAATAGATGGTAATTGTTCTGAAGATATCATAGAATTTTTGATTAGTTTGAAAAATCACAAACATTTCGAAACAAGTGCCTCAGTAACATCTGACCAGTAGCAATCAAACACAAGAAAATGAAAATATTTTGTCGGAAATCTTACGTGCTGACTATATATCAATACAATATACTTCTTTTGGCGCGATAGAGAAAAATGATGAGAGTGAATTTTTACGATGCGCGCGTACACCGACACCTAAATTTAACATCGTGAAGTTAGTTCTAGGTGGTACGATGCCCGCGCACACCGACACCTAAATTTTACACCGTGAAGTTAGTTCTAGGTGGCATGACTATGTTCAAGTTGTATATGTCACATTTAACGTCATATTTTTACGTTAGTAAAACCTTTTTTATTTAAATAAAATATTTTTGATTAATTTTAATATTTATCGTTAATCACTCCTGCATTTTAGTTATTTTTTTTCCATACGCCACAGAAGTATAACTTCTAACGCGTGTACATAAGTACACACTCTATTTTTTATGTATGTGGCGCTTTGTTAAAAAAATGTGTTGATTACCATAAGAACTGCGAATTATTAAATAATTACGTCGACGTTAATCAACGAGCTTGTAATTTAAGTGTAGAATCTAGATACACCCATTACAGGAATTACGGCAAAGATCGAAATTTACTCATGATCCCACCTGATGTTTTTGTCGATAATGTAGAAATCATGGAGCAGGTGTTTCGCAAAGCGTTCGAAAAGGACCACATCAACATTAAAATTGGCCGGTCAATTTACGATCAACTGAATGATATAGAAATTCCGCTTTCCTAAAAACTTTTTACAAAAATTTTACATCAGAATGAGAATTTACTTTACATTAACAAATAATAATAAAGCGATCCGGACGTGCAGAAACCGGAGAAAAATTTTCTCGGTATCAAATTTGTAACATAATATAATAAATGTTAAGTGAATAAAGGCTTTTTATTTTTACTAAATTTATAAATTGGTAAAATATTCAATCATAATATCATATGCTTTTTATTGCATAAATTTAGATCAAGTGCTGCTTGTTCGAAAATATTAACTTAAAGTAAAAGTGACAACCCTGGGGATCAACGCAAGAGTAGGCTAATAACTCGGCGGGCGGCCTTAGATAACCTACTGTTATGTATTTACTGTGCCATTAGGTTCACCAAGTACCCGCATTTGGACTATAATCAGTTGTCTTGTCAAACTGTCACCTTCTATTTTCAAACAAGTATGATTTGATCTGTGTTCCATTTATAACTTTTTCAATCCAAATATTCAGTTTTCAGAGGCATATTCAGTGTTTCATGCAAAGCTGTTTGTGAAGAACTGTGTAAATAGCTTGAAAATATCTCTATGTCTCTTTTTGCTTGATACATTTTCACAAGTTAACAGTTAATTTGGCTAAATCATATCAGTATGTCAGGTTGGGAATATAGTCAACATAACAGGTTGAATTTGGATCAGATAGGCACAGGCGTGACAAATGGTATCACTTAAAAGAAGCCTATACCCAGCATTGGGATCACACAGGCTTCCGATGATGATGTCAGTACAGTAAAATACTGTTTAATGTCAAAGTCAAAGATAATGTGGGGGGCAACTGTAGTAGAAAAAATAAGTTATCTTACAGTAGTACTGGCAGCATTCTTTCCATTGGCCTTCAGTATATCAGGGTTGACCATCACGGCAAATACTAGCATCGGGGGGCGGTTACTGTTGGGGCCACATCCTTGAGGAACCTGAAATGTACGATTAATTCACATTATTAATAGAAATTTCAATTAACACGTTCGCTGCTGAAAACACACACCGTGCGTTTTTTTTAACCGACTTAAAAAAAAGGAGGAGGTTTCTCAATTCGACCGTATATTTTTATATTTTGGTATCGGATGTAAAACTAAAAAATACATATAATACATTTTTTTTTAAATTAATTTTTTCTCAAGGGGTGCGTTTAACCTTTTGCTGTTGGATTTTAGTTTTGATTTGATGCCACAGCTACTAAATATGCGAAAAAGTGCCGCAGTCAAAGTGTTTAAATAGGAATTTGTCACATTGACATCGAAATTTCATCAATCCATTAAATGTGGTAAAATAATAAAAAATATTAGAAAACCAAGTAAAAATAATTTACTAATTAATTTTGTGATATTTTGTATCATTTTATGTGAAACTAGCAGCCCGCCCCGGCTTCGCACGGGTAGAACATATATGCCTACAAAATTTGCATCAGTTTGTTGCATCGAATATAAAATATTAACATATTTAACAATCATCGTCATATGTCAACCAATTTTCACAAAACCTTAACGAATTATGCACCTAAGACCTAAACCTTCCTCATAAACACACTGGCTATTGTTGAAAACCGCATGATAATCCGTTCAGAAGCTATTGAGATTATTGCGAACAGACAAACAGACGCAGTGATGGACAATGTTAGGGTTCCGTAGTCCTGCCAAGGAACCCTTATAGTTTCGTCATGTCCGTCTGTCTGTCTGTCTGTCTGTCCGAGGTTTTGCTAAGAGACCGTTAATAGTAGAAAGCTGTAATTTTGTGGGGGTATGTATATATATACATTACGCCGACAAAGTGCTGAAATAAAATTGTGAAAAATATTTTTTTTAGGGTAGCTCCCCTATATGAGAAGTGGGGATGGCTTTTTTTTTCATCGTCTACCCATTTGTGTAGGGTATCGTTGAATAGGTCTTTTAAAATGATTTAAGAGTTGCTAATACCATTTTTCGATTGAATGCTCCATTTACGAAATATTAAACTTTAAAGTGCAAATTTCCAGTAGGGCGTCCCCCCCTCTAAAAGCTAAACTGCGGGCTTGAAAAATCTGGGAAAATTGAATTGAAAATTGAATTGATGAAAAATTCGTGATATCGCATTTCATGAACTTTAAAGGAAAACTATACCGGTTGGGATAACTTTATTAGTTTAGCAGTAATAGTCGTTGAACTTGGGTGTTGGATAATTTTGTACCAAATACAAAATCCTTAGAATAAATCCTTTACAGTACCAAAGACAGAGTACTTAGTTCCTTGTTTATAAAGGGTAAAGGAACCCTACACTGCGCGTGGCCCGACACGCACTTGGCCGGTTATTATTTTATAATACTTACGTGTAGTGATATTGGACGGCCCTTTGGCGTAAAGGATAGTTACCCTGATTCTGACCCGACGGTCGTTGATTCTAATCCTAGCTATATACCTACCAATGAAAGTTTTATGAGCATTCATGAATCATGGGTTTTCGTGGGATCATTAAATCTACCAATAATTAAGATAGTTTTAAAACTAAAACAACTGACTTTAATGCCCCGCGAGTAAATTTCAGTAGCAAGTTTGAGACGTCTATCGTCATATCTCTGAAGATACTTATCACATCTCAATGAAATTACAATGGGAACACCTCAAAAATATACCCTACCGATTACAAAAATAATCATTCGAATCGGTTCACAATTGACGGAGTAATCGCGTAACATACACACACAAAAAAAAGAAAGAAAAAATATATATATACGGTCGAATTGAGAAACCTCCTCCTTTTTTTGAAGTCGGTTAAAAAAGAAACATACAGACGGATTGAGAACTTCCTTCTTTTTGGAAGTCGGTTGAAAAGTAGCTTACCACCAAGAAGAACATCTGCCACCGTAACCTTACGTCGTTCCCCGACGCAAAAGTAGGGGTATTATACGTTTAACGTGTGTATCTGTGTGTCTGTCTGTAGCATCTTAGCACCCAACCGGATGAACCGATTTTGATTTTAATATTGATAGTTTTTTTTAACCGACTTCAAAAAAAGGAGGAGGTTTCTCAATTCGACCGTATATATATATTTTTTTTTTAATGTTTGTTCGCGGATAACTTCGTCGTTTATGAACCGATTTTGATTATTCTTTTTTGTTCGAAAGGAGATATCCCAAGTGTGGTACCATGGTAATTTTATTGAGGTATGATAAGTATCTCCAAAAATATTGTGATAAACATCTTAAAATTGGTACTGAAAATGAATAGCGCGGCATTGAATTCGGTTGTTTTTTAGTTTTTAAACGATATTATTTATATATGTCTTCATCGAGAGTGTTCTTAGCTTTGATTCATGAAAATTTGTTCAATCGTTATAAAACTATGAGCTTTAATCAACCTTCATAGGTCTGATCAATTCGAAAATCTACTTCTTCAACGATATTGTAAGAACATGGAAGCATTGACCTGATGCTGGGACAGCTTCTGGACTCTACAGAATACTCAAATCCTCACCAACTTACAAGCCCGATTTTAAATTTCGTGTTTAGAGTCATTGGAATGCTTTTAATGAAAAGATTATACATAGATCAGTCGGGGTGGTTTAAAATATTATATTATATATATAGATCATTATTATTTTATACAATAGATCATATTATTATACTATATTGACTTCAAATTGATTGCGATCGGTGGGGATCTACAGAAAAGCTAAGCCTATAATAATATTTTCGTAGTAACTATGACCTATTCTGCGGTTTGACTGCAAATATTTTATTAATTTTGCGATGCGTGTATGTGAAATCCGTGATATCTTCTAGAGTTTTCATTTGAATTATATACTGTAAAGGACAATTTTAATCTATAATATGTGGCCAAGCTTATTAACGTAATTATTTGGATAAGGATTAATACTATATATTTGAAAATAGCCTTGGAAGTTATGTAATATTTTTTAACAAAAATTTTAAGATTAAAATGGTTACTGTGAGTCAACCTTAAGAGATAGACATATGCTGTCGCGGACTTTTTTGTAGGTCTTATTAAGTTGTACAACTCTTGCATAGAAAATATTCTTCTATCTATTTTCAATTAAGCAGCGTTCGTAAGAAACGTGTTTTTTCGACCGTTTATTTGCCGACTTAGGTTGCAAATTAGGTCTCCACGAATGTACCTTTGATTTACACGGGATAATGTATAGCCTATTTTCATTCCGAAAGTCCATTCTATGTATTAGTGAAAGAATTTTTTAAATCTGTTCAGTAGTTTTTGAGCCAAATCATTACAAACATACAAAAATACAAATGTTCTCACTTTATAATATTAGTATAGATAACTCTTACTTTTTTATACAAAGATTGATTGCAAAATCCTTAAGGTAGCACCGGTAGCCTTTTCATAGTCAAAGTCCAAAGGTAGACAATATTTAGTAGAATAGAAGAAATATATCGATAACAAATTATAAATTGGACACCTTGTTTTCATGTGACTCCAGTTAGTTAGTTAGTTTCTTGGTTTATGGCTTCTGTGGCTTGTTGTCTCAATAAAATTCTGCCAATGTCCGTTCATGCTAGTATCATATAGCATGTGGAGAGTGTCGGTAAAATCCAGAATTTTACACACCATGATGAACGTGGAGTGAAAGGCGATGTGGCAAGCATGTCACATCTTTAGTCACATTGACACTTTCCATCAGCTGGAATAGTGAGCTAAATACAGTCTATTCTACTAAAATCAATAAATATTAGAGTAAATACCTATATCATTTCAAACTTTATTATCAGCACTAAGGATTATATGAAATAATAACTGTCTATTCAAAATGTTTGCAGCACTATTAGCAACCCACATGATTCATGTTTGTGTCAACAAGTAGATGTAAACAACAAACATCAAGCAGTTCAGGAAACAGTATTGATTACACAAACTGTGTCTTACTTGCAACCTTCCAAGAAGTTTATGCTAATGACATGCTTAAAATACTTCTAGGAAAACCTAATACTTTCTCAATCTAGCTGCTATGTTACTGGATATATATGAATAGATACATCTAAGCGAATTTATAGTAAATGGAATATTCTCGTACCTGCATTCCTCCGTACAGTGGTATAGGATCAGAAAACTGCTTCGGGTTTGCTATTTTCTGCCATCCTAGCACGTTTATGTAAAGCTTTTCTGGCGTATCCTTAATTGTATCCAGGATACACATGTGAGGCTGGGGAGGGTTCTTAAACTGCCGGAAAGCCCGCGACCGCGCATACTGCACCGGCAACGTCCTCTCCGGAGGATTTTGACTTTCCATCACAACACTTTTAACCAATAACCATAATTCCAAACAGAAAGGCCCGAACGTCCAAGTTGAATGAACTCTCACCGCCGTATCGTCTCGTTTCAATTTCCTAGCTATGACTGAACGGCGTCACTCAATATTGTATGTTTTTGTATCTAAATAAGTCTTGTTTATTTTAATTTCAAGCTTCAACGTAAATATTTTAAGCTCTGACTGAAATTGTAAAGAAAATCTAAAAGAAAGAGCTTACACGAAAGAGAAAGATAGTTTTTTTTTTATTTACCTTACCGGGTCAACATGGTGTGTATAGTAGTGGAAAATATATCTCCCTATTCTTCATCTCTATACTCCCATCTGCGTCATAGGTATATAACAAGCTAAAAGCCCTAGTATTATATTCTCTTTGCTAAAAGCCGAGCTTTGTGAGGGCTAACGTAGTTTTTCTGCCTGGTAATAATTTTTAAGGCAGTTTTTTTTACTGTTAAATGGCGAATCTGCCCGACACTGGCAAAAAATCTGCCAAACCACCAACCTCTCCAACAAATGCATAAAATTTGCCACCATAATTATTGAATTATGGCATAAAAATCAAGTTTATTTAAAAAGTTTGAATTTTATTTTTAAAGTTTGAATGAGAAGGCTCATTCAAACTTTTACAAATTTCCAACCAAATAAATGCATAATAAAAATGTTAGGTATACTACAAATAGAAACAGAAAATTGTCAAAATTCTATTTATATATTTCAAAATTCATAAAGATCCTAGAAATCAGCCACTTTTTAGAATCGTCAGCTTAATCAGCCAGAGTTAAAATGTAGGTCCCTAATCTGCTTAAATGGAAGAAATCTGCCACAAATGGTCACACTGATACCAGACGTCATTTGGATGACAGATGTAAATTATTTAGATTTCCAACCGATGGCGTTAGTAACCAAGCATTATGTTCGCAGCGAAGTTAATTTTTTGATCTTCTAACGGATGGCGTTAGTACTACAATAATATTCTATCCTATAAGTCGAATTTTTAATTAAACGGAGTAAAATGACATTACGAGTATTGCCACTTTTTCATGAAATAAAAATAGGCATGTGGTATAAAAGATTTAGCTAATGGAGTCATATCAATTCAGTGAACTAGTTCAATAACTTATATTAAAGTTTTCCTAAAAGTATTACATATTTTATCATCCTTATTCAACTAGTACGCTGGACTTTAAATGCATATGTCTAATACATTCAGGGCCGGATTATCCATTAGGCGGATTAGGCAACTGTCTAGGGGCCCAAAGGGACCTAGTTGATGCAGGCCACGCATCAAGAAAAAAAACGTTTCACACCCTGCAAATTTGTAGGGTGTATTCAGGTCTCATGATGGACACCTAGATCATCACTTATCTATAACTATAATCTATTCATTAACGTCATTTCAAAGAACTCAAAAAGCAGGATTCGATCAGATTATTTCGACTTTTGTAATAGAAATTTACATTTTAATAAAATCTTTAAAAAAAAAAATGAAACCGACTTAATTACCACAAACAGGCACTTAAAAGCGAAAAATAAATTACTTAATATAATTATTATAAGCGCTACCTACTTATCTATTTGAAGTCGGTGCCAGCCAAGTCTATATACTAAGTTAAGTCTAGATACTATGTATGTAGTAGTAGTAAGTAGGTAGATACAGGTAGGTAGTATCTATCTACTACCTATTAGACTTGGCTGGAACCGTGTGAATGTGTGAACTACTTGTGATTTCAATTACTATGTTAAAGCACAAATCAATAGGCGTGATAGTTTTTTAGGAAAATGTATCACAAAACTGCTCAGGCTGTGGGATAGTGTTAAGGCTCGCTTCGCTCGCCCTGGTTATTTAAACAGATGAATTTGTATCAGTAGCGTCTGCAGGCCTATCACGAAATTAAGTGAATGAACTAAATGACGGGGACGCAGCTATGTAGGCTGTATAGCTTCATCTCTGTCATGTTCGTTCATTTCAATCCCTATCAAACTTCGTGATAGGGGGGCTGTTCTTTCCAGCTGACCTCTTTGTTTGCGGAATATGGATGCGATAGCAATACCCCATAACGATGCGATATCGATATATCAGCTCTATACAAGACAATGATATTTAATACGATAGTTATATTTATTGGCCATACAATACACTTAAATATATCGTAGTCCTACTAAAATATCACAACAACGTATCGTATTTATCTATGACATTATTTTATTTATTCATATTTTTAATTTTTTCTTCACGTTTTAACAAACAATATGACTGTTTGATTATTATATGTATCGTGAGGATCACACATAATATTATTATTAAAAACGGTTGGAACAATTCCGATAAAAAAAACCCGTGAGTGTACAACCGTTTTTAATAATAATATTA
Source organism: Cabera pusaria (assembly GCA_954871355.1). NCBI lineage: Eukaryota > Metazoa > Arthropoda > Insecta > Lepidoptera > Geometridae > Cabera > Cabera pusaria. The sequence goes on along the minus strand of OX940891.1, from coordinate 28,615,148 downwards.
AATATGACTGTTTGTTAAAATGTGAAAAAAAATTAATGTATACTGAATATATACTGAACGGACTCTTATTATATTGAATATAAGTATGATTACTCGCGAAACAATAAATACGATTATATTTATATTATATATCTATACAAACATTGACAAATTTACTATTTTAGTGACGATCCGTGAAAACTGTGAATTTATTTTTACTGAATAAACCTCGAATAAAGCTGTTAGAGTACTTTTTTCGTAAACATTTAAATCATTATTTATGAAACATTAAAAATGATCCATTTGCCTTTATATACACTCGTTATTCACATTAATGATTGAATAAATGCGATGCGGTTACGATTCAATATACCTATCAATATATCGATACAAAGGGATGCGATAATATCATTCGTTGCTATTTGAAGAAGGAGCGCGGTCCGCTCCGAAACCAGTTGCACGTCGCCATTCACACCAAGTAGTATATTTTGTTAATTTTAAACTACTTATCTTAATTATGTAGGTGAATCATGGGTAAATATTTTAGACCTGGCAACATTAGAAGGGCGGTGATAAAATCGTTTAGTGATGCGCCACTGAATCTAAAGTACATACTCGTATTATGAAATTAGTACTGTCTACTAATATTATATACTTACTAATATTATATTATATACTTGATTATTGAACGTATCGTGAGAATGACACATAATATTTTTAGTTTTAACGGTTGTACACACACGAGTTCTGCTTTCACGGTTGGTCCTTCTTCTGGGAGCCACGTCTACCGCAAGCGCCTCGAGCAACGAGCTTCAGTACGGGGACGGCAGCCGGTGGTGTTAGCGATATTCGTTTCCACTCGGACAGAAACGGAAGCTCGACGTCCAATGAGTGGTCACTGGACACTGTCACTATTGTCTGTTTGGTTATTATACAGACGCATTTAATTTGTAGTGTCAGTTTCACAAGCACACAACCAGGTATTGTTAGAAGTGCTGTTGGTTAAAGCTGGATTCTATCACTGTGGTATGGCTCATCATCCTCCAAGCCGATAAAAAGGAATATGGACCAATTTCTAATGCCTCGCCCGCGAAAGCATGGAGGGCAAGGATAGTACCGAGAATTCTAAATATGTCATTTTTGGCAACCACCGACCGAACGGTGTCAACGTTTTTGACTATGTTCAAGTACCCGGGTATCGACGCGGGTGCATAAACATGTATGTACCTATGTCGTTATGTTGCGCCATGTCCCACCAATCTAACTTTGCCCGCAGTAACACGGGAACCTGAACACTCCAGTCGAATTAAAGGTTATCTGTCTTTAGGTGAGCGAAGCATCCTCCGAAGCTCGTTGCACGAGGATCTTGCGGTAGACGTGGTTCCCAGTAGAAAGACATCAAATATGTCTAAAACTGGTCGGAACAATTTCAATAGTAACCCCCGTGAGTGTACAACTGTTTTAAAAATAATATTATTTTAAATCAATACTTGTTGAAGGATAACTACACTTCACATTAAAAAATAAAATAAAATATGAATTAAACAACATTTTATTATAATTGCGTTAGTACATTATGTTGACAAAAATTACACTCCACACACAAAACTGAACTACCTACGTAAGTAGACGTAGGTAATTAGGTAAGCTTCTAGGCAAGCATGCTACATCATAGACCACATCGAATAACATGGCGGTCAAACACTTCACTATTTATGACAATAAAGCCTACAATTTACTACCTAGAAAAAGATGGTGTGTCTTTTCAACCGACTTCCAAAAAGAAGGAGGTTCTCAATTCGTGTGTATGTTTTTTTTGTGTGTATGTTCCGCGATTACTCTGTCAATTGTGAACCGATTAGAATAATTATTTTTTTAATCGGCAGGGTACGTTTCCGAGATGGTCCCATTGTAATTTCATCGAGATATAATGATAAGTATCTCCAGAGATATGACGGTAAACGTCTCAAACTTGCTACTGAAATTGGCTCGCGGGGCATGAATGGTAGTCGGTTGTTTTAGTTTCTTCTTATTACTTCTTCTAGGTAGTAAATTATAACAGGTAGTATATTAAGGTAAAAGGTAAGTTACATACTAAAATATTTGATTGTGATATCTTATTCCCTAAGTAATGTGTAATAACTATAGGCTCCTTTTAAAATCTGAAACAATAATATTTGTTAATTTAAATATACATATTAATAAAATCATAATTATTATGTATTGTATCGATGCTGCTTGATATTGAAATTAACATAAATAAATGATGTCCATTTAGAATAAATTCATAAACCGAACAGATTACGATAAGTACATTTTATTTATTGTCTTATTTAGTACAGGTAGAATGCTCTGCACAAATTAGACCATTATCGTTATTTCTCCGCCAGCTGATACCATATATAGCTGATATCCTTTATTAAAATCTATACCAACTTTTTAAGAGACAAATTACACTTGACCATCTCCCCTGATAATAATTAAGTGTAGATATAGTATAAAGTGAAATCGTGAATGTCTGGAGGTAGAATATGGCAATAAAATGAAGAACTACAGGATGACTTAAGGGCCGGACACACTGCCGCGGCATAGATAAGATAATAATACTACGTACCGCGGTCTGCGGTCATGCCGCGATCAGTTGTGATGTATCGAAAACAATGAGTTGATCCACACTCTGGAGTGTGGAAAATCTTATTGTTTTCCATGTATCACAACTGACCGCGGCATGACCGCAGGCTGAGCGCAGACAGCAGACTGCGGCATTGTGTTTAACGCGTTATGTGGGCAACTTATCAATCTATATATCTCTCTATACATATAAAAGCGAAAGGTCACTTATCACGAAATCACGAAAATCACTTGACGTACAACAATACAATTTGGCAGGGAGGTAGTTTATAGTTAGTAGACGTCCGTTTAAGAACGGATTTTGCGACAGGGCCGGATTAAGGGGGTCTTTGGGCTCTCGCAAGCTTGTATGTAAATCCTTTATGTTTTTGCTACAAACTTGAAATTTGGCACAGAGGTACTTATTTATAAAGTGAAACTTTGCTAAGAACGGATTTTGCGACAGGGCCGGATTACGGAAGAAAGGGGAGAAGTTTGCTGTACCGTAATTTATCGATGGATTTCAACCAGATTTGAGAGACACAATACTAAGGACTTAATTTTACATAAGATGTTCCAAAAAAATTTTACAAAAAGGGAGAGTAGAGGGGGGAAAGGGGCGAAATTGGCTGTAGCGTTACGTAGTAACATAATAATAATAAACTGGCCAAGTGCAAGTCGGACTCGCACTCGTAGGGTTCCGTACCACACTACAGTATTTTATAATCGATCGAGCAAAAAATACCACTATCATTTTTCGCCAGCAAAAAATAATAATTAATTAACATTTTATTTCTTATAACGCCATCTAACGTCTAACAAAGGTGTTAGGGATCGACATTTCAATATAACGCCATCTATGGGGCGTTTACCTAACTAAGCGTTCATAGATGGCGTGAAATGCCGAAAAAAAACACGTTTCTTGTTAACTTTATTCTGTTTTTAGTATTTGTTGTTATAGCGGTAACAGAAATACATCATCTGTGAAAATTTCAACTGTCTAACTATCACGGTTCATGAGATACAGCCTGGTGACAGACGGACAGACAGACAGACAGACAGACAGACAGACCAACAGACGGACAGCGGAGTCTTAGTAATAGCGTCCCGTTTTACCCTTTGGGTACGGAACCCTAAAAACTAATATCCCTTTTTTTTCCAAACTCTGAAATGGCTTTACTAAGCCAGGGAAAGTGTCTAAGAGTATGTGACAGGGGAAGTGTCGATTAAAACATGTTTATAAGGGTCAGCTCAGATCACAACGCGATGCGACGCGGCGCGACACAGCGCGCACTTATAAAGAGAGTGATAGAAAAAATAACTTTATTTACAACGCAAAAAGATTTCATTGAGTTAGTTCGGCGGCGTCTCGCTGCGCCGCGCTACGCCGCACGGTGCTACGCTACACCGCGCAGCGGGAAGCCGCGTGATAAACAATTGAACTTTATGACTACACAATAAGATACACATTGCATTGAGATAATTTGGTGGCGATGCGCGTTTTGCTGCGCCGCGCGGCGTTGGGCTGCTTTGCGCTGCGCCACGCTGCACCGCGCAAAACCAAAAGCCTCGTCACGTCACGTCGCAGAGTGAACTGACCTTAAAGGCACACGAGGTCTACTGTTCTATTCATTTTGTATACGACTTCATTACTACGCGGACGAAGTCACGGGCAACAGCTAGTATATTCATTATTCATTAAAAAAGCCATACTCATACTCATACATTTTTGCAGTAAGTATGTATAATGCAGTAAGCGGTATTAATTATTTTCGTACCGTTATAAATGTAGCCAGTGTTAAATCAGCAAATGGTCCAGCGGAGAATATATTACTTATCTTAAGCTGTCCGGATAGTAGTACTACAGCCTTTCTCTGTTCTAACGACGCTGTCCACCATTCACTCTCGTAAGGTCCAAGGGAAACATTTTCACTCTGAAAAATGTACGGAATGATTTGCTTACACTTATTTATTAACTTGAAACTTTTGAGATCTGCAAAAGTATTCTCATTTAAATTATAATGTACCCGTACATTCGAATTCAGAAGCGTAATTTTGAGGGAATTTGAATTTTGAGTATTTACACGGTAATGTTAACTTTAGCTCTTTGGTCAAGGACACTTTCCCGATTAGGATCTGATATTTTTTTTAAAATAAATATAAATCCAGGTTTCTTATCAAAGCACGGTGAATTGCAATGATCGGAGTCGAAAGTAAGGCAGTCTTCGAATCAGATTTTTTTTGAATCATTGTAAATAGAATAGATTCTACGTAGACTGCAACATTACCGAATATGAGGTGAGATGGTGGTCAAGTCTGTCCAACACTTATAGAATTAGTTAAAAGATAAATTAGTTTATATTATAAAGTTATTTAGATTTTTATTGTAATCTAGATTTTAAATAAATTTAAATAAATAAATAAGTACATCATAATTATCGTCATTTGCAGCCTATATAATCCACTTATTGCTATACTGTGGTAAGTGTACGATTTCTTTCTACGCTTACTATCCTGCGCTACCCTAATCCACTATACATAACACTGACAATAAATTATTTTCACCATTTGAACCATATTAATTATAGGTATGCATATACGCACCTTTATTAGGACATCATTGCTGTGCCAGCAAAAGACAAACAGCTGTGCTATTCCAAAAATTAGATACTCAGCCATCAATAGCGTTTGTGCTGCATTCGTCGCAGTCTGTAAAACGATAATTATTAAATAAAGGATTATGATATTTGTTAATAATAATTATCAAGGTAATCTTCTACAACAATTAAATACTATATTATCTATCTAATTATAAATACATAATTTAATTTACTTACAGTTAGTTGATATGCACTAGCACAAAGCATCAAAGAGCACATCACCACGTATAAAAACATTACAGGCGACAGCAAGGAGTTAAATAATCTGGAGTGTCTGGAAAACAAAACACGACAATTACCAAATTACATGCTTGGCTAACCAAATAATTATTATTTTGATATTATGTAGTCAGTTTAAGTTTTAGACAGTTACATGTTACAACGGAACTAGTTCCGAGCTAGGGAGAACCAAACGGGAAAATATCGATAACTAAACCAATAAAAATGTTATTCCCATTTATTTATATAGCTTAGCATTGTGTATGTGACTTTACAAAAATGTGTTGGAATAATCACAACAAAGTACCTACAAGAAAAGAGTTAGTTGATATCTCAGGGGATTGATATTCTTTTACAAGGCATGTGTTATCGTTGTTATATCGTTATGTTACACATTAACATCAACACCAATATTATAAATGCGAAAGGCAGATAATATTTCGTTTGATAATTTTTATTTTTGGACTTCTTCATGGTCAAACGGCTGGACCGATTTAGCCGCTGGATAGTAACAGCAATTCTTTTTCATCGTTTGACCTGTCGGTAAGTGATGATGCGGTCGAAGATTAGTAGCACCCTAAGCCTAGAATGAGAGCACGTAGTTTGGTGTTTCTTAACGATGTTTTTCCCTCACCAGATGGCTACTGTGAAATGCACACATAAATGTTTCGTTAGAAAAAGCCATTAGTACATGGCAGGGATTTGAACCTGCTACATCTCTCAAAGTCAACCACTCTCCCACTGTGCCACTGGGCCCTCATTACCCACAGATAATGCCTTATAGGTTCAGAAGGTTAATTAAAATAATTTCTAGGTGTAAATGTAGTCTATGATACAATAGTAGTATCTTATCCAGTGAAATTACAAGGTGGTACTCAACATTTAGGTGTCTTAAAAATAGCCCAGTGCAATGAGCAATATAATATTCTGGACAGCCTAGTTCACAAAACATAGACGTAAAAATGTTAAAAATTCAGTTTTCTATTGTTGGCGGACATTATTCTACAATCAGGAAGGCGTCTTGTCTGTCTTGTCATATTATTACTTACATGTAGTTAGTGGATGTCACTTAAAGGTGTTAGTTATTCGAATTAATATGTCGCTGAAAATCTATTATTGTGAAAGTGATAGTTACTAATCGCACATCAGAAATTGTTTTATAGGAGTGTAAGATATTAGTGTAGATACATCGATATCTTAACATAAAACAAAGTCGCTCCCGCTGTCAGTGCGCTTAGATCTATTAAACTACGCAACGGACTTTAATGCGGTTTTCATCAATAGATAGAGTGATTCAAGAGGAAGGTTTTTAACCAGGATTAAATACGGGCAAAGCTGCGGGGCGCAGCTTGTATATTATATATGGATATTTATCTCAAGTGTAGGTAAGTAGTAGAGCCATAAGTATTGGTGTTAGTCTAGTTTTGTAGATAGCGTTTGACCACTATCTCACCTGTTGGTAAGTGATGATGCGGTCGAAGATGGTAAATGTTCGATGGAATTATTGCTATCTGCAACTTTGTGGTTAATTAATCTCTTCTCGCGAAGTCTGTATCGTGATACTGATCCGATCATTTCGATAAGCCAATGTTTTAAATTTTAATAGCAGCATCCTGCCCCTTTGGCCGCTTTTCCACGTCACTCTCCACGGACCTGCAAGATATTGAATGAGCGTCCTCTCGACTTTTACTTAAGTTTTGTGTTCAGATTATTTTGTCAACAAGCTGCATATTTGTTTGCCGCTCTAAATCAATTAAAATATATGTATCAATAGACTAACGCTCAATTACTCATTCGCAATTAAACGTTACAAAAAAATGATCTCTTGACTTTTAAGGTACATTAAATTACAAGAAGACTGAATCTATCAAACATAACATTGAGATTTAATTGATGGTCTAGAGATGTTGGAGCGCAGTGGGTGCCTTCTGCGTAGAAGCTCGAAGCCGTTAGTTATACTTTTTTCAGATTTATCAGTAGTAAGGTAGCTTAATCAAAGAAACCACTATCAAAATTATACCGAAGACTTCCTTTGTATGTTGACTTAAACAAAGCAAGCTTCGCGTTGAACCTCTTTTGGTCTCACTCTATCATATCATCTCCTATCGCCATCAACAGTAGGTAGTAGTAAACGCCTATTACAACGCAGTTTATTATGGAACAGATTGATCGAAGTACTCCGTGTAAGAATTCATTGAAAAACCAGCCAAATGTGAGTCAGACTTGCACACAGATGGTTCTGTACTACCGTACAATAATTAATAATTTACTTGATTTTATGAGATATCATATTATATTCTTAGTTTGTATTTATTGCCATTGCAAAAACAACCATGCCGAAAGTAAACGTTTTATTGTTTGGAAACCATCTTTTCTTTTTAATTTATTTTTATTTTTTGTTCACACTCTTCTCTCACTCAGTGCACTACACTACATTAGAAAATAATCGAAATATCACGTTTTTTGCAGAGAGCCATTTATATTTTTAATTATTAAGTTTATTTATTTTAATTATCTATTGCTAAAAGTTCATGTGTATATTATGCGCTGTGTTCACCGAAATACATAAACATCGATGGGTAAATTGTATGTGTGTAGTCCTGTGTCATATTCTGGTCTTAGAGTACATTGTGCTTTTCTCAAGGTGGTGGCCAGTCGCGACAAAAACACGATGTTTTGTTTTTGTGTTATATTAGGTAGCATTTGACCGCTATCATAACTGTAGCTAAGTGAAGATGATGGTAGCACGCTAGGCTTGGAATGGGAAATGGCAAGGATAGCCGTCGAAACACACTAGTGTTTGGCGCTAGTTTTTCCAACTTGAGGGTTTTAGATGCAAGGCTTTATTAGATTGATAGAGTTTGTAGTAGTTTGTAGTTATTGATTAAGTTCAAGTCATAGGTACAAAAAATAAATCAAAAATGATCATCTCTCAGAATGTTGGTCATAGAACGTGTCACGACCAAAATGAAGTACCAATTTGACAGAAATTTTACTCGGGACTTAGTACTGGATAGTACACGAGGAGGACATAGTATGATACATTTCGATGCTGATGAAGTTATAGTAAGTCACCTATAAACAAGGTCATTAAATTATTTTATGCTGTTTATTGAGCTAGAAAAAATTAAGTAAATCAGTATAATATTATTACTCACTCAATTAACATAGTGTGAATATTATGCAGCTGACGAATCACTTTAGCAGCTTCATCGTTGCTGATTCCGGAGCCATTTGCACCAAACATTTGTTTGCATCTCTCTCGTAACAGGTCCAGCTTGCCTCCAAAAAATACCATTATTACCACCACACTACTATCGTAAGATGCCATGACGGCAGCACCATATGCACATAAAAGCGCATGCCATACGATGGTGATCCAACATCCTGGGGCATGGTTTTTATCAAATGGCATCCAAGAACTGAAGATGTGAGGAAAATCTTCTTTTCCGTTTCTAAAATTTTCTCTGAATGTGGGAGACGATAGGTATCTTATCAGTGGCTGTCCAATAGTTCCAAACATTGTGGAGAAGACTAAAACCCAGTAAAAATAGGTCACTCTTCTACAATATTTTGTGTATGCATCAATTATTTTGCCTTTGGATTCATCTCGATTATCTCTCTCAAACTTATCAGCCTCATTTATGTATTCAATCACTTGATGCCATCGTTTTTGCCAGAAGACGAACGAGTTTACTTTAAAAACGCACACGACGCTCAGCATAGAAATTTTCAGGTTTGTCAAGACAAGGTCTAAGTTTGATCGTATTACATAAAGCTCCATATATTCCGTTATCACGAAGAATGCTACAATCTCGTGCATTATAATGAAAAAAACCTTTCCTATTTTGTTATTTGGTAGTAAAAGTCCCGTTACTTTTAAAATCCAGTAATTTGGAGCTATAAGTGGCCGTTTTTCATCATCCAGACTTACAAGAAGTTGTCTTATCATGGTGAATATTTATTTTAAGACTGTGTTAAAAAAATGAATTGCTTTCATTTTATATAAACCCCAACTAACCCCTCTACGAGTATACTATGTCGTTAAATCAGTGTAAAACCTGTCGTTTGCCTGTTATTTCTATTCCGCTTATTGTCTTACATTTTTAAATTTCTCGTGACATTGCTTGTTATGTACCCAATAATTTTAACACGGACACCAGAAATGTTATTTTTACTGATAGCTGTCATTAAACCTTTATAGATTTAAATAATGTCTGTTTAATTTTTTTTCTTTTACACATTTAGATATTTTAGAATGTGTGTAAATGGTAGTAAGGTTATTATTAACCACACTTATAGTTTTTACTTATCACCTCGAATAAATAAACTGTAATTTAAATTTAAATTTTTAGCTGCACATAACTAGTTATATATGACTGTATGGTTTATTTATTGTGAGCTATATAATAGAGAGTTATATAATATTTCCTTATTGCAAAAGCAAATTCAAGCAATAAAAAAAATGTTTATACTTTCGATAAATGTAAAAATTTTACAGTTTCTATTTTTTATATATTATGATTCGTGTCACACAATATAGATTTTAATTTTATTTTTTAGGTAAACTTAAAGGGCTAATTTTTGTTACTAAGAGCTATAACAAGATCATAAAGAAAAAGACTTTAATTTATTTCTATCGATACATTCTGAAGGACACATCACTATCAGTTATCAGTCACTTATTATAATTTTACCCGGAAACCTCTAATTTAAATGTCTCTATTACAGCGTGAAAAGTGGGTGGCGAAACAAATCGGTGACACTCCCCGCATTGAAAAAATAATGAAGCCGTCAAACAACTGGGGAAAATGTGGAACCAGTAATTACGTTTTAAATAAATTACATAGTGTGTCGTGCGTCGTGCGTGCGACATTTCATCGTCTCTATTTATATGTAGATAGGTATAGTTCATATTGCATCAATGATCAATTTAATAATGAAATGTGTTTGCATTCTTAATTTACTTTTAATTCCAATACCTAATCAATATTGAATGTAAGTGAAGTACTTTAAATTAATACGTAGGTATATATTTTAAATAAAAGCCATTCCGTATTTAAAATTTGTGGAAATCCATACAATTTTACGTACTTACTGACCATAATGTATATAAATTAATCAGCATCTTTGATTAATCGACAAATTATTGCTCCTATTTTGAGCGATGCAAGACAATTTGGCTGACGCATATTATCATTTGGGTAGATGGTTTAACAATATTTATATGATGGTCAATTTCAACACAATTTCACCTTATAAAATAGATAACATTAATTTACATTACAGTCTTATGACTCTTGCGCAATACAAGAAGTCACAGGTGGTAACATGGACCACTATAAAAATGTACTGCCATGTAGGCTTGGGTAACTCCGGACACATCTATATCTTCGGATATATATAGCGGTATGTCTTGATGAAACATTAAAAAAAACGTGAAGTCGGTTAAAAAGTGAAGCAGTAAGTGAATCGGTATTTTCTAAGCAACCATGCTATATCATTATTTTGGATCACATCATCACTAATAACAGGTACAAAAACAAAGCAAGTTCAAAACACAACAGATACGGTCTAATGATGTTAGATAATATCGGTTATGAAACGCGGATATGCTTAATTTTGGATATGGGATATACTAATGGATATAATTTGTATTTTTAAGTGAGTTTATCTGCATAGTCTGAAACACATCTTACATGGATATACCGGACATACGAAGCAGTTGTACTAAGCGGATATATTAAACGGATATACTAAGCGGGTATATATCCTTATATGGAATGATATACGATATATCCACTCCTCTGTCGGGTATAGTAAGCCCAAGCCTACTGCCATGCTCTCCGGTACTCTTCGGTAGGAGTAGTTATTCTATCTACGGCCATGACAAAGCTAACAGGTATACATAATATATCAAATACTAAGTAAAGATGCTACGCATGTCTCGCTTCGTTCATAAACCTATTTTGTTATATAATCATTTATTTTGTGTTTTATTATTCGTGTGTACCTCTTACTTATAATAGGTAGTATATATTGTATTGTAATTAAAGTATGTTTATCACAATACCTAAAATAAAATATGTATTTTTATTTCCTTTTTTACTAAATACTTATATTATATGCGATAGTCCAACTCCCCAGAGGTCTATCTGAAAATCAGCGTTCAGGCAAACACCTGAACATTTCGTGCTGAGATAGACCTTTTTAACCGACTTCATAAAAAGGAGGAGGTTCTCAATTCGTCTGTATGTTTTTTTTTGTGTATGTTACGCGATTGCTCCGTCAATTGTGAAGGATTCGAATGATTATTTTTTAATAGATAGGGTACGTTTCCGAGGTCTAAAAATCGCGGTCTAAAGGTCGCGTAAAAATCTACCTGTGTTGTTGACAAAATCATTAGGCTGATGTGGATTTGTGTATGACATCTGGCATAATTATATCGAAACAGGTGGAAGAAGGAAGTCTCCGAATTATATTCCAGAACAGAATATTGTCTTGTCGCACTCCGCGCTGTAGCTATGAAACTACAAGTACTTACCTCCGCACGAACCAGCTGGCTACAAGTTCAGTCAGTAAAGTGTCACGTGCGCTCTCGACCGGCCGCACGCCTTATTTCTACCTACCGAGGCGTGAAGCGCATATTGAACGTTACCAGCGTTGTAACTAGGTTTAACCTCGCATTTTTGCAGGAAGTACATTTTATGTACTTGTACTATTCATTATTCTGTGCCAGAACGAATGGAAGAGGACAAAATACTTACCTAGTTGTGAGAAGAAGTACTTAATTGCTCTTATAAACTTTAAAATAACAGGTATTTGTAATGTAGATACCTCAAGGGTACATCACTACTTGGAATGACATGTCAATTTGTCAAATGTTTATGTTATTTTTCATTTCAATTCCAAACTGTGGTCTGTGACATTTCTTTTGATCTCACTTTACTCTCTACATCTCTCTCTGTCTTATGCTTAAAATATTACTTTACATTGATAAAGTAAAGTTAAAGTTACTCATTACTCAAGAAAAAATAAACAAAACTGAACTGAGGAGCACAGGGCTTAGTTCACGTCCTCTGGAGGATTTTTGGTTGTTTTGCAACTTGCTCGAAGGCCCGTGAGTAATAGTGTTCTGTGCTCGAAGGTCCGGAACGACCACGGGTGTTTTTCACTCAAATTGTGACATTGACATTTTGCGCAGATTCGAATTTAAAAGTTATGTTCATTTATTTTTCTATTTCTAAATGTTTTCCGTTTGTTTTTATGATTAATGTCTCGTCATGTCACGTCTTGGTCTCGACAATGCAAATTTCTTCCGATCCCCTTCTTCTTCTTATGGCTTTTAAACGCTGCTTGGCGTTTTTCTGCCAGTGTCAAAAGTATGGCCAGTGTACAGTATATTTACAAGAAAAAAAACCGATAAAAGAAAGAAAGAAAGAATAAATTAAACTAGAAATTAAATATGATCTTAAAACTTATAATTAATGTGTAAAAAATTACAGCTTTTCCCGCCAAATTTACTGTCACAAACGTCAGAGCGTTTTTTAACCATCGAATTTGATGGTTAAAAAGTTGGGCTGCGTTCACGACCTACGCTCGGAGTGCACCCAAACGCTCTAACCCCGTTCACGACCTCAGAGCGTCGCACTCAGTTGCAGTTATCTATATAATTTTTCATACTTAACCTCAAAATTTTAATATTCATATCGTCATAACTTTTGAAGGGGGGGGGGGGCTTCGCAACTTTTCCTTCAAGGGGAGGGTTTTTCTCCTTCCCCCCCACAACCCCCACCCCTTCTCCCCCCTTAAATCGATGGTAGGTATACTAAAGTTAAGCCACTGTGTCGTTCACGACCTCGGTTGTTTCACTCCGGTTGCAACTTTTTAATCATCAAATTCGATGGTTAAAAAACGCTCTGACGTTTGTGACAGTAAATTTGGCCAGCAGCCCAGAGTGCGGAATCACTACGTTATACTGAGGAGTTTTGGCGGGAACGTGGAAAAGTGTAAATAGAATAGAATAGTATTTATTGCTTAAACTGTGTATACAAAAGATCTTACAATGTATTATGGTTCCAACAGTTTGATCTTTTCGAACATGCAATATGTACACTCGTGTTAGTGGTGTACGAGTAGGTTACCTACTATAACTAGGTATCTATTTTAAATTATAAATCTACATTTAACTAAATTACTACATTTTGGTATATCATAAATATATGGTTACACATAACATCTAACTTAATTATTGATCAAAGTACCTCTTATTTTATTTAAATTGTGTAGGTATCTACATAATGCCAAAATATTCATTTAGACTAAAGAATGCTTTGGTAAGTAACCATTGTTTCAGTCTACGTCTGAATAAATAACAATTTGAGGCGCAATTTATTAATTTTATTTTGTGTGTGATCTTATTGTATTTTTTCCTAAAACTTGTTTTCTTCCGCGAGTTAATGTAAAATAAATGTGGATTATTAACCATTTAGTACCGGTGAATGTGTGTGAGTGTAGGGAAACAGCACAATGTTGAAAAACATACTATTTGCGTTCCCACCAAAATTCCACTGAAAATCTTTAGTAAGCACCACATCTTTACTGAAGGTATGACTCAGACTAGACTTTTACTTGAAAACTGACCTGAAATGTGACTTTGACCCATCTCTACGACTCAAATTCATAAAAACTTTCAATACATAGAATTTTCAATACTCGACACTGGCTAAATACACTAATCGTGTGGAGCGATAATAAAACTAAAAAAAACAAAAACAAAACTGAAAACAGTGAAAACCAAGAGTACTTTTATTCTCTGACACATATAGTAAGTAATCTGTGACTTTTATATGTGAAAATATCGTGGAGGGTAATTATTATCTGACTCATATAGTAATCTGTGGTAATTATCCATTTACGGAAAACATAAACACAATACACAAGATAACCCAGAAAACACGTACAGTGCCACAAGTATAAGTTATTTATTTTCTTTGTTTTTGGCTTTTGCAAAAAGTATAAGTATGAGTACAAGTATAAGTTGGCGGTGGCGATTTGAGGAACTAAACGGCAATCTTGAAAATTCACTTTGACACTTCCGAGTTCATAGTAAACATCGTTGCGAATATTTTGTTAACTACTGTGCTATCATCATGCCTAAAGTGATAAAAAGTGGTACAAGAGAAGCAGTTATAAAAGTACATTCGTTTTGTACACAGGAATGTGAAAAGAACGAACCGATTATACCATTAAAATCCGTAAATGCAAGGGTGGCGGCAATGACTGGTGAGTGTTGTCAACATTACACGTAAATATTACCCGTGGGTATAACGAAATGTTTATGTCTAATATGTGGTTAAATAAAATGTGGTTGTGTATAGGTAATGATGAATTATAATTATAATGCTATGCAAACTTTATAAATTTACCTACCTAAATTTCATGGTTACATTTATACATATTTTGTTTCAGGTATTTCTGAACGTTCTGTTCAAAGAATTGTTGCAGAAGGCAAACAAACGGAAGCTACCTCGTCAAAAATTGTTACACCAGGAAAAAAAAAGAAAAAGACTGGAAACCAAGAGTAATTTGGATAACTTTGATTTGGGTGTAGTTCGGAGAAAGATACATCAATTTTATACCGTAAAAAAAGAAATTCCGACATTACCGAAGCTTTTGGTGGAACTAAGAAATGATATTCAATTTGATGGTAGCCGTGAAACTTTGAGAAAAATTATTTTAAGGTGACTATTTTTAATTTTGACGTTACACTCCACCTGGTTGTTTCAAATGTTTCATTGCTTTGACGAAAGTTTTTATTTTTTAACAACCTAAAGATCTTTATTGGACTCCTAGACTAGAGATGTATAGATAAGTATAAATAATTAATAAGATTAGCAATGACGTGGTCTTCGAAAGTGTGCATTTCACTAACCATAGCCTATTTACTTATAGATATAACTTAAATAATGTGATTGTAATAAATCTACTCAATATTTTAGGTTGGGGTTTAAATTCCGGAAATGCCAATCAAAACGAAAAGTTCTCATGGAAAGTGTGAAATTAAATAAGCCACCAACCATGTCAAGCCAAAAGAAGGTTATGCAAGAATGGATCAGAAGTAACGGGCTGTCTTATTTAGATAGCATGAAGAAATCTGAATTGTATGAAATTATTAAAATGCACAAAAAACCTGATGTGTTTGGAGCAGACGAACTGTTGAAACAGCATGGGCACCAAGTTGTGAGATTGTCGGACTTGGAAGATCTAGAAGATCATTTATTAGATCACACATATTCTAGTAATAAATAATGTACTAACAAAAACTGTTTTATTTTGGTTGAACCCCAACACACTCACCTCTAATTCTAACTTAGTTAAAAACATATCAGTATTCATCTATGTTTTAATATTTCTGTTAATACAAAGACAGGCAAGTAAATTAAATAAATACTACTAATAATAAAATGACGAAGGTTTGGCGTCCATGGGCTCTCGGTCTGTTATCATAATACTCCTCAAGTAAATCCGTAAATCATTGAACTAAATTTCATTTTTTTCCCAATTTTCGCGTCATCTTATGTGCAGTGGCAACACTGACATTGAACACAGTGGCGCACAGCCGCGCCAAGTTATACTTGCCGGACTGTATATAATATTTCTCTATTCTAGAAAAACAAACCCAACCCCCCTCTGTAGTCTGTGAGATAACCAAAGCAAATAACAATATACAATAAACCAAAGGGTAACATAATATATACCAATAAACAATAATTTACTTGCTCCATCTGTGAAACAATTATTTTAAACTTTTCCAATAGTTACCCTCTGTTATGTACGAGTAAATTTATTAAAATAAATAAGATTAGATTGTAAACTATATTGGTTGTTAATATTGTAAAATAATGTGTATCATTTGTGTAATTAGTTTAGTTTATGTGTACTGTAACATAGTTTGTATACTATATTAGTTGTGTTGTCTTTTGTTTTAGATTAAATCATCATGGTGTGTAAAATTCTGGTCGATTCTCAGTCACACCGACATATTCTAATTTTACCGACACTCTCCACATGCTTTATGAAACTAGCATGAATGGACCCTTAGATTATTAATTTAGTCAATAATCTAAGATTTACACTACCTACCACAGATTACTTTATATGCTACCTACCTAGAGTCAGAGACTACAGCCGACTCAAGTATAATTATTTTTTTATGTACGCGGTTTAACTCTTCTCTATATTGCAGCTTTAGTTCGTTTCTTAGTTTATGGCTTCTGTGACTTGTTGTCACAATTTTGCCAATGTCCGTTCCACAGATTATATAGTATGTGGTAATCTGTGGAACGGACATTGGTCCAATCTAGGATGATGGATTATAATGGATGGCGTCAAAACTTTGGCAGCATGTCCATTTTCTGTTTGTGTGAGTGTCTAGAACTGCTAGATTGTGCCTGAGTAGGGAAGTGATCACTAGTGCAGAACATATCGATTAAAAGGTGAAAAATGTATAAAACTAAAACTTATGTAAAAAGAAAACAATTTATGTGATAAAAATAATTAGTACTTTATTGCACTTATGGACATTAGTTATAGTTATAAAAATGCTACTAAGTACTTAGTTTCCTTACTTAGTACTTAACTGTAATTAGTCAACTTTAATCTATATTACCCTTGTCTGAAATACAAATCTTAAATGTTTTAGAAAACTGTGATACACGTGTCTCATAATTTTAATTAAAGAGTAGGTGTACCAATTTCCAAGTACCAATGGAAACCTACACTTCACAAAGAACACACCCACTTAAACAAAAAAATAATATTCCATATCGGTTAAGATTTGACGGAGTTCTGTGGTAAAAACGTTAAAAAAAATACAAGGAGGAGGTTCTCAATTAGCCTGTATATACTTTTTTTCAATTGAGAACCTCATCTTTTTTTGTGAAGTCAGTTAAAAATACAGGTGAATTGAGAACCTCCTCCTTTTTTGTTAAGTTGGTTAAAACAGAGTTCCTCACCGCGTCTGTCTGTCTGTTTGCAATAAATTCAGAAGCTACTGAACAGATTTTCATGCGTTTTTCACACATAGCTAGTGTGATTTATAACGAAGGTTTAGGTGTATAACTCATTAAGGTTTTGTGTGAATTAGTTGAAATATGACTATATAAAATAAACTTTAAAAAAAAATGAAACCGCCGAAAAAACTGAAAAGCAAAAAATAATCAAACTTTTTTATTTAACCTTATTAGTTTAAGAACTTAGTTATTATGTTTAGTTAAAAACTCAAAACAATTACAAAAATATATAAAATATAAATATATAAAAATAATAAATATATATATATATATATATATATATAACTTAGGTATATTAAGAGTAGTTTAAGAATTTCGTTATTAAGGTTAAATAAATAAGTTTAATTATTTTTTGCTTTTCAGTTTTTTCGGCGGTTTCATTTTTTTTTAAAGTTTATTTTATCATTTTTGTGGCCATAATCTACTTGTTAAAAGCAGGCGTCATTGCTTACCCCTGGCCCGGACAAACTTTAAATAAAACATTTATGCTCTATAATAACAATAAAAATAATTTAAGATCACATAAAAAACTAAAAAAACCAACTTCCAACGTCACGCTAGTCAATTTCAATACTAAGTTTGAGGTGTTTATATTCATATCTCTGGAGATACATAACATATCTCGATGAAATTTAAATTGTACCACCTGTAAAATAACATCATCATCATCATAATAAGCCGGTATCAGTCCACTGCTAGACATATGCCTCTCTCAACACAAGCAATTGAGCCAGATTTTCGGCTCTTTGTTTAGTTTGTTTTTTCCAGAGTTTGTTGGCATACATTGATGATATGATAAAATCTATGAAAAAAAAATGATATGATAAATATGGTAAAATCCAAAAAATGATACTTTTATCCATTATTTTTGTTGATTTATTCAAAACGGCTCGACCGATTTCGTTAAAATTTAAATTTATTTTTTTATTGGAAAGGGACCAAGGGGGTCCTTGGTCCCTTTCCAATAAAAAAATAACTATCGAAATGAGACTACTCTGAAAAAAGATATGCGTGGTCACACATAAAAAAAAAATATACGCGTCGACTTACCTCCTCCGTTTTTTCTTTCGTCGGTTAAAAATGTGTTTAATTTGAAATCTAATTATTATTTTTCTAAAATAGGGCTGTTATCAGTAATCAAAAATCACATCTTATTATTAAGATGCTCTAATGACCTTTAAATAGTATTAATTTGTTATAAAAATGTCTGACACTGTTTTGTACTACTGCGTTCTTCATTATGTAATGAATTCTTAGTTTAAAATACTTTTCGCAAACGGATTTAATTAGTAAATATTTATGGTCTTCAAAAAAGCTAAAATCGATCTGGTGTCCATTTAAAGTTTGAAAAACATTTTCATATTTGGTTGAATGCATTACTTGCAGTATTACGTCACGTATCATTTTAAATACGTCTTTGTTATTAAGTTTACTGTAATGTTCACATATCAAAGATTTACGCAAAATTTTTTCACATAATTTGCAAATGAAATATACGTCATTACTTGGATATACTAAGCCTCCCATATCCTTGTAAGATGTCAATGAATCTTTTTTGGTGCCTTTTAATGCTGTTAAGCAATCTTCACAAATAATTTGTTTTTGCAAGCTTTTGACAACAAACCCTGATATGTAATAAATTACTTCTTGAACATATTCAGTTACTTGGCCTGGATCATTAATGTAACAATGATCATCATTATTTAAGAACTCTTGTTGAGTCAGCTCTTCTAATTCTTCTAACATTCTATGTTTTGCGAGAGAATTGTTTATTTTATCAACGTGTTCTGATTTTTTTGTCAAATTTAGGATATGTATATCCTCTAGAGGAATACAATTTCCTTCCGCAACTTTAAACTCGGCATGAACTAGCAACTTTTTATACGCTGTCCTGAATTGTTTTGCGGAAGGGTTGTTGTTGAAGCCACCCATTGATCTAACTGCACCAAAAAAGAGCTCAAGATGATCTTGGGACAATTTATAGGTACAAATAAAGTTTAGTTTGGGGCGATCATGGTCAAGCAAATAAGAAATGAGATCCTTTAATGATTTCAAGCAAATGATAAGGCCTATGAAGCCTGTTCTTCTTTGTGAGTTTACTACTAGAGTACCATCAGCGAATTTCAAGTTTTTTATGTATTCAGTTCCATCTTCTATTAGTTGTAATGTTTTATCTACATTTCGAGGTACAATTGCTTGTTTGTATCCATACGAGTTAAGATTTCGCGAATTTAACAAATCAAATATATTATTTATAATTTTTATAAACTCGCAAGTTGCTTCACAGCCATCAAATTCAGTGAGTCGCATTTTATTCCGACAAAATAATAATGCATCGGCCACTGACTGGCTTAAGAGTTGTGCAGCTAATTTTACTTTCATTTTTTGTTTTACGTAATCAATGTGACCTTGTCTTATTTTATTTGCCAAATGCAGTTGTTCTTCAGTTTGGAGTTGGTGAAGTAACTCAAAGTATTTAAAAGATATCTCATTGCCAACATCATCATAGATATTTTTTTTATCCCCTAAAGTATTTCGTACTAATTTTAAACAATGACAAGGATCAAGCAGAATAGAAATTTTAAAACCATTATGCTCAAACTGTGTATTAAAATTTTCTAGATCCAGATTGCAGCCAAGTTGTTTAGCCATCGCAATATTGTTAGGAGCTCCATCGAAAGTAAAAGACACTATGGTGACATCACACTCAATCAATAGGTCAAGACAGCGACGTACAAGTTCAGCTTTTTGCATACCAGTTATACCATTTATTAGAAAATAGCCAACTGGTATTTTAAACGACCCATTTACGCAGGTCACCATAAACGTGAGTGCTTCAGTGGCTACCGGAACACATTCATTTTCAATATTATTTCCTACATTTACGTAGCCGTGAGATTTATGACCATCCCACTCGATACATTTTCTGATGGCCATTTCATCCATAGTTAAGGCACCGATGATTGGTTGATGCTTTGATTTTGCTTTTAGTGTCTCAAAAGACTCTTTTGTAAAGCCTGGGTCACAGTTCACACTCTGATACCATTTGCTTATGGTTTTTGGATGGGGTAAGCAGGTATCAAAATATGTCCGTACGTATGTATATGCGCGTGGTGATAAAAAGTGTAGAGTTAGTGCAAATTTTCTAAGTTCGGGTGAAAATTTTTTTGGAAGGGATGCTTTATTTTGTTTTTGCTTTAACCTCAAAAGTAAATCTTTATTTTTGTCCCCAATGCTAGCCAACACATCTAAAGATTCAGTATTCACTAATTCTCTGTTTTTTAAATCATTTATTATATTTACCAATTTTGCATTTTTTTTAATTATTCTGCGTTTACTTTCTCTTAAAGTTTTAAGGAGCCTTAGACGCCGCGAAGCCATTATCCGCGCTTTTGATAAAGATGTTAAAACCTTCATTGCTCGCCGAGGAGTTGTAGGAACATCGTCTATCTTGACTCCACTAGCTTCAATTCTTTTTCGTTTCCTCGGTGACAGTTCCAGGTTTTCATTTTTCTGTTTTATTTTTTTAGCTACTGACGGCTGATAATAATTGGGGTATCCTTCAAAAATCACCGGTACTGCGTCTGTTTTAAGTTTCCTGATTGACAACCCAGGCACAAAACTGGATTTTTCAAAATGTTTTGAACAAAGTCTGGAGTATTTAGTCGGTTCCCAATTTTCGCGCCTTACTGCCTTTATCCACTGATCTCGGATTTCCGGACATTTTGGAAACCTTAAACATAATTATATATTTTTATTAATGTGGAAAACTGTTACACATTCTTGATAAATATATATATATAATAGCATTATCATAGGTAATTATAGATTGAATACGAGTAAGTATCAGTGCTGATAATATAATTAGGTATCTAGTTACTACTAATTTTGTGCGACATTACATTGATCACTTTTATAATAATTTCTTTTTCGGTTTTTTCGTTTAGACGATGAACGATAAGATCGTTCACAAAACGAAAAAACCGACTTCAAATGCCACGCTAACTATTTTCAGTATAAAGTTGGAGGTGTTTATTTAGATATCTCTGGAGATACTTATCAGTTCTCGAAAAATGTACAATGGGACCAAACAGGCAGCATACTCTCCCAAACAAAAAATAATTTTCTGAATCAGTTAAGAATTTACAGAGTTATGAGGTACCAAACATAAAAAGGCGAACTGAGAACCTCATCTTTTTTTTGTGAAGAAGGTTAAAAATGTTTAAGCTTCGTTCTATTCGAGGCTCTACGCTAACCGTTCCATCCTTAATAAAATCATCATATTATAAATCAACTAGCTGGGCCCCTCGGCTTATCCCGCGTTTAATGACAGCGGCAACATGCGCGTGGGCTGTGGGCTATTTCATTGGCTTCAATTTCGTTTTCCCGGTACTCTATTTGTTTTTTCTAAAATAAAAGTAGCCTAGGTAACTTGATAGTTACACTTTTAACATCAGCCATCTGCCAGTGAAAGTCCCGTTATAATCAGTCCAGCCATTTCAAAGATAAGCCGAAACAAACAGACAGACAGACAAACATTTGAGTAGTACCGTATATATATATATATATATATTTATATATATACCGTATATACCGTTTAGTAAGTACCGTGTATACTTTCATATGCATTTAGTGAAAAGCTGTTATTTTGGAATTACAAACAGACACTTCAATTTTATTTCTCTGAATATTTTTAGTGTTAAATTTATAGTTATCGTTTATATATTTAATGTTTTAAATTTAATCCTAATCCTAACTAATATTATAAATGCGAAAGTAACTCTGTCTGTCTATCTGTCTGTGTCACTTTCACGCCAAAACCACTGAACTGATTTAAATGAAATTTGGTACCCAGATAGTCTTGACGGAGAGGGGGAGAGGAGATTAGCCCAGCGTGGTCCGGTGCGGTGTAGGTGGGATAAGCATGTGTCTTATTTGTAAAATAAGTAGCCTAAATAATTAAAAATGCTACCCAGAGACACTACCACGCGGACGAAGTCGCGGGCACAGCTAGTGTTATATATTCCTTTTTATAAGGGTATCGACTATATTTATCGACAAAGTTTTGTACAGTTCTCGTACATCACTAGCCGGGCGGCGTAAAAGAATGATTGTTATTTACATAAATTAAAGCTTTAAAATGATAACCATTTACCACCACGGTAGTTATATGACAAAAAAGATGTATATTGTGTAAGCAAATTAAATATTTTGATTTAAAAATTGGTTATTTATGATAATAAATGCCCACAAAGACTTACATGTGAAATGATAATTCTGGATCTTTTACGCCTCCTTTAGTTGTTCTAGATGGACAAAACACAGCACAACACGACATTATTTAAATATGTAACAGGGTTTCAGTCTTTGTAGGTATGTTTCTATTTAATTTTTAATTTATAAGTATAAAGCGTCGCTTTATTATGGCCTGCTAGCTGGTCAAAAATGGACATGATCACCCATGCGCGAGGTTGTCAAATTGATATTAGTTTTCTCGTTTACTCTTATCTCGCGACCCCTGTAATAGAAAGGGTAGGACAATGTGTTGATAGAATGAAAGTCGATGTGACAACGTCACATGGCTGACATGGCTCCATCCATTATAATCCATCATCCTAGGGTCCAATGGACCAATTGGACATGTGGTCCAATGGACCACATATAGTAATCTGTGGAACGGACATTGGCAAAATTGTGACAACAAGTCACAGAAGCCATAAACTAAGAAACTAACTAAAGGTGCAATATAGAGTAGAGTTAAACCGCGTACATAAAAAAATAATTATCCTTGAGTCGGCTGTAGTCTCTGACTCTAGGTAGGTAGCACATAAAGTAATCTGTGGTAGGTAGTGTAAATAAAATAAATCATGGTGAGCTGTGCCGTCGCAAGTTGTAAAAACTCGTCGGCGAAGACAACGAAATGTAAAGATGGTATCACATTTCACAGGTAAATATAGATTTAATTACACTAGATTTAGAGCACTTGCTAATGAAGGACTAAGGATTTACATAATAAGTACCTACTGTTCAATGAGACCATTCCGACGTGCCTCTAACACGACATGTTTGCTGGTAGTTGATATGGAGCTGAGTATTCTCTTCTGCAGATTCCAAGAGATGCCCCAGCATCAGGTTAAGATTACCATGTCCTTACCTCAGACTACCATAAAAAAGGCAGACGGAGCGGTGCCTAATACCCGAGTGAACGCAAGTTCAGTAATACTAAATGCATGAGTAATAAGTTGCCCCGCTCAGTCCGGCATAGTCAATACGGCATGATTACTAGGTAAGCAACGCTGTGAAGTAATACCGCACGGACGCGTCCGTCCCTGCTGCCGCTTGGTAGCAAACTGAGCACGGAAGCGTATTACTCAAGCATTTAGTATTACTGAAATTGCGTTCACTCTGGTGTTAGGCACGGCTCCGTCTGCCTTTTTTATGGTAGTTTGAGGTTCTTACAATATATTTTTTTTAACTCTAGTGTTGCCATGGGGCACAGCTGGTGTAACATAAAGAAGAACAGTCGTGAACACGACAGAACAACTTTTTTTTTAAAGATTACTCGCAATTTGGGTTGCACATTACTAGTAGTCTTGTTAACCTCTCCAATTAAGCTAAATATATTACTCAAGCATTTAGTATTACTGAAATTGCGTTCACTCTGGTGTTAGGCACGGCTCCGTCTGCCTTTTTTATGGTAGTTTGAGGTTCTTACAATATTTTTTTTTTAACTCTAGTGTTGCCATGGGGCACAGCTGGTGTAACATAAAGAAGAACAGTCGTGAACACGACAGAACAACTTTTTTTTTAAAGATTACTCGCAATTTGGGTTGCACATTACTAGTAGTCTTGTTAACGTCTCCAATTAAGCTAAATATGCTTATGGAGTGGGTTCACGTCAATAGTGCAATGGGTGGGGTGGGGACCGAACTCACAACCTCTCGATTGCCAGTCCAACACCTTATCCTTTGGGCTATTGCCGCCTGAGTTAACAACTTATAGTGTTAGGACTTCTGCTAGTCTGGCTTGGGTGGTACCACCACTTTGCCAATGAATTCAGTTGTGGAATAAGAATTTTTGATGAAGAAGCTTTGATGGCAAAGTAGGACACTATCTAGTGTCCGCCTGGCAAGCTACCACCCTCAAGTTAAAAAATCTGTCACTGATCGTCTAATGTGTTCCGGCAGCTATCCTTGAGAGCCAGTTCCCATTCTAGGTCTAGCGAGCTACCATCCTCGTATGCATCATCACAACAGGTGAGATAGTGTTCAAACACTAGCCTATATGATATAAAAAAAAAGTTACCAGTGATACTACAGGGCATGTCATGTGAGACTAAACATCTTAATGACTCTTGGTTAGAGTCATACTGTGTCTGAAGATAAAAGGTAGTTATCAGTGTTTACCATCAGGCGAGTGTCGTGCTTCTCCTGTTACCTTATCTAATATATATAATTAAGATAGTATAAAAACTAAAACAACTGACTTCCATGCTCCGCGAGTCAGTTTCAGTAGCAAGTATAAGACGTTTATTGTCATATCTCTGGAGATACTTGTTAGATCTCGATAAAATTACAATGAGACTACTTCGGAAACATACCCTACTGATTAAAAAAAGAATCATTCAAATCGGTTCACAATTGACGGAGTAATCACGTAAAATACACACAAAAAAAAACATACAGACAAATTGAGAACCTCTTTCTTTTTGGAAGTTGGTTGAAAAGAGATGGAAAAGTCTCGATTCGCAATCAGCAAATTAATGTTCAAATTTAGTTGTACCAAATTATGTCACTAACAATAATTTAACTGTTATTAAGGAATAGTTATTTATTGAGCTGGGCCACCATAGAAGTAGTCCTAGTTGTATATATATTCTTTGTTAAATTCTTTGAGTCTGAGGGATTTGAGTATCGACTATAAGGACCCAAAACCAATTGCAATTTAATTATTTTCACTAAAGACAGGTATTATGTCCAGGTCATGGGAACACAATGAATACACTGGAATATGTTTCAGTTAACTTTTAATCTTCATTGTCGAGTTTCTTATTACTTTTATACATTCATGTAGGTAGATAAAAATTACACTTTGAAAGTACCCTTCAAACTATGTGAATATTATTATTTATACCTAACAAGAGGTTAACATAACAAAACTTGTTCCAGGTTCCCACAAGATGCACTGAGACGTAAAAAGTGGGAAATAGCTGTAAACAGAGAGGCGGAGTGGGCTTCCACAGACTCTAGCACAGTTTGTTCACAACATTTTGAAGCAAAAGACTTTTATTTCACTGAAAGTGGACTGCGACGGTTATCCACAGATGCAGTGCCAGTTATCAACATATCTGTAAGTAGTACAGTAATTAATTAAGGTCTCAACTTTGGTGAGTTTGAGAAAATCACGATGCGTATTGTATTTTACAATAATATGTATAATATAAGCGCGGCAACTCATTGTGTTGTCGATAAATCTAGACTGCCTTACATGTATCTCTGTAGGTAGTGGTACATTTACAGATGTATCCTTAATTAAGTACATAACAATGTGAAAAGCCATTTTTATTACCTATATATAATATTATTTATTATTTTTTATATCATCTTAGCTAGCGTTTGACCACTATCTCACCTGTTGGTAACTGATGAAGCAGTCCAGGATGGTAGCACATTAGGCCTAGAATGGGAACTGGCTCTCAAGGATAGCTGCCAGAACACATTAGATGTTTGGTGACAGATTTTCTATCTTGAGGGTGGTAGCTGGCCAGGCGGACACTACATAGTGTCCTACCACTATGTAGGAGTTGGGGGTTTCTTAACAATGTTTTTCCTGTACTGGAGAGCCACTGTGAAAAACGCACTTACACTTTTCGAAAGAAAAATCCATTTGTGTTAGGCGAGGATTAGGCTTGGTACCTCTGGCGTCGAAGCCGACCATTCTTCTGTGACATCACTGGGCTCTCAAGATATTAACACCCTGAACACTGGGCCTATAGAATTATCAGATACATATTGGAGAATATGCTAATATGAATAAATTCTCTTAGCCCCATTTTTCCATCGTACAACCAGACATACTGCCATGCGACATTGTTACATGGTGAACACTCCATCGGTGGGTATTAATGACTAGATTTTCTTACACATTCATTTTCTTCACATTCACAGCCAACTTGCCTAAGTCTGTGTGTTCTATCTATTTAAAGTACTAGTTAGGGTCTTGACCCTAGGTCAGGGGGGTCTGCAACCTGTGGTGTGAAGCTGCGGCTCTTCCATATGCATACATTATTTATTTTATCCAAAAACTTAATTTTTGCATAAATAATAATTATTGTTGGCAAGAAAACATTTTGTGGCTCTTTAGAAGCTTTGAAATTTAATAAATTGTTAATTTTTGACTGTTTTAACTTAAAAGGTTGCCGACCCCTGGCCTAGGTGGTATTTTAAATGGATGGAACTACAAGTAGTTGAAAGTGAATCTTATTAATTGTATACTAACTAAACATCCAAATGTTATTCTCTCAGCCGTTTGAAGACAAAGAACCAACAATCCTAGAGAAAGATCACGTGGAAATCAAGTCTACAGACTCTGAAGAATGTATCCAACTGAAGTACAAAGTCCGTAGACTGGAAGTGATTGCAGCAAACAGAAAGAAGCAGATCAACTTGATGTGGCAAGCCAGGAAACGAATGCAGAAGAAAATCAATAGAATGAAGAATGTCATAGAACATTTAGTGCAGAATAAGAAACAGGATAATACTTGAAAGCTTTGTGCAGTTTACTGGGATGATGAACTCTGTAAGTAGATCTAGGGTTAAAAAACTCAATTGGTTTTATATTGGAAAGTAACAAGCGTTTGAGCATTATCTCACCTGATGTTAAGTCATGATCATCATCATCATCATCATCATCATCACCAGCCTGTATCAGTCCACTGCTGGACGTAGGCCTCACCCAAGATGCGCCACTGAGCCCGATCTTCGGCTCTTCTCTTCCAGTCACTGCCCACCGCTTTACGTATGTCGTCGCTCCACCTGGTCGCAGGACGTCCTACGCTACGTTTGCCGATTCGCGGTCTCCACTCTAGAACAAGTCTACCCCAACGGTTATCAGTCCTGCGGCAGATATGACCAGCCCACTGCCACTTCAGCTTGCTAATCCGTTGAGCTATGTCGATAACTTTAGTTCTCTGGCGAATTACTTCGTTTCGGATTCGATCCCGCAGAGAAATACCGAGCATAGCTCAGTCCATAGCTCGCTGAGCGACTTTAAACTGGTGGACCAGTCGGACTGTGAGTGTCCACGTCTTGGCTCCGTATGTCATCACAGGTAGGACGCACTGGTTAAAGACTTTTGTCTTTAGACACTGTGGTATAGGCGACGAGAAGACTCGACGGAGTTTTCCGAATGCTGCCCAGCCCAGCTGAATTCTTCTCTGGATTTCCTTCTCGAAGTTATGTTTGCCTAGTTGGAGCGTCTGCCCTAGGTAAACATACTTAGTGACAACTTCGAGTGGGATTCCATCTACGGCAATCGGTTCCGGAACAATGTGCTTGTTGTACATGACTTTGGTTTTATCCAAATTCATCCGGAGACCGATGCGACGAGAAGAATCTGCTAGGCCATTCAACATCCTTTGTAGGTCCTACAGCGTCTCTGCCATAATGACGATATCATCTGCGAATCGTAAGTGAGAGATGTACCTGGCGTTGATGTTAATGCCACGATCTTCCCAGTCCAGCGTCTTAAACATATCCTCCAAGGCGTTAGTTTAAAGTTTCGGGTATATGACGTACCCCTGTCTCACTCCTCGACGCAGGTGAACATGTTTAGTTCGCTGGTTCTGTACTTGTACAGTCATCGTTGCAGTATTAAATAGACATCTCATCACTTCGATATATCGCTATCCCGCTATCGCGGGATGTAAGGGAGCACAGGGATGTAAGGGAGCACAAATACGACCTCGGTGCTCCACGTCCAACCCCACCTGACCGTGGTGCATCCTGCTGACCAACAGACGGGGCGCTCTGGCGACCGACAAATGGCGGTATAACCATTTCATATCTATGGCGTAGCCAAATTCTACAGGCCGGTGACGGGCAGCAGCGTCACCGGTGCGAGAAGCTACGTCCTGCGATCGCCAACACGCCTGCCCAGCGTGGCGATTAGGGCATATCCCTCCCAAGGGATGAAACCAAAATGGAAAGTCACAATAATCCGCGGCCCCCAGTTCCCGGCCGCCCTGCTATTCCTGACCATGGCGGCGGTAACGGTAACGGCAGGGCAGGGGGTGCTAAGAATCCCTGGGTTACGGTAGGCCGCCAGAACAAACTGACCCTCGCAACGTACAATGGACGCACGATTCGGCTGGACGATCATCTAGCGCAGCTGGAGAAGGAGCTGAAACACATAAGATGGCACATTCTGGGGTTATGTGAAGTCTGAAGACAGGGAGAGGACACCATAACCGTAGAGTCGGGCCATGTTATGTACTACAGAGAAGGAGATCAGCCATCCCAAGGCGGCGTCGGGTTTCTGGTCAACAAGGTTCTCAGTGACAACGTTGTAGAAATCTCCAGTGTGTCGACCAGGGTAGCGTACCTCATCATTCAGTTAACCAAGAGGTACAGCCTCAAGGTTATCCAGGTTTACGCACCGACCTCGACACACTTGGATGATGAGGTGGAGAGCATGTATGAAGATATCTCCAGAGCTTTACACACCACCTCCAAGGCTCACTACAACGTTGTCATGGGAGACTTTAACGCCAAAGTGGGAGTACAAACTTGCGGCGAATCGTCTATAGGACCACACGGATTTGGGAGTAGGAATCACAGGGGTTGCCCCCTCGTCGGGTTGATGCTCGTCAATTTCCTCGAGAGAGAGGGGCTTTTCTTGATGAACTCGTTCTTCAAGAAACAGCCCCAAAGGAAATGGACGTGGCAAAGCCCCGACACTGTGACTAAAAACGAGATTGACTTCATCATTACGGACAAACGGCGCATATTCAGAGACGTCTCAGTGATCACTAGGTTTAATACTGGAAGTGATCACCGACTTGTACGAGGCTCTCTGGATATCGACTTTAAAGCCGAGAGATTCCGATTGATGAAATCTACACTCCGTTTCAACCTACTCCAAACCGTAGTTGGGTCCGAAACATTCCAATTAAAATTGGAAAATCGATTCCCTGCCTTGGAAACCACAGATAACGTAGACCAGAAACTCGAAGAAGTGGTGGAAATCCTCAGGGATTAAGGGACGAAGTTTTGCGAGAGCAAGCGTACGGGCAAAAAGTCCAAACTTTCGGCAGAAACACTTCGGCTAATGGAAGAGAGACGAACAGACCCTTTGTCAGCTTTGTCAACTAACCTGGTGCGCAACAAATCCATAAAGAAGCTGGTACGACGCGACCTCCGATCCTCTAACACGCTCTTGATTAAAGAATCAATTGAGCAGAATCGGGGGTTGAAAGTGTTCGTCCAGCCTCTGGGTAGAAGCCACCTCACAAAGCTGACAACGTCAACGGGGAACGTCGTCGCATCCAAGCCGGAGATTCTGTTGGAAGTTGAAGACTTCTACGGCAAGCTCTACGCATCGCATGCTTCAAGGCCCGAACCCGATACTGAGGATTCTAGAGCCACCTTAACCCGCCACTTCACAGAAGAGCTGCCCGAAATTACCGAGACGAAATCGTGATGGCCCTTAAACAACTCAAAAATGGAAACGCCCCAGGAGAAGACGGAATCACAACGGAGCTTTTAAAAGCCGGAGGAGCTCCAGCAGTTCAACAGCTTCAGCAGCTATTTAATTCCGTTCTTTTCACTGGGAGAACTCCACAGGCATGGAACAGAAGCATGGTGGTTCTGTTTTTAAAAAAAAGGAGACAAAACCCTATTGGAAAACTACCTCCCGATTTCGCTTCTGAGCCATGTCTACAAGCTGTTTTCAAGGGTCATCATGAACCGTCTTGCGCGAAGACTCGACGAGTTTCAAACTCCAGAACAGGCCGGGTTTCGAAGCGGTTACGGCACCATAGACCACATCCACACGGTGCGGCAGATTGTACAGAAGACCGAAGAGTACAATCGGCCCTTGTGCTTAGCATTTGTGGACTCAATCGAAACCTGGTCTGTTCTCGAGTCCTTGCAGCGTTGCCAAGTCGACTGGCGATAAGTCATGATGTGGTCTAGGAAACATGCTTGTCTGGAAATAG
This sequence comes from Cabera pusaria, assembly GCA_954871355.1. NCBI lineage: Eukaryota > Metazoa > Arthropoda > Insecta > Lepidoptera > Geometridae > Cabera > Cabera pusaria. Next base: position 28,584,390 of record OX940891.1, on the reverse strand, counting down.
ATGATGGTAGTGAGAGGTTTTGGACAATTTATTCACCACTTGCACCACAATCTCAGTCTGTATTATCATCATCATCATCATCATCTGATGATGATGATCAGACTATACTAGTCCACTGCTGGAAATAGGCCTTTTCACGCCACTGACACGATCCTCAGCTACTCTCATCCAGCTCTTGCCAGCCACATTGCGGATGTCATGCCTCCACCTAGTCTGAAGACGTACTACGCTACGTTTGCCGACTTCCAAAAAGGAGGAGGTTCTAATTTATTTGTATTTTTTTTGTATGTATGTTACGCAATTACTCCGTAAATTGTGAACAGATTCGAACGATATTTTTTTTAAATGGTAAGGCACAGTTCCAAGATCGTCTCATTGTAATTTCATCGAGAGAGAAGTATCTCAAGAGATGGGTTGATAAACGTCTCAAGCTTGCAACTGAAACTGACTCGCGTGGCATTTAAGTCGGTTGTTTTAGTTTTCTCAATCAAATAAAAATCTTAATGATTTGAATCATGATGCTTCGAGTATAAATTAACATCTTCAATAATCATCGTTATATATCAACCAATTTACACAAAAACCTTAACGAATTGTACACGTAAACCTTCTTCATGAATAATTCTGTCTATTGGCGAAAACAGCATAAATCTGTTCAGTCGTTTTTGAGTTTTTCGTGAACAGACAGACAGACGTGGCGGGGGACTTTGTTTTATAATATACTAGCTGGCCCGGCGAACTTCGTACCACCTAATAGACAATGAATGTCGTGTTACCTTTTAGATGAACTTGTTTAGGCTTTATGAACGTAATAAATGAATACAAAAGAGATATTAAGTTTAATAATGTATTATGGCAATACAGATATAGAATAAAAATTGGTAAAAATGGTTTTTGGAAATATAAACTTTTTCAAGTTGCTTGTAAGGATACATTTCTGAACGCACGCATATTTGACAATTAATAAATATGTCAAACAATTATCATTACTGACAATATTTGACATTTTTAAAATCTACATGACTTGAATTCACAAAAACTTGAAGAATTTTTACTTGACTTACTACTTGACACGGACTAAATACACTAATCGTGTGGAGCCATAATTATACAAAAAAAAATACGCGATAATCCGAATATTGTAATGCTATCCATACATGTGAAGAATTTTTATACTTGACATTGGCTAAATACACTAGTCGTGTGGAGCCATAATATACAAAAAAAAATACGGCGGGTAAACAATTGAACATCAAATAATTGGCAGTTTTTAAACCTAGGAACATTTTAACAAAATATTTTTTCTTATATAATTTTTTTAGGTCAATTATTCATTGCTTTTAATTCTTATTATCCTATTCCTCACAAAGAAAATTCCAAAAATACAAAATTCATTAAAATTGGTCCAGCCGTTCTTGAGTTACAAGTGTAGTAACTAACACGACTTTCTTTTATATATATAGACTAGCTGATACCCGCGACTTCGTTCACGTACTCTAAGAATGTAGTAGCCTATGTTAATCTTCGTGCTACAAAGTATCTCCTTGTTAAATTTCAGTAAGATCGGATCGTCCGTTTAGGCGTTATTAGGTAACAGACAGACAGAGTGACATAGTTACAAACGTTTTTATGATATTAGTATGGAAGAATGGAATTTGTAGTGATGTATTTGATTTTAAATAGTTTTTCTTTGTTTCAGGCTAAAGAAGGTGGGCGGAAGAATGCTTGGGCTATGGAACAACCTTTTTTTATATGTGAATAATAATAGTGATATATAGCTACATACATTTTCTATTATTTTATCTAAGGTACATTGAAATGATTTATTACTTAATAAAATACAATACCATTAACATTTATTTTAATTACTACATCCTACCAATAATATTAAAATTAAATGCAAAATGATTATATCATAGAGTTTAAATTATATGACGAAGTGCATCCGGTTCTAAAATCGAGGAAAATAACGTTAGCGATACGTGATACGATGCAGGATCTCATACATTCAGGCAATATTTACAAGTAGAGCGATGCAACATACCTCAGCGCCATCTAGATGCTTTTGTATGAAGTTGTTGAATATAGATGGTTGCTACTGTTTCAAGCAAAAATTGACGCAATTGGATTAAATTTGGTATACAGGTAGTATAAATATATCCTGCATTAACACATAGGATGTCTACATATTAACGCGGGCGAAGCCGCGGGTCGGAGCTAGTTTACGATTTGAATTTCGTCATACGATTGTAATACGGTTGAATTTCGTAATACGAAATGCGCTTAACCGCTTTCGAGATGCGTAAACTAGCTTACAGAATAGTCCTACATATAGGGGGGCTACAATGCGACATATTTAGACAAGAGATGAAACGGATAGTGGTTTGGCCGGATGCCGTATACCGGATATTCGGCAAGCTACGAGGCCGGAGCTCTGGATATCCGGCTAACGGATAAACGGACCTTTATCGCGTTACATGACACGATCAGTTTGGTTTGAATATAGCGCGGTGAACGAGAACTGAAATATTCGGGAGCGTACGGGTGTTATCATACGGAGATCGGGACGACTCTGGGATTATCGAGTAATGCGGAAAATTTCAAATTTGGTATTCATTCACCACAATATGCCACTTGTTAATTTTGAGTACTAAACTAATTAATTTTGGGTGCGATTATAAAAATAAACGGTGTTCATAACCTGTTGTGGGATGATTTGCCTTGTGTAAAATAATGAGAATTTTGTGCAATTCGCTATCCGGTATCCGGCCGGATAATGAATTACTATCCGGTATCCGACCGGATAGTGAAAACAAGCCCGGATAGGCCGGATACCGGATAGTTACCGGATATCCGTTTCATCTCTAATCTAGACCCCTCAATGTATGGCCGAAAATAAATAGTTTACGAGATATTTGGAAATTAGTATTTTTTGGAATGTAATGCATAATACATAGTGGGTTTGAGTACTTTCTATGGTAGTTTTGATTTTGATGATTTTGTTTGAGTAAAAAAAAAGTGTTACCTTTTTGAATAGCTCAATTAACAAGGAAGTTAAATATATTGTGTAGCACTAATCGGAAAAATTATCAAAAAATTAAAAAACGTTTTAAGTCACTGTTATTACATTCTTTTTTTTTTTTTATTCCGAACTGGGTAGCACTTGATCACTATCTCACCTGATGTTAAGTGATGATGCGATCGATGATGGAGCGTGCTTACCCAGAAGATACCTATTCACTCGCGATTTGAAGACCCCCATATTGTACTTAACCGGAAACACAGACTCAGGCAGAGTATTCCATTCTTTGGCGGTTCGTATGATGAACGAAGAAGCAAATCGCTTCGTTCGGGTAGATGGTATATCCACCATAAATCGGTGGCGCCTTTTAGTGTCTCTGGATGTCCGATTATAAAATGGGGATGGTGGAATCAAATCATGCCGTTCCATTGCACACTCTCCGAAATGTATCCGATAGAAAACCGATAAGCAAGCGACTTAGCGGCGATGCGCGAGACTCTGGAGTCTCTTGCTTACTAGTAGGTCGTCGCTTATAAGTTTCTTTGCTCTCCTCTCAATAGCTTCCAGTGTGTCCAGCTGGTATTTGGCAGAGCCATCCCAAAGGTGAGAACAGTACTCCATACACGACCGGACTTGTGCTTGGTAAAGATTAAGCAACTGTCCCGGTGTGAAGTACCGTCTCACCTTAGCCAAAATGCCAAGCTTTTTTGAGGCTAGCTGGGCTCTAGACTCAATATAAGAGCCGAAATTGAGAGTTGGTGTCAAAGAGATGCCAAGAAGCTCGAGATTGTTACTTATCGGAACGGACACATCCCGGAAAGTAGGAGCCAGTAGAAATGGGCTCCGTTTAGCGGAGAAGAGACACGCCTGGGTTTTAGCAGCATTGAACTTGACCAGATTGGCATCGCCCCTATCGGAGACTGCCTTCAAAGAATAGTTCAAGCGCTCGACCATCGCTTCTCTATGAGACTGGATTTGTAATGCACTGGTTCGTGTGTTGGATGCATAGCTCTCTACAACAGTGCTGTGATCTGCGTACCCAAAGATACCGGGTTTAAGCAGGTCATTAATATGCAGCAGAAAAAGTGTTGCAGAGAGTACTGATCCTTGAGAGACTCCGGCATTTATGGCCAATTGGTCGGAAGAACAGCCATCGATGACTACTCGAATCGACCGATCCCTCAAGAAATCTGCTATCCAAATACATAAACCAGTGGGAAGGCCGAATGAAGGAAGCTTGCTAAATAAGGCTATCGTGCCAGACCCTGTCGAAAGCCTTCGAGATGTCAAGAGAGACGGCCAGCGCCTCGCCGTGGTTCTCGATGGCCTCGCTCCAGATGTGAGTGGCATACGCTAGAAGATCCCCAGTAGACCGGTTTCGGCGAAACCCGTATTGTCGGTCACTGAGGAGATCGTTCACTTCTAGGTATGCCAGGAGCCTGTGGTTCAGTACACGTTCCATAGTCTTACAGAGTATGGAAGTGACTGAGATAGGCCTGTAATTGGCAGGGTCTGCGCGACTACCCCTTTTGGGCACAGGTTGCACGTTTGCTTGCTTCCAGGACTTAGGCACTTTACCAGTCGTCATAGACAAGCGAAAGAGGCGTGTCAAAATAGGAACCAACTCAAGCGCACACGTCCTCAAGACTACAGCTGGTATACCGTCTGGACCACTAGCTTTGTTCACGTCTAGATTACGCAACGCTTTGCGTACTTCAGTCTGACGAATGCGGATTTCTGACATTAACGTCCCGCAAGTCGGCAGACTAGAAGGTACAGCATTGCCAGCATCTAAACGTGAAGACTCCGCAAACAGAGTAGCAAATAAATTTGCTTTCTCTTCAGCAAAGTGCGCTAGTGACCCGTCGGGTTTCAGCAGTGGAGGCAGTGAGGGACGGCAGAAGTTCTCTTCGATCGACTTCGCCAGGGACCAGAACTTTTTCGCGAGATGGCGGGGCAGCCTTTCATGAGTGGCTGGCTCACTACTTGGGCCCCCAACTATCTGCGGTCGGCCAGCGGAGAACCGTGCCTCGGATCCCGCTGCTCTCCAAGATTGGCTGCCAGGTAAATTGACCTTCAATGTATCACGACCAGCTATAGTAATCAACGCAACTGTTTCCGACCCGTTCCCCATAATGGCTTCACCAAACATTCATACCGTAAAGCGACCGCTTGGCGGCATGGCTTTGTCTGGTGGGTGGTAACACGCCGCGGCCTAAGCCTACCACCTGAAACGTACAGCTCTTTTGGCGCCACCCAGGGGACACGTGTAGGACATCGAGGGCTAAATCCTACGGACGCGAGCAGTAATAGCCCCCCAAAAAAAAATTCTAAGTATTTTTGTATATTTTATTACTTCTTAAACTTTATCACTAAGTTCTTTATGAATAAAAAAAAGAAATAACATTTAATTAGCCAATTTTTTAAAATTTTGTTCAAAACCTCCAAAATTGGGTATTTTCCAAAAAATACTAATTTCTAATTATCTCGTAAACCATTAATTTTCGGCCATATATTGGGGGGTCTAAATATATCGCATTTTAGCCCCCCTATCTGCTCCTGCCGGGAATACGTCGTATTACCAACCCTGTATACGAAAAGGCAAATATTTTTTATACTAAAAGCGTAAGCTTTTGACCACTATCTCACCAGATAGTGACGATGAAATGCATGCCATTTTAAATTCTCTTTCAAACTCCATGCTCCAGTGAAAAATGATTTCACTTTGTAAAGTTAAAAGTAAAGTTTTCAAAAAAGAAATAATTTTCAACAGTTACGCATAACACAACGCATTATAATAGTAGCGTACTTAAATGTCGACATATTATACAGTATTACGATACGACATGCACTATCTATGCCTAGGCGTCATTTTTGTCTGCCAAGATGTATTACCTAAGCTTCCTATCACCATCGTCATCATCATCATTAGCCTCTATAAGTCCAGTGCTGGACATAGGCATCTCTCAAGACACGCCACAGAGCTTATAGCAAGCTTATTATCGGAAATCATTATTATATTAATGAGATATTTTATGCTGAAGCTTCTCCCTAAGCTTACCTAGGTAAGTTAATAAGGTAATTCTTGTAAAAAGGCTCTTTTATGATTCATTAAAATACTAGATACTGCAGCTGCTACAATACATCAAAACAAAAGTCTCCAGCATCAAATCACCCTATATTAAAGCTCACACATTCTTACTGAAAGCATGGTCAATAAGAATTGACAGCCCTTAGAGACCTCCGGAACCTACCGCCACGTAATAAAACCTCCGTTTTCTCTGATAACTTATCTGGCAATTAGAAACCCGCTAGTTTTCGATAGCGCACCATTGAACAGCGCTCGCGCAGTGGGGGTGTCGGTGATCTCCCACCAAAACGAAACCAGCCAGTGCCGAGCCTTCGCCGCCGAGCGTCGACGTGCGTGTTTCCAACGTATAAACCTCGCACGAAAAATCAAAAACGATAATTTAAAAACAAACACTTACCGTCCAGTATCACGTAATGTGATTTGTAAAAACTAGTGTCCGTGTTATGTTTGAAAAACAATTCACTACGCGAGTATTCCAATAGGCGAAAATGTGACTGTGTTCCCAAAGAAAATGGGTTTTAGTGACGTTCAGATTTCGTATTAAAATGAAAATGCGTGAGTTGATGAGGATCACTTTTGTGTGTGTTTTTTTTGTGTTTGTGATTGTGAGTTGCGAGGATGTCGAGGATGAGGAGAGGAAGGATGGGAAAGGAGGCTACTTACCAGGTATGTGACATTTTACCTTTATAGGTCACATGGTCATAGTTGCACGTTGACATATCACTTCTTTATTTAGAGTAGGTACAGCCTACTTATGTATGACGCATCGCTTTGTTAATCACTAAGGGCTCTAATGAGAGTTCGGGAATGTAAGCTTGACATACCATCAGTACAATGGAGTATTGTACTTATTCGGAATAATATATTGTCTCGGATGTCACAATGGGATGTTTTATTTTATATTCGTGATTCTAGATCAACACTCAATTGTTTACGTTAGCTGATTCTAGGTCTTATTGATGAGCTTTTAGTTAGGCGTCCTCGTCAGCCAATGGACGTTCAATGTGGGCCTAGGTATTATTATCGTTTGCCCAGGAGCTTGGGTTTCAGCGCATTGCGTCCTGCAACTTGTAGCAGCTTTTCACAAATTCCTGTCTTGGCCGGGATTCGAACTCATGTCCGAAAGATTAGAAGGCAGTTTAACTATCAATTAACGGCCATACCCAATAACCAATCTATTCCTATTTTAACCTATAATACCTTGAGATTCTAAACATTCTTATCACAAGTATCAATCTTACATCACCGATCGAATCATCAACCTAAATGAATTATAATAATTAAAATTAAGTTTATAAACTAAAAAAAACTACTTCACGTGCCGCGCTAGTTTCTGCAGCAAGTTTAAGATGTTTACCGCTATATCCTTGGAGACACTCGTCAGATCTTGATGAAACTACAAACAATTGGGTAACAATCATTCAAAAAAAAAAAAAAACACAACGAAATTACAGGCAAATCTTTCCCCTAGAATTGGTATTTAGGAACTAGCTCGTACGTCTTTCTTAAAACACAACATGTCTCTATTTAAATTAGTATGGCCAGGCCATTTCTTCTCAAATTGTAGCCCAAGCAGGCAATTAATTGCACACCAATGTTAGGTGGTAGAATGTAAGAGCATTATTTAATTTACCACTATCTTTTGTACATACATACATACTACATTTCTGCAGTAAATTATTATGATTAGTACAACAGCAATCTTTTGTTCAAATATTTTGAATGTCCATGTTTTATTTAACTTGAAAATTCCTATATTAACGAGTTGATAACCCTTCGTATCATTTGGTATTAAGTCGTTAATATTCAATTCCATCTACCTACACTTTCTTATCGTAGAAAATGGAAAAGAAATCGCCATTCTATGGATTGTTATTGTTATTGAAGCACTACATTTCGTCACTGCGTTTTTATAACTAGCTGTGCACCGTGGTTTTACCCGCGTAGACATCGTTCCTGTGGGAATATCGTGATAAAAATCGTGCCTTTAGTGTTATTTCAGGGGCTAGGCTATCTACATACCAAATTTTAGCTCAATCGGTTGGGTAGTTTTAGCGTGCAGAAGTAATAAACTTACTCGTACCTACACACTCACGAACATTCACCGTTATAATATTAGTAATAACTCGGTAAGTAATTTCAATAATATTGTTAATGATTTATATTATTTTAATATCATGTAATACAATAGATTACTTAGATTCTTTATTATAATTACGTAAGTAAAAATAAAGCGACAGTCTTTACTTTACAAAGTCTCCTGTATGTTTTGTTATTTATAATATTTTATTATGGTAAATAAGCAATATTAATCGCTTACCTTAGAACTGAGTTTAATAACTATTTACCTTCCAAAGCGACTAACAAAACAAAACATAATGTTTTATACTAGGTAATACCTACTATAAAACATTTTTTAGGCAGAGAACCAGGAGGTTGTATTTCGAAAAATTACGTAGCTATTTAATTAATAATAATTATGAAAATAAAGTAATTGAAGCAAAACAACCTCAATATATTTGCGTTGGTTGTAAAGAATCTCAATGACAAATTTCAGAGAAACAACGCGTCACTGAGAAATAATACTGGTTTGCAATAAAAATAACGTAACTAAAATATCTAAAATGTTATGTTTTTACCGAGTATGTAGCAGGATCGCAATTCGACAGTATTTGTGTTTTTTTATTTTTAGAACTTCCGTCATTTATAAACCGATTTGGAAAATTCTTTCAGAAGGTACCTCTACTTTCAGAAGGTACCTATACTTTCAGAAGGTACCTATACTTTCAGAAGGTACCTATACTTTTCCATTGTGAATTCATCGAGAGCTGATGTAGTCTCTCCAGAGGTAAGTATGGAGATATATAGTCTCAAAGATGCTACTGAAAATGAGTAACGCGACATTCCAAATCTGTTTTTTTTTAAGGTTTTTAGCTAAAGATAAAGATAATAATTAGGATAGTTTATAAACTAAAACAACCGACTTCCATGCACCGCAAGTCAATTTTAGCAGAAAGTTTGAGACGTTTATCGTCATATCTCTGGAGATACATATCACATCTCGATGAAATAACAATGGGACCACCTAGGAAACGTACCATATCGATTAAAAAAAGAATCATTCGAATCGGTTCACAATCGATAGAATAATTGCGTAACATACAAACAAAAAAATAAAAAAGTCATACAGACGAATTTACACCTTCTTTTTGGAAGTCGGTTGAAAAAATATCATTATCTTACCTAATTTTTATAATTAATTAAATACATTAAAGTATAAAAAAGGTAAAAGTAGGTAAGTAAAGTACTCGGTCATAAAGAATCGATAGCGAATTTCGCAGCGACGACGCGACAGTGAGAAATAAAATTAAACATTGAATTGCAATCGTACAAAGCATTGCAAGATCCTGCCATAAAGTTACATACGATAAAACAATTGCAGTTGGCAACATCGTCACCCCGCGGTTACGCAGTAAAATGCCATACAAATAGTTTCGTACACAGAACTGTCTGGTGTTTACAAAAACTGTGTCGCAACTCGCAACTGTAGGCTACAGTGTTGGTTACCTATGCGTAAACTGAGGGAAAATTCTACAACTGTGGAAACCGATTTGTAGGCTTGAGAAGCGTTGCTGATATAGTATTCGATAATGGCAACAAAGTGTAGCGGTTTATTTTCGCATTATAATTACAAAACGTAAAACAACCGACTTTAGATGCCGCGCTAGTAATTTTTTTAGTACCAAGTTAGAGGTCTTTCTTTATCTCCATATCTCTGGAGATACTCATCAGATCTCGATGAGATTACAACGGGACCAAACGAGAAACCCTCTCTTAAAAAAAATAACAAGTACCTAAACCTTTTTAAACACAAGCTTTTACATAACCTAGGACCAGAGTAAGTCCAGAAAATCCAACGAGCCCAAATACGACGGGTATAATTGTGTAGTTTAGGAGTTCCTATGGTCACCATCCGTCTCCATCATCAGACCAGCTCGATGGAACCATAACATTGCATTGTCATTTGATCTACACATGTATGCAAAATGTCAGCTCAATCGGTAACCGGGAAGTGGATCAAATGTAATTTGCAAGATTTGATGACAAACATCGGGACAGGTGAAACTAAATAAAAGCTTGTAAAAAAAGAAAAGAATTTTCCAAATCGGTTAAGAAATTAAGAAGTTGTGAGATAACAGATATAAAATAAGATCGTTTAAAAAACTAAAAACAACCGACTTCAATGCCGTGCTATTAATTTTCAGTACCAATTTTGAGGTGTTTATCTCCATATCTCTGGAGATACTCATCAGACCTCGATAAAATTACCATGGTACCACCCTTGGGATATCTCCTTTCTAACAAAAAAAGAATAATCAAAATCGGTTCATAAACGACGAAGTTATCCGCGAACAAACATAAAAAAAAAACATATATACGGTCGAATTGAGAAACCTCCTCCTTTTTTTGAAGTCGGTTAATAAGAACACAATCAAATTCAGATCGTCCTCCTTTTTGAAGTCGGTTTAAAACTCAATTGTAATAGAAGTTCATCTATCTAGGTACCTGCAAGAAAATGTTGTGTTATCACTTATCACATTACCTTGTTGTCATGAGGTATACATATAATATGATTTTTAATTACGTAGGTATATATTTTGCTGAGGTATATATTCATTTTATAGGTGAGGCCTAAGTCCAGCTGTGGACAGATATAGGCTGATGAAGATGATGATTTTGCTGTATAGTATTACAACACGTTAGCCATCTTTCCTTCTTAGTCTCTCTTATAGTGATAATCTTATCTCTTTTAGCGATAATTCTACGATTAGAATTTGCTGAGATACATGCACTTATGTGGTACGAGCTCCAGCTAGGTGAAGCGTCGCGCAGTCGGGTAAAAACCAACTTCAAATGCCACGCTATCCATTTTCAGTATAAAGTTAAAGTTGGAGGTGTTTATGTCCATATCTCTGGAGATATTTATCAGATTTCAAAAAATGTACAATGGGACCAAACGGGCAGAATAAACTCTCGAAAAAAAATTTCCAATCCGGTTAAGAACTTATGGAGTTATGAGATAACAAACATTAAAAAAAAACTGAGAACCTCATCTTTTTATTGTGAAGTCGGTTAAAAATATTGAAATTTCGTTCTAAGCAAGGCCATAAGCTAACCGTTCCATCCTTTAAAAAAATCTTCACATATATAATACGCAAGCTGGTTGGCAGCGGTTGGAAACAAGGAGCTGAAGATCGAGCTCAATGGCGTGCCATAGAAGAGGCCTATGTCCAGCAGTGGACGAACACTGTCTGTTAATGATGATGATGATCCACTTACATGATATTGATATATTTTTCGTAAGGACTATAAGACAGTATTGGCAGTATTTTAACAAGTGTGTTATCAATCCAAAGGTAATAAATAATATTCGCAATATTAATCATTTTGCGGAATAATAAAACAGTTGTTTAAACTTGTTTAATTTTATAGAACGTATTAATCTATGATATCGTGCCAGTGTTCAACTTAAATAGAGGTTATATTAACAATAGATCAATTATTACCACTTGTTAATTAATAGCTATTTAGTAGCTTGTTATGTCATTAATGATGAGAATTCATTGACCTCAAGTTGTTAATTTTATCCAATTAGTTCGATGGAATTTATTGCTTAGTGTTCTTTCATTCAAATATTATGGACATAAAAAAATACTTATTAGCGATGTGGTGTGCCACATTACTAGTACTTAGTCTTGTTAACCCCTCTAACTAAGCTAAATATGCTTGTGTTCGGAGAGGGTTCACGTCAATAGTGCTATGGGTGGGAATCGAACGCACGACCACTCGACAGCCAGGCCGAAAGGCTCGTTAGGATAGACGAGTAGTACCTACGTATTTCATCAGAGTTCCTAGAGTAAAGACTAGCCTAGACTAGTCGTTGGGTTCCGTACCCAAAAGGTACTATCGCGACCCTATTATTAAGGCTTCGCTGTCCGTCCGTCCGTCCGTACAAGAAACGTGTTTTTTATGCATTTTCTGCTCTATCTTATGAACAGTAACTTGTTTGTTCGGCAAATTTAGTTTAATCTAATTAAATATTGTACTGTAGTGCGGAACCATACCTGTGCGCGTCTGACTCTCACTTGGCCAGTTTATTATTATTCACGATTTATTGACCTTTTTTAAAAAAATGTTCATACCTACCTACTCTTCAAAACTGTTTTACCATTTAAAAGGAATACTTTCACACCGCTCGGCCCTTTTGTTTGGCAGTATGTCTATTGAGTCCAGTTCACCGAGTGTTGTGCAACGTTGGGTTTTACATTACAACTGCGGTAACACGTTACATTGCTGGTTACAGCTGGAACGTGAGGCTATGCTCTTTGACATTTATGTTAGACGTATGAGTATATGATGTGTATGTTTATAAACGAAGTTAAATAGGTATTATGGATTTAGAGCTATGTGTTGTACAATACAATACTTTTTATAATCAACTAGGTGATATCTTTCACGTGCACCAAGAATTTAGTAGCCTATGTTCATCCTTATGCTATAAAGTATCTTCTTGTTAAATTTCAGTAAGATAGGATCGTCCGTTTAGGCGTGATTAGGTAACAAACAGACCGACTGACAGAGTTACAAACGTTTTTATAATATTAGTCAGGATAATCCTTACGGCTTACTTCCTTATCCTTACTAATATTTATAAACGCAAAAGTTTGTATGGATGTATACATGGATTATTGTTACTCTTTCACGCTTAAACTACAGATTATACAATAGTTAATACGTAACTTAAACTACTGAACCGATTGATCTGAAATTTGGTATGTAGATAGCCTAGACCATTGAATAACACACAGGGTACTTTTTATCCCGATTAATCCACGGGAACGATGTCTACGCGGATAAAACACAAGCGGGTAAAGCACAGCTAGTATTAATATATTTTTATAATGGCTATATTGAATAAAGATGGCAGAAGAAACTCGTTAATTGGGCAGAAAAGCAATATAAGAGAATCATTGTTTTTAGGCTACCGACGATGCTTATTCAACCACCTTTAAAATGAAATAGGTTAAAGATATACGTGACTACGCATAAGGAAATGCGTGCCATGAATATCACCGGAAAACCAAGCGTTGCGTGCGTAGGTACCTGAATCCACCTACCCTCAGAAACCTGGACTTGCATGTCTAAAGAATAACAAATCGAACTCCATACATAACTCGGTAACGCGCATTAGGCACACCATGCAACGCAACGTGGAAACCAGAACCACCCGAGACGTGAGAATGAGACTGAGACACAGATTAATATAGTAGTTATACAACAAACTACGTTACGTGCTAAAACTGATTTGCCGTGAAACTGATGAAAATTGCTAGAATAAGATGCGCTCGAAATACGTGCTTATAATTCGAACGAGACACCTACAGATAAGAATAGACTCGATATAGTTCCAGATTTCAATAGAAGCCACGCTGATGACGCACGATAGGTACTAAATAACAAGAAATATTTCGTTTTAAGTAAAATCTAATACAAGCTATTTAAATACATATTACCATTTGTATTAGCACTGAGGGCTCCGTAAAAACAAACGTCACATTCAAAATTGTTTTTTTTAAACACTTTGGGGAGTTGCCTTGTACGAAATAGTTTACAAACATGCATTTCAAGGAAGGAAACTTTATAACATAGTCTACATTTAGCTATATTACTCAAACCAACTCGATTTGCATTTCTAGTCTCCACGCTTGTTTGCCAAATTAACATTATTTAAAATTGCTCGTGTGCATAACATTCTTTTTTAGTTTTATGCTTATTGCGCCATTTGTAACAATACTGTCGGTTTTCGTAACAGCTAGATTTGTTTATTTTATGTATCGTTATGAACTTCAAGAAGTTTCTCAAACTCCAAAGAAATAATTTAAGATCGTTTAAAAAACTAAAAGAACCGACTTAAAACGTCGCGCTAGTCAAAGTAGCCAGTAGACTCAGTGACTATTACATAATCTGTGCCAGTAGTTAGTAGTAACTAGTAAGTCGTCGAGATAAGTAAATGCGTCGCAATACTAAAAACGGCTCGGCCGATTTCGATAAAATTTAAATGGGACAACCTGGGAAGGGTACCCTTCAAACAAAAAAATAATTTTCCAAATCGGTTCAGGCATCTTCGAGTAGTCGGTGAACATACGACGTATTGAGAACCTCCTCCTTTTTTGTGAAGTCGGTTAAAAATGAATTGAATGTGTATATCAGATGTTGTGCTATTGCAGGCAAAACTATCCTTGCCGACATTAATAAGATAATATTTCTTTCTCTCTTTGCTTATCTAATCATTCTAGACTCATTACGATAATTATTTCGCATGTGACTGATCAAAAGATCGAACTAATTTAACGAGATTGGAAAAATTTGAACCTTTGAGGATACAAAACCGTTTAATAGAGATCTTTAATGTTATGCAAAATACCGCAAAATATCCACAGACTGACCTTACATTTAACAATAATAATCTTTAGTAAACGCTTCATAAAACTGACAGCTCTGAGTGCCTGCTCTCAGTAATTGCCTACAAATCTCATTTACGATGACTTTCTGAAGCATGTCCAGATTGGCTCGCATTGTCAGAGCAAAAATAACATAAACATTGCAATCACACATGAACTCGTAATAAGTCTATTGTTATTTTTAATTCCATCTATTCTTATCACATTTCACAACCTTTTTAAACTCCGGTCTGTGGTCTTGCGGTTTCTCTTTTTCTTTAAGATAGGGTAATGACGTTATAAAGATGCTACCTAAGCCTTGTGATCGTCATTTTCTACCACAATGGTCCGTCAAAACCATCATTACCACAATGGGTAGTGGCGCAACGGCGTCCAATCAATTGAAAAGCTACGCAATGTATCACGATAGGAAAACGACCTCCACCCATCACGTCACAAATCGTGTCTATATTTTCACAAAGTAACATTAACCGTTGCAACATTCCTTTATGACTTTTCACAGGCCTTTGATAGTGTTCATCATATCATTCGTAGCTGATTGTCTTCAAACCTTCATGTTTTATTTATGCAATGTCTTCGTTTCGTCGAATAGTTTTGTAGTTTTTATTTAGTGACGGTTAATTTATATTCTAACCTTATGTTTAGTTTGGAGTTAAGAGGATGCCCCAAGGTTCTATTTTGTGTAGGATTTACGAGAACATTATTTCTGTTTTATGTTAGTTTCGTTTATTTTTGATTCCACTCGCGTATTGCTTAAATTGATTGGTCTAACAAATTCGAACTTCAGAAACGGCAACTACTTACAAACATTTGAATGAAGCGGTAACGGTAAGTAATTTTTGTGTTATTGCATATTGTTAAGGACATATTCCCCGACTTAAATATTTCAATGAAGTTTTTCTTAGATAGCCCATAATATTTGTACAACCTTTAAACGTTCTTGAAATGTAAGTTTAGCCGTGAAATATAATTCTCCAGTTTAAATAAACATTAATAAACGAATTTCGCTGAGCAAATTGTTTGATCAGGTGCAGTGTTTTATTTAATAAGGCAGACTGACTTCCGCCTATTGAATTAGCAGCGGTATCGGACAATTGTTTCTTTTCTTTTCGTGGTAGCTGTAATCACATTCTTCTTATCATCGAAATTCTGTTCATAATTGAAGCAATGACATTCAAAAAATGTATTGGAAACTAGCTGACCCGGTGAACTTCGTACCACGAATATAAATAAACTGTCCAAGTGCGAGTTGGACCCGCACACGCAGAGTTCCCATTGAACAATATTTTCCGGAAAAATAAGTTTCTCGTATGTCGACCCCCTTTAATTTTTAATTTAATTTAGTTTTTATTATTTGATCTTATAGCAGCCATTGCAATACACACCATGAGTAAATTTCAAGTCTGTATCTATTAAGGTTTGTAAGATCGACCATAAAAAGCCTCAAAAACTCGTTTCTTGAATGGGGATCCCCTTTATTATTTAATTTAATTTTGTTTTAATCGGTTTTTATACACAAATAGCGAGTAACTCAGTGAATACCCATGTATGGAAGCGCTATAATGACAACCATCAAAATTTGTCAATACCATGATACAAATTTCTGAACGAACCAACAATGACAACCTGGGACAACCATCAAAATTCAAATTATTAAAATTTAAATACGCGATAATCCGAATAATGTGGATATATTCTGTTGTCGATTCAACACCCTTAATGTAATAATTACGTGCTTCAAATGTCAACTTCAACTTCAACTTTTTCTTTGGTGGCTTTTGCAGTGTTACCACAATTTTGCCAATGTCGCGTGGATAGAGTAGACAACAAGCGTAGGAGTTTGCCCGGTGTGCTGGTATTGATCGGTTAAACTTGTCTGAGTTCTGGAAAGAAACGTTTAGGGACAACACAAAACAACACAGTTATAGAATACACATTATAAATACTTAATAGAATAATGTAATTAAAAATATTGTATATAGTTTATAATTTTATTTTGTTAACCAAAATAAAGTTAGAAATAATAAAGATAAAAGGGGTAGAAACAAGGGGTAGGAGGGAAATCAGGTTTGTGGGACGGGGTATTTCAGGGGGTAGACTATCATACAGAGAATAACGCAGCTTTAAGCAATTGAAAATGATATGATCTAGATCTCCTTCCTCTAAACCACATTCACAGATTGAATGATCTCTAATTCTAATTTTGGCTAGAAAGACAGGCGAGCAAACGTGACCCAACCTCAGTCGACAAATTATTGAGGTAGTTTTTTTTTACTTAAAGAACCATGGTCTAGTAGGTTTTCATTTTGGATGGAACCATAGTGCTTTCTTTTACTGATTTTAGATTTTTGCCACAGGGCCTCCCAATTCTTATGAAGTTCTAACTGACAGCCGTTTTCGAGTTTTAGCGAGACTAACGAACAGTTGATTTTCATATATAAGAAGACGATACGGACAGGTTATATTTTAGCTTTGACCGCAGACCACTTAATAGTACTACGTACTTTGACGTTAAAAGCACATGATTGCTTTTCTTACGAACGATCGAGTCTCAGAACTGTCAATGCTAACCTAGTATTTATCTATAGAGTATTTATCTATATAGTAGAGTTTATCTATTATTCACCTACTATTTACTGCTATCAACCCAGGGGTCTTTAAATCACGACTTTAATTTGTTCAAAATACTCGTACGTCAAAGCCTTCCATGCTAAAAAATCAGTAGAATTTATCTTAGACTTTTAACTAAAAAAATCGTATCCGACTTGTCTAACCCAGGTTCATAGTAAAAACAACCCACAAAATGCTGAAGGAATACAACAGGCACGGACACACGGACAACACAATAGAAACGGAATTTCCTACAAAGAACAATACGGAACGCTGTGCGTGCGCATGGGAGCGTTTTCACTGGCCTTTGTACGACGGTTGGAGTTACGTGGGGCTGCGATCGAAACTCTTCTTTTAATTATGCCTTTTATTCTTCTATATCAATGATACCGCGATCCAGTAGTTAGATTGAGTAGAGTTCTGCCATTAGCCTTTTTTATATACGTTAACAGGACAAGTGCGACGCTCGCCTTATGGTAAGCGATGACGACTATCTATTACAGATTCAGTCGCATGTAAAATACTGCACGTCATTGTTCTGCGCCTGGTATCTTGATAGAGACATAATTATGTTAAGTCACAGAACAGATAATGATACTACGGTTAAGTCTGTTATGCCCTGTCATTTCACTGGACACTTTGCCATTGAAGTCAAAAAATATTCCTATTTCACGACTGAATCAATTGGAAAAGTGGTGGCACCGCCTCAGGCGGACTAGCAGAAGTCCTACCACTACAAAAATACTTGAATAAATTTTCTGGTATGTGTTTTAGGGTATGAAAATTTGTTAAACAAATATCCCCTATAAATATGCCCTAATTTCTAGTGCTTTGCTTTGAAGAATAATTGGTTCAAAAATCTTGCATAACATCGGTGAGATTTTTGGTGTGGTTTTACCCGCGTAGACATCGTTCCCGTGGGCATATCGGGAGAAAAAGTACTTTATGTGTAATTCCAGGGTAGGCTCTAGGCTATCTACATACCAAATTTCAGTTCAATCGGTTGAGTACTTTTAGCGTTGAGAAGTATCACACATATACACAAAGATTCGCCTTTATAATATTAAGTAGAATAGTACGATTAGCGTGAAATCAATAGTGAGGAAATTTCGCTAGGTCAGCTCAAGTACTTTTCATTTGAAATTCTGCATCGACTGAGACGAATTAATTTTACAAGATTTTATGGAGCTTCAAAAATCAAAATACACCATTGTTTTATTGATGAATTACACACATATTATTCTTCAAAAATTTCGATTCGTTCTGCCTTCTTCATGAAAAGGTATTTGTTTCTGTTCTTGATTCGTTTAATGCAACATAGAGTATGGTCTTTACAAGTCTTGACTGCTTTTATGTATTAAACTGTATATTATAATACAGAATGTGTTTTATTGTGTGTATGCTCGCTCTTGTCCACTTTGGAAACACAAACATGCTCATTGTTGAGGTATCAAACGTTTGCGTTACGTCGGCTTTGCTTTTTGTACTGTTTATCAAGATGCTGACACTATAGAGTATTATTGTTTTATAAGCCTTAATTGGATTGCATTTTATTGATATTATTGTTTTTACTTTGAAAACCGTTTATTATTTTACAAAATAATGTAGGTAATTCAAAATAGTTATTACAAAAAGTCTTATAAACGGAATAACGTAACTTACGTAGGTATAACGTAAGAATATAAATGTTAAAGTTTTTATAATTACTACCTAATTTTCTTGTAGTCTCTGAAATAAATAACTTTAGGCAAATAATTAAATTAGATCAAGGATTTATCTAATTATTATCTGTCGCTAGATACTGAAAAATTCGTTGCAGATTAGCAATTCAATGTAGAATCTCAAAAGATTACACAAAAGACATTAAGACATTTACACATTTGCAAAAAGGTAACACACTCTCTTCACCTACCTACTCAATGATGAGCAATCATCAACTCCGTTTCGTACTTCAACATGTTTGCCATTGGTGAGCCAATATCGTAAATCTCAATTTTATTGAATACCTTGTTAAAACCGAACTAATCTCAATTAAAAACCACACTTCTAATAAATCATACATGCTCAGTTTGCTTAACAAACCAATTAAATTGCCAAACATTTCATCGAATTCATTTCACACCTGCGCAATAATTTTACCATCCGATAAAGTTACATTTTCTAAATGAACATTGATACATCCTCTACTAGAGGTAACTAGAACTGGATCACTTACTTAATTTCTTCTTCTTGTTTGTGTTTAGTAATGAACTGAAGGTTGAGTCCCTAAAAGTTCTTCGTTGCTATTTTTGTTATTCACTTCCCTTTAGTCTGGCTGCTTCCCTCAGTGCTATAGGGAGTATGGCAAAGGTAGTTCTTAGATCTTTCAACCAAAAGGTCTAAGAGGTGATTACTTGATCACATTCACCCTTTAATTTATTTAGATGGTCAACAACGTCGTACCCTCATCTAACTTTAAGTCATATAATATGATGATTTTATTGTGATGGAGTCACATTTCTTGCGTTATCAAATATAGAGACAATATGAATAATGAGATATATTAATAAATATAGAGAGACAAATATGATAAATAGAGTATTGTACGTTCATTACGTTCAGTAGCTAAATTTCAATCAGCTTTTTCTGTAGCTATAACCATTTTGCTTACTTCAAATGTTTGCTAACAGCATAGCGAGATAAATTATTGTTATGCTGATCCACCCTCAAAACTGTATTGAATAAGGTTTCTGAGACACGCAAGAATACTAGTGACACCTCTTCCAGAAAAAGCAAATACAAAATGTATAACTAAATCTACACTACTATTATATAAGTCATTGGCCCAGCAATCCGTAACTTTACTATTGCTTTGCTAATTGTCAATTTACTGGTATTTATTACAGGTGCAACTGGATTTCCGACCTTATTCAAAGGGAATAAGAACGCAAAAATTACTGAAACGTGTAAATAATGCGTTCCGCTTTACGCATTGCGCTTATGGGCTTGCGTGTTACGCAAACTATAAATTGTATTTTAAACTTTATGAGGCAGGTTATAAGGGTTAGATTGAAAGAGAAAAACATGCTGCACACGTCATGTTCCAAGTATTAAGTTGGAGAGATTTGTAAAACTATGAACAATGCATTGTTTGGAACATGTAATATTATATTAACGTAGAGGAGAGCAAAAGTGATGAACATAAGAAGAAAGCGTGGATTGCTCTCCATTGCTTGCATACTTTCTTTTGAGATGTCAGTCATATGCTAAGTTATTGCGTTAGTAACTGTTCACTTATTTCAGCAGTTACTCATTAACAGCATAGTTTCGTTGAAGAGAAAGTTTTTGAAAGCTTGTTTTCATTAAGTTTCGCTTCTACTTCTGTCCAAACTTGAACAGAGCCAAGTTTATTTATCACTTATGATAGTTGATATCAACCCGAGCAAAGAGCCCTCTACAAAAATCTTCGGCTCTTTTGAAGTTACTGTCCAAAGGTCGCAAGGAATCCAACTGCACTTTTCCATACAAATGTATTCCCCCGTTTCCTCCCTAGAAAATGCTTCTAGAGCAAAATTTGTTTCTACAAAAATCAAGGTCTGCTGTAGCTATGCCCCTATGATTTGCTTTTTTTGACCAACCAATTGCAAATATAATTATGACCCTTCAAAAATCTTAAAGAGGAGATTAAAAGGCTTATATTTCTTTTTGCCATAGGTTGGTCAAAAAAACAAATGGTAGGGGCGTAGTTACAGCAGATCTTGATATTTTGTAGAAATAAATTTTGCTCTAGAAGCATTTTCCAGGGAGAAAACGGGGGAATACATTTGTATGGAAAAGTGCACCCCGCGTTCGCTCTTAATGAAGGGTGTTTGTTATAAGTTTAAAGTGTCTGTAGCATTGTAGCTCCCAAACAGATTAACTGATTTTATTTGGTTTTATTGTTTAAAGAAGACTTGATCTATTCAGCCATTTAAATATCATCAGCTCTTTTCTAGCTGATAAGGCTATGCGAAAAATTGTCGCATCTAAGCGATTCGAAATTTGGTGTCGTGTTAATTCAACAGCAGGGTTTCAAAAATGTTGTGGGTGGGTTTTACAACGTTAACAATTTAAGTGTTATGAAGTATTTATCGTCCGTCACATTTCTCCGTCCATTAAACACGTTAATGACATGTCTCTGTTCCCCAACCTCCATGAATGGGTTGGTGCAGACAGTGGCATCTGTTGCAACGGCCGGTTACCATTCGTATTGTTGTTTGGTAATATCCTGAGTGGACCGGAATGGCGGTTACTGTAAACGTGTGCTAATGTTGAAAGTAAGGACAACCTCGTGGCAATTAAAGTATGGAGATGATTATCTGTTATATGATACGTTTAACTATCTGAATTAAAGGAGTAAGAAATTGCAACATTGGATGGTGAGGGGTTTTTGAGAAGTTATAAGTTCACCCGTGAAATGGAAATGCTTTTCGGTTAGAAGTACGAAACATCCAGTGAAACCACGGGGGATGTGTGGCTCAATTATCTTATTTAACTTAACATCTTTATGACTCGAGGTAACAGGCGCAATGCAGTGAGATGCAAAATTCTGGCATTTGTAAAAAGCAGACGTCATCGTTTACCATCACGCGAGCGTCGTGCTTGTCTTATTACCTTACATAAAAACATCTCAAGGTACTTGTACTATTAATTATTCTATGCTTGAGTTGAGGTAAGCACCGCAGAGCAACAAATCCAAAGTTTTGCATGCTTTTGGACTGACAGAATTTTGCACCTTTCCGTTATAGGCATTTCTTACCATCAGGTGAGCGTCTAGCTTGGTCTGTTTCACATAAAAAGAAAAGAAAAAAATTACAACATCTTTAGCAAAAGGATAACCCAAGAGGCCGAGGTTTGATTTTTATTCATCTATTCTGACACGCACCTGACATAATTAACTTCATGCGATTGGTAATTGGTAGGTACCACGGATAAAGATCGGAGTCCATCGCCGTGGTAGGTACTATAAATAGGTAAATATATATTTCAATTGTTATTAATATCAAAAGATTTTAATAATAAAATGTAGATAGACTATTATGACACATTCATGAAACTTAACATTTTCAACCGACTTCCCAAAAAGAAGGAGGTTCTCAATTCGTCTGTATGTTTTTTTTATTACTCCGTCTATTGTGAACCGATTTAAATGATTTTTTTTAAATCGATACATGTACCCTACGTTTCCGAGGTGGTCCCATTTTAATTTAATCGAAATCTGATAAGTATCTCCAGAGATATGACGATAAACGTCTCAAACTTGCTACTAAAATTGACTCGCGGGGCATTGAAGTCGGTTGTTTTAGTTTTTAAACTAGCTTAATTATTAACATGTATACTTATCCGTTTTTAGTACGTATAACTATCTCTAGGACGATTCAACCAAGTGTATATAGATGAGTGTTACCCAGTCGACAGCATTAAAAAAAACAAACGGTATTTATAACAAAGGCTTGGAGAGTCATAACGATTTAGGTATTTCTTAATTGGGTTAGTTAAACGCTCGGCTGATAACGAAGCATTTACTTTGTCTTAATGTCTTTAAAATACTTGAAGAACAAAACAGTTTGGCTTTGTAAACGAGTGTAAATTATGCTGGAATAAAGATGTCTAGGCACTGAAACTAGAAACTAATAGACGTTTAGTATCTTAATAATAATTTTAAAAGCAAGCTTTGAGTAAACTCCTGAAAACCCTCTTCATAATGTGAAATGGAAAGTAGGTAACTACTTACTCTGATAATAAAACATACTAGCTCATATTTGACTGTACTGCCATTTGCCACCATGAAGTTCTAGTCTCTACATCCCAGCTTCATCATCAGATCAGATAAAGATAGGTAGGTAGATACCTACCAAAATATTTCATTTTAATCGATCTTACATAAGTATCTCAAATTTGAACTCAATCGGATACCAGCTTGTAAGCAAACCATTTGTTTTGTGACAAACCGAGAACTATTTCAACACATTTTTCAGTTTTGGCTACGTTTCTGTAATACGCGTTGAACATTTTAAATTATTCCTCTACGATTACATTTTTCTAATATATATATCACCTACTACCTGAGAGTAGTAGTAGAGAGTTTAGTTTGAGATGAAAAATCAAATAGACCTATGGAAAATGTACCGTGTTGTATAACATAAGTGTGAATGTGTTATAATATTTAATGTAAATACATACCTACCCCAATTTAATAAATGAAAAGTGGGTTAAAATAAGCGTCCCCTTGGTGTAAAGAATAAATAAGTTTTGACTGATACATGTACTGATGCAACCCGGAGATTGCTGGTTTATCGTAATCCTAGACATGCATTAATGGATTTTGTTACGATACCTGACCAAAAGGCAGTTTACCACATTTGCCGCTAACATTTCCAGCAGCACAGCCCTTGAGAGTGTGACCATTTGCGGCCTAGTACCACCATCCTCGATCATATCATCACTTCCCACCGAGATAATAGTCAAATGCTAGCCTATCAGACAAAAAAAAATGAACGCTGTTATTAATATGGCAGAAAATCCTTTGTACACAAGTCACAATCACGGCACACCTAAAGTGCCTAAAAGCCTACAGTCAGTCAGTCGGTTTCAATGAATTCATTATACAAAATCGGTGTAGCATTCCTATCCGCCCATCCGTTATGATTGTGTTGGTTGTAACTGCTGCATGTTCTGTAGAACGTTTGTTCTTTGTGTAATCTCTGTCATAGTCAATGAGGATGTTCGTACCTATACTCGTATGTATCTCGTTTTTTCTTTCATCTCTATCAAGCCCCGTCTCATTTGGTGATTCTCTTTTAGATTCTTCATTTGAATTTACCTGAAGAAGAGTTTCATTATTTTCTTCAGCTAATGATTTAATTGCAATCATTAACGGCCCTGCTTCGTAGTGCTGTCTAGTGTCAGCTTGGCTAACTACTACCACGTTGGAAAATCTGTCGACAGATATCTAACTATTTTTTTCCAGTAGGTGTTGAGAGTCAGTAACCATTTTAAGCCACGTTTGCTAGCTTTGATCGCATCGTCATATTTTCACTATATACCAATAGATGGGATAGTGGTCAATTCTAGCCCTATAAGCTATAATGCAACTTATAAATTAGTAAATCTTGGACTGGTGTACAGATTTGCTAACCATACTTTTAAAGTAACGAGTATGATACTTAGTCAGACCAATGCTCACCAATAAACACATGATTCTATTCTCCTTACTTTTCATTTCTGATGTTCTGCTACCCAGTTTATTATTATTTTCCAATTTCGCAATCCCATATCGTGCTGTTAATAATCTGTGTGTAATGTCAGGCATTTGGTTTAGTGGCGAGAGTGAAGTCACTCGACCGTCCAGTGACTGGACTGTTTGGATAACATTCTTGCGCCTGCGCCGCCTTGCCAGCGACGGTTCTTGTTACTGCCCAGGTATATACTGTTATATTATTTTAATGGTACCAGCATTGTTATTTTCATTTCAATCGGATACATTCGAATACGGAAGCATCATTTTGAATTTCGAATATTTATTATTCCATAAGCTATTTGGTCGCGGAAACCTTTCCGATTAGAATCTTTTTGTCGAAATATCAAAGTTATGGATTAGAGAATTGTGAATTGCAAAGATCTGAGTCGAAACAGTGCTAGTTTCCAAATCCGAATAGGTTCCGAATGATTGAGAATCGGGCGGCAGATCTTTATCAAGAGTTCGAATAGCACCGGTTTACTTTTTAATGTTTCTGGCAATTTATTTGTCATTAAAACAAAATCTGATTATTTTAATAAATATATAATTTAAGTTATCGAGTCTAATATATCTAATATAAATAATCTATCTATATCTAAGTTATAAAATAATAAGTTATCGGTAACTTTTATTTATCCATTGCTATAGAAGTCAATTTCTTGATTGTTTATAAAATTGTGTCTACCAACGATTAGTCAACCAAAGATAATATGTAAATGACTATAAATCATACGTTGTAAATATTCGTATGTAACACAGAAATAACAAGCATAACAACAGCACAAGGAAGGAGGGAAACTACGTTTTGATTGACAGTCGTACCACTAATCTATTCAAGCGTGGAGTCACCTCATACATCCAAGAAAGTTTGATGTCTAACCACGACACAGTCGTCGTAGCAAAAAAATCAAAACATGGTAAAACTTGTTCCCATATAGTAGGTCACTTGAGATAGGCAAACGATCATAAAATGATTATTTCTACGTATTTTTTTTCTGTATCGAGAAACTCGTCATTAATCGTACCTGTATATAACTTATGGTTAAAACTGTCTCCTACTCTTTTAGCTATATTGTTATGCCTTTTTTCTAAGTCTTATGACTATTCATTGTTTATAACGTACTTAGTTTAATTATACTATATAATTATAGTATATATAGAATACAGTATATATATTATTTAACGGTATACTTTTAATAAATTTTATAAAACAATTACTTTTCCTTCCATGCCTTAATATAAATGAAAATATGTTTTTATTAAAAATAAATCGGTATTGTGCTTCCATCTAACCGTTTTTATTTGCAAATATTTTAACTTTCTAAACTTTATTATCCTGGATCAACTGTATTAAATAAATGAAGATCACTTGAAAAGCACACAATAGGGAATATGCATGTGGTATACATTTACTTGAAATCATTTATTTTCGAGTCATTATTGTTCTGGTATTGTATGTTAAACATTTTTTTATAAATAAAATACTCTTTGTGTTAAAATATAATATGAAAAATGCAAAAAAGCGTGGAAAATTTTTATTTGCAAAACAAATCACCACTTGTCAATTAGAAAGTGACGTCACAGCGCACCACACGGTCTCCACAGATTAAATCTTTTTCATAGAAATAGTACACACTGTTGTACGAATACGTACTATTTAAATTAAAAAGATTTAATCTGTGGAGACCGTGTGGTGCGCTGTGACGTCAAAAAGGCGCGCGGAAATTTGGCGGCGTTTTAGATACCTTATATTCTTTCAATGCTAAAACTATTTTTTGTAGAAACAAAAATGAAATAATACTGAAAGTGTTGAATTTCAGTATTATTTCATTTTTTATCTGTGTTAAATGGATGTAATCAATGAAATAAAAATATTTTAAAAAATCATGTATATTCCCTATTTACTGTGCTATTTATGACAAGAACAAGTAATAGGTTTAATGATTAGTACCATAGCTATCAAATGTACCTAACTTGTTCTTCTATTACTTTACCAACATCTTATTGTATTTATTCCTCCCACATTAACATCCAGTGGCCTTCTGATTATTTGGTATTGTATATAAACTGTGGGCGATACTTGGTAGCAGATGTGTTCATTTTTAGGGTTCCGAACCCAAAGGGTACCAACGGAACACTATTACTGAGACTCCGCTGTCCGTCTGTCTGTCTGTCTGTCTGTCTGTATGTCTGTCCGTCTGTCCCCAGGCTGTATCTCATGAACCGTGATAGTTAGACGGTTGAAATTTTCACAGATGATGTATTTCTGTTGCCGCTATAACAACAAATACTAAAAACAGAACAAAGATAAAAATTAAAGAAAAGTTAAAAAAAGTTTTTTACGATAGCGCAGCGCCACCTATCTAGTTGCTAGGATGGCGCTATCGTCTTTACCTTAATCTGAATCTCGGAAGCGGCTCCAACAATTGAATAAAATGTATACCTACAGGGGATTTCGGGGGCGATAAATCGATCTAGCTAGGAGTAATTTTCAGAAAATGTTGTTTTATTCGTGTTTTCAATAATCAACTTTATTGATAATCAACTTAAAATATGACTCTTCCCGACATCTATTGGCGAGTAGAAGTACTGTATCAGTAAAGCAGTTAGTTGCTCTCAATTAAAAAAAATAGTATTATTATTCGTCAATAGATGTCGGGAAGAGTCATATTTGTCTGTTTAAGTGGCAAAAAATACCGAGCAAAGCTCGGACAACCAGATATTTAATAATATTAATTACTACAATTACTAGTACCACTATTACTATTACTACTATGTAATACTATTCTACCTTTGTGTTAACGTTTACTTAGTTGGTGTTAGAAGTTCGTTAGAAATTCGATAGATGGCGTTTGGAACCCTCCGTGTGCGGGACAAAGTCTGACTCGCACTTGGCCAGTTTTATTTGTCATTTTATGAACATTTAAGGTTCCTTTTAAAGTTTTTGTTCGATTAGCACTTTCCGACGGTCGAATGAATGCTTTGGAGTTATTAAATATCGTGTTATGTATGTAATACCAAGAAATTTGATACAATCGAGATTATTGGTTCTTTGGTGACCTTTTCATTTTCCTTCACGTATTTAGATTACGAGGAAGAAGCCTAATTTATTATGATGACGGGGAATACCTACACAAAATATTTATTTATAACATTTTTCAACAGCTTGACGATTTTCCAAATGTCAAATTTGTATTGTAGATATTATGTTGGTCTTCCGGAAAACTCATAAGTACAACATATAGAATTCTTAGTCATTGATGAATTATTTGTTTTCGTGTAAATATTTAGTAGTATTTATCTATTTTTAGATCTTCTGATAATTAGGTGTATGTTTTTACTGCCCGACTGGGTTTGCTTTGGCTCCTGAAGTCCTGAACTACAAAGCTTTAGTTAGCTATTTTTAGCGAAAACGGTAGAATAAATTGTATCTGTAACGCGTTTACTATTGGACCGTTACACCACGAGGGCCATTCATATTTTTTTAATGATTAATATACTTTTATATTTTCTTAAAAATATACCTATCTCAATTCATTATATCAAAGATCGCTTCCATTCAGATGAGAAGGTAGTGGATCAAGCATTTTCATCTCCATTTCATCCTAAAACTGCACTTTACGTTTCAAAAAGTTATCATCGAGTTGCACAAAAAGTGCAATACACCAATAGCCGTCCTAAAATCTATCGATTGTCACGATATGTCAAGGATTTTCCACAGATAAGATTAAAATAGTCCTCAATCGTTGTAAACACATTATTTTACCATAATCATTCTATCAATGACGACAACACTGTTGTTATGGATTTGTTTTTCGATTACGCAGTTTGATTATTCAGGTAAACAAAAATATTTTTGTGAATCATTTAAGAAACCGGTTTACGATTGAAATTCTTTATTGGGAGGTGATAATTTGAGTGGGCCATATTGATGCTCATCAATCGATCATAGGAGACCCTCTTGAATGTAATCTTTCGGTATTGATCATTCATCCACCTACCTACTTCGTCAGGCCTTGTAGTTGGGTTAGTCTTAGTAGAGGTACCTGCATCAAGATTGATCGTACTGTCATTGTCTTTTATCTTAAATCTTACTTTGAGTGGGTCTACATTGTCGTTAGAAAAAGTTGGTATTTTAAGTTCAGCTTAATCTTGTACGTACTTATATTCTCATAGATCCAACTGTGTTAAAATTTGAATATAGCACGTATTATGTATTTAGTATATTCATTGAGTCGGTTATATCAATCACATTACAAATCAAATCGCACAAATCAGCGATTATTGCGCTCAACATTAACAAATCTGCATTTTCGAAACGATGTAACATTACGATTTACATAACGTCTTACCTAACAATGTTGTTAATTATAAAAAACGCATATCTGACATGCAAGTGCGTATAATATGCTCCAGTTGGCAACTTGCGAAATCTGTTAACTCTACAAGGCTGGATTCGGTTTAACCTGTGGGTTATGTTTATTCATATACTTATTGTTAACTGTGTCTAGATTACAAGCTGGTTCTGTTTAATTCATAGAATTGATATTTTTTTAGAGTTCTGTACCGTAAAAATGGAATCCTATTTGAAAGCCTCTGATGTCTGTCTGTTTGTCACAGAGATCTATATTTTTAGAACCGTTATAGGTCGACGCGTGAAATGTTCACCAAAAATGTGCTAGGCTGCAAAAACGAATAATAATTTTAAAAGTTGAAAATTAGCGTTATTTTGTTTTTGCTGCCATGTTTGATGTTGTTGGTCGAGTTTTAAGATCGAGATCAAAGACATTTTGATGCAACAATAAACTTTCAGAGGACATTATTCTGAACTGTTAAAACATTTCACTAATGTTATGTGCATAGAAATATTAACGAAACTGTATAATGCAAGCTAAGTAATACAACTAAGTGCATGACTTAACATAAACACTATCGCATAAACACAGTTAATAGCTTACAGTTTCAGTGGTCAAAGGCCTTAATGTTGAAATCGAGCGAGAATGTAACGAATGTAATGACAGAGATGCAGCTATATAGTAATAAGTAGTATAGTAGTATGTAGTAGTAATAAGTAGTAGTAAAGTAAGTAATAACTGTGCAAAAAGCGGCCATAGCCAAATGGCTAAGGTATCGGCCTGGCGATCGAGAGGCTTTATCCCCATTCTCCACCCATAGCACAGAATAATGAATAGTACAACTACAGAAGATGCACTCCCTGCGAGCTCAAATGCGAGATCAAACCTAGTTACAACGTCGATATTGTTCAAATACGCTACACAGCTCGGTTGCGAATTGCGTCGTGCTTGAATTTGCGTCACAGAATAAACTAATAGTAACTTGGAACCGCGTGTTGCGCATCGTAAAATGCACCGAAGTCCGCGGCGAGAGTCTGTATCACTCGGTCAGCTCGCGGGCCGTCAGCTGTCTCTTACTGTAAGGTTGAGTGTTGTGAGAAAACAGATTGAATAGTAAAGTAAAGGCGCGTGAATTAAAGTGACACTACTGACTGAACTTGTAGCCCGCGCGCTGCCCTGCCGCGGAGGTACTAGCATTTTCATGGCTACCGCGCGGAGTGCGACAGGCCTGCCCATAGCACTATTGACGTGAACCCACTCTAGACACAAGCATATTTAGCTTAGTTGGAGGGGTTAACAAGACTACTGGTAATGTGCTACCCACATTGCTAGTAAGCTTCTTCGTATTTCGTTAATTTGCTCATTCAATGATATGCATTCCGCCTCCTTCAGTAGGTATATAGTCTACACACGTTCCTACAGTGTCTACAGATCCTACTAGTCCTTCTTTGTATTCAATCATTAAACTGGCCAAGTGCAAGTCGGACTCGCACTCGTAGGGTTCCGTACCACACTACAGTATTTTATAAGAACGAGCAAAAAATACCACTATCATTTTTCGCCAGCAACAAAATAATAATTAATAAACATTTTATTTCTTATAACGCCATCTAACGTCTAACAAAGGTGTTAGGGATCGACATTTCAATATAACGCCATCTATGGGACGTTTACCTAAGTAAGCGTTCACAGATGGCGTGAAATTCCGAAAAAATCACGTTTCTTGTATGGGGACCCTCTTTTATTTTTTAACTTTATTCTGTTTTTAGTATTTGTTGTTATAGCGGCAACAGAAATACATCATCTGTGAAAATTTTAACTGTCTAACTATCACGGTTCATGAGATACAGCCTGGTGACAGACGGACAGACAGACAGACAGACAGACAGACAGACAGACGGACAGCGGAGTCTTAGTAATAGGGTCCCGTTTTACCATTTGGGTACGGAACCCCAAAATGGAAGAAGTGCTTGTTACTGTGTAGCTAAAACAAATGTAAATTGTATCGACCCATTCCGCAGGATGTTTGCTTCTGATATTTGGTTTTTCTTAGAGCTAGGTTCAATACTATGGACGCCAGATACAATTCCCAGTGACTTCACACCTCAGACTTAGTTCGTTATCAGTTGAATGGTTCATTGTGTTACTAAGACAGTAAAGTGAAGTAAATTGTAAACAATGTGCCGGCATCGTCGGACGACATTGGGCACACCTTGGCCTGACCTCGGGCGAGCTTTGAACCTGTGAATTAAACGGTTAGTAGGTCAGCTTTTGTGAAACTTGTAAACACAGGAAACGGAAATTCGACATCTTAACTAACCATGATTTATTTAATTCAAAATTAAGATAATTTAAAAACTAAAACAACCGACTTCCATGCCCTGCGAGTCAGTTTCAGTAGCAAGTTTGAGATGATTATCGTCATATCTCTGGAGATACTTTGATAAGTAGATATAATATTTATAATAAGTGAAAGATCTAATCATGTAGATGAAATTACAATGGGATTACCTGGGAAATGTACCCTACCGATTAAAAAAAGAACCATCCGAATCGGTTCACAATTGACTGAGTAATCGCGTTACATACATACGTACAAAATAAACATGCAGACAAATTGAGAACCTCTTCCTTTTTGGAAGCCGGTTGAAGACGTTCGTTATTTCTTATGTTGATTTATTGAAAATGTATGCGATGTCAATGCCAACTGATATCCAGTGCTTTCGGTTGAGTTTGCGAAAAGGATTGAGTTGACATAGAAAGAATAAGAAGAAGATTATAAAGAACAGATAGAGGTAGGTTAAAGCGTGGGTGAGACTTTAGATATCTGCTCTTATCCAGTTATTCATCTACCTATAGATTTTCTAAGTGGTTACATTCGTAATTATAGGTATATATCCAATTTTATTTTATTTCTTACTGGACGCTGGAGGTAAATACAATGAGGCCAATTTTACGGCCTTACCCTTATATGATCTTCATCATCACCATGAGCAGCCAGTATTCGTCCACTGTTGGACATATGCCTATCCTCTTTGATTATATATTGGCCTATGGCACAAATGATCTTAAAAATCATAAAACCATAAAATAGACATCTTTATAATTATAACATTAAAACTAAAAGAAACATTTTCTTAAGTTAAGTTTAAAACCGATGGCGTAAGTGGATTCAAGTTTTATAATGTAAAAATATATCAAGATTTCAATATCGTTAAAAGTTCTTCAAAAGCGCACTACAATTTGCGGGGTCTAAGGTCTAAATTGCAAATACACAATCATCCTTCAATACTATAATTTTCGAGGATCAAAAGTCTCGTAACCCAAATTGTAACTTCAAACCTGTATTCCATTCACCGAACTTTGTTGACGACCTTATCGCTATAACGTTAAGATTTAGTTTTGTAAAGCAAAGGTTGTGATTGCAGACTTAAATCATTAAAGCATTCCTAAACACACGTAGATAAGTAAAATCTAACGTTTCGTTGCGAATCTGTGTATATCAACAGTTGCAAGGATCAAAGTAATATAACCTTTATTACGTAGGTATTAAGAGTGATTTCAATGGTGAAGCTGTAAGTGGTAGATTTTATCACCGAGGCTTTGTTGCGGAAAATGAAGAGGTAACGCAATTATGTTTAAATATAGTTTGTTCTTGCTTTGACTTATATTGTGTTCGTAGTATTTACTTGAGTCATCAAGAAAAAGAGTTAAACGGTAATTGTAATTGCATAATGTTTTATTTTATTACTAGCTGCATCCCGCGTCTTTGCCCGCGTTTCCTGGCTATAAACTTTCCTCATGAATCACAATCTATTGCTGAAAACTGCATTAACATCCGTTTTTAAAAAATCTAAGCCTAGATAGCGGGAACGACTTAGTTTTATATATACTATGTAATGATTAGACTAGCGACCCGCCCCGGCTTTGCACGGGTAGAGCATATTATATGCCTACATTTTTCGTATCACTTTGTTTTAATTAACAAATTATAGACATAAACCTTCAACATGAATCCTCTGTTTATTGGTTAAAACCTCATGAAAATCCGTTCTTTGATCCGTATTTGAGTTTATTGCGAACAGAGAGACAGACGCGGCGGGGGACTTTGTTTTTAATATGTAGTACATATTATGTAGTACATATTATGTAGTAAATATTATGTAGTAATAAAATGTATGATAAGAAACCAGCATCAGTACCTACTCACAATTACAGTCTCAGGTCGGTGTTAAAGAGCGGTGCTTGAGTAAGTTTACCACTCAATTATATATTCTTGTAACAAGTAAAACTCTACTAGAATGTATGCTACGGGACATAAGGAGTTCTTTTAAAAAGTTTAAACGTTAATGAAAGCCCATCAAAAAAGTAAATGCTCCCCAAATAGGTTTCTATTTTTCTGTTTGAATAGCAAACTGTCCAGTGAAATTACAGGGCATGTGAGACTTAAGATCTTTATGTCTCCAATAACAGGCGCAGTGTAGTGATGTGCAAAATTCTGGCTTTAAAATCCAAAACTCTGCATGCCGCTGTATATGTAATATAGGTAGACGTCGTCACTAACCATCAGGCGAGCGTCGTGCTTGTCCTGTTATCTTATGACATAAAAATATGAGAAAAAGTCAGAGATGAACTAGCTCCTCCCTTTATTGTCTTATAATAAGTACATCACTACCACAGAGTACCTACTTTTATATCACTACCTAAAAGTCCCTACACCAAAAAACAGGCATTCTTGTCGTTTCACCGTGTCGTGGCTCGAATTAGCTTGTCTGAATGCAGTGTCAATGTCCCATGTTTTGTTGTTATACATTCGTTTAACAATGATACAACATCAAGAAAGTGTTCGTGCCATGTCACGTGTAGGTAGCTGAACGCACACGCACTTTTCTACCAACTTTCTCAAAGGTAACGTGAGAAGTATGCCCGTCTCTTTTTGTCGTATAGTCCTATCCTGTTTCTTCCTATACGTGTAAGTTAAGTGTTGTTAACTTGGTTTTTGACATTGTTAAGAATTTGTAAAATAACTTTGACGTTATATAAAGTTTGAAGGTTTGGAGTGCTTTTGAGAATTTGTACCTTTATTTGTTTTAATGTACCTACTATGTGTATGTGTACCTACTTGAAATGTAGGCAAATAAATTTAATGACAAAAAAAAATTTAAACTGGGATAAATTCAAAATACGTTGAATGTAGGTATATAAATAGGCGTAGGTAAAGACGGGTTTGAGTAGTTGCCCTAAGTGGAGTTTTCTTTAAATCTTACTAGCAATGTGGGTTGCACATTACTAGTAGGCTTGTTAACCCCTTCAAGTAGCTAAATATCTGGATTCTGGAGTGGATTCAAGACAATAGTGCAATGGGTCGGAATCGAAGTCACGATCCCTCGATCGCCAGGCCAACGCCTTAGCCATTGGGCTATTGCCGCATTTTGTTTGGATTAAAGTAACAGAAGAGATATTAGTCCTTAAAGTCAGTTCAGTAGTCCTGCACCTTGTTCGGCCTTGCATTCGAATCGGTTCACAATTGACGGAGTAATCGCGTAACATACATACAAAAAAAAACATACAGACTAATTTTTAGAACCTCCTCCTGTTTGGAAGTAGGTTCAAAACGAATTCATTAACATAGCTCGTGCTGGTCGTGACTGAGATCGTTAAAAAACTCTCATTGTGATGATCACGCGCAGTTTCCTAGTTTTTGCATATTTGATTAATGGAATATTCGCTAATTGTTTATTTAACTAATCGCCGTTTTAAGCTAATCGTGTTTTTTGCTCGTATTTTGGCAGATTCTTATTTCCTGAAATCACGTGAATGTTAAGTTTTTGTTGCTGAGATTTCGACACAGAAGAAATATCATCGATATACCTACTTAACTCAATGGAGTTGGCCAAGTTATATTTAAGACAGTACAAAAAACTAAAACAACCGATTTCCATGCCCCGCGAGTCAATATCAGTAACAAGTTTGAGACGTTTATCGTCATATTTCTGAAGATACTTATCAAATCTCGATGAAATTACAATGGAACCATCTCGGAAACGTACCCACGTTTCCGAGATGGTTCCATTGTAATTTCATGGTCGTCATATCGGTAGGGTTACCGATTACAAAAAGAATCATTCTAATCGGTTCACAATAGACGGAGTAATCGCGTAACATACACACAACAAGAAACGTACAGACGAATTGAGGACCTTTTTGGAACTCGGTTGAAAAATACTTATGACCACAGTTTTTATGATTGTAAAACTGTGCTATAACCGGCGAGCATGCATATAGATGCCTATAAAAATTGAAGAAGCGAAAGAGCTAGGCATGTTAGGATCGTAGCATGTGGAAAGAAGTAGTCTCTACATAGCCCAACGGGAAAAAGGCGTGATTTTATGTATGTATGTATGCTGATTACCGAATAGGCAAGTGTGTGACCACTATATCACCTGTAGTGACATGATTGACAATTTCGCCTCGTTTCCCTAGAAGATACTTTGTCTTACTTGCGATCTGAAGACGTAATTAACAGGAAAGAAACTCTGCCAGGAACGTTTAGTAAGCCGTCTGCCATACACGCGCTTAAAAAACCTTTGCATCAAAAAGTATCATCGACCCCTGATCTCACGTCTCAAAACCAGAACCCAAGACAGCTAAATATGCAAAGCGACAAGTTTTCACAACAAACCTTATTAAACACTACCGGGTGTCCGACACCACAGCATACACCACAGTTACTACGTCAACTGTTGTCTCTCGAGAGGTATCGAGTTGTCGACTGGTTATCATTGACGACATTCCGAGGCTGTCCTTTGCCTTATGCCAGTTTATTTTATATGGTTTTGACTATTTTTATTGTCGAAAGTTAATCGTATTACTGAATTATATAGGGCGTGTCAGGCTCAACACTTCCCGTTAGGTATCTTCCCATTGTAAATTCATCGGATGAGCATCTCCAGCGATATACAGATACATGAACAGCTCAAACTTGCTTGATGGCATTTGTAGTCGGTTTTTTTAGATTAAAATATTTTTTATGGCAAAAAAAAATAAATAATATGTGATTTGATGTTTCTGTAAACTTCTTCCCTAGTTGTGTTAAATAGGGGGTGAGAATTTGTTTGAATATATTACTTCTTAAAATAAATATTGTATAAACATTCTACAATACAAATGATGTATTATTGAATTGATTATGTACATAATGATAATAATAATGTAAATTATTCGATATTGAAATACGGTCACGCGGGCAAAAAGCTAGTCTTTCAATCGCATGCTTGGAATTAAAGAGCTCGAGTTCAATATAATGTTTTTTTTCTCTTATATAGGCTGGTATTTGACCACTATCTCGCCTGTTCGTGGGTGACTATAATCATAATTATGGTTGAGGGTGGTAACACGATAGGCCTAGATTTGGAACTGGCTCCCAAAAGCAGTAGTTAGAACAAACGCGCTTTAGTGTTTAGCGCTAGATTTACCAAGTTGAGGGTAATACATCGGATATTATACAAGTTCGTCTGACCTGAGATTATCGCACAGTGACATTATATTAGCTAACATTATTCAATCCAGTTGGTAGCAGCCATAATGTGAGTAAACATCGACCGGTCCGACCACTTTTACTTTCCCGGGGAAAGTGGATGCGAGTGGATTTACGTTTTAATATTGCCTTTATATGAAAAGGTGCTTATTAAGCAAGGTTGTTAAAGTGGACTTTATAATGAAAGTGACCGATGGAATGACAACGCTTTTGTGCACCATGCCTTACAGATTATGTCTAGAAAATCGTAGTGCGATGATAGAATTACTTGGAAATATAAAGCCCCATAATTTTACATTAGAGTTATGCGAAGTAAAAGGACTTAAAGAGATTTTAGGGGTAAATAATTTACTGATATTTAACTAACGCGATGTGAGAAAAAGAATAAGAATCTGTATTCCATATGTAGAGCAATTGTACTTAATAAATTCTTTATCCAAAGGTTGACTGGAAGAGATCGCTTATCGCGATAAATCCGTCTATTGTACTTTAGTTTTTAAGAGATTATTATTTTATACGTCATTTTAATTGGTGTACAATAAAGTATCTGTATTGAATTGTATTGTACTTTCCAAAATAACAAAAAGGAAACCTATTTCAAAGATCGATTTTTTTATTTCTGAAAAGTATACGACTGCGCGCCTCGGTTGTGATCATAATATGTCACGAATCGGTAACACTGATTAGATGTTAGTCGTAGTTATGTCTCCATACCTCTGAAGATACTTATCAGATCTCGATGAAATTACTGCTACCATTTTTGGAATATCTCCTTCCCAACAAAACAATAATCATTAAAATCGGTTCATTAACGACGAAGTTATCTGCGAACAAATATAAAAAAAATATATATACGGTCGAATTGAAAAACTTTCTTCCTTTTTTAAATCGGTAAAAAACCACAACATGTCGCATTTTTTTTTCTTTCTGAAAATGTATACTACTACATGCTACAATAAACGTTTTAAACAACCTTGAGATCATTCTGTTGACATAAAAATGTCGAATACTAGTTCTAAATCTAACCGAGGCAACGTTTAATGAGACATTTGACATTATTAAACAAAAATAATGGTCTCTAATGCTATCTTTTAATTCGACAATCTGAAGTAATGATATCGTATAGTTTTAATTAAAATTTTATTAAGATTAACGTCTATAATAAAACAGTGTCAGAGATTTAGATCAGATAGAATTGACGTCCGATCCAATGCAACGACTATCAATAAAGAAATATTGTTACAAGTGAATTAGAAGTCTGTGGTTACAGATAATAAATCTAAAGTTAAGGCCGCCTTCTATACAATTGGAGTGATTTTATCAAGTGTTTACCATCTGAATCGGTAGCTTAAATAATAGAGAAACTTTATTGATTATATCATTTACAAAATGGTAATAAAACGAGAAACAATGCAGTACTCTGTAATAATAAGGCAATACATTTAGTAGTCAAATCAAATCAAAAATCAAAATTAATTTATTTGCCACCTAAAGAATTATGTCTTACCGCACTAAAGAATTTCCATCGGACAACCTTAGATCAACAACCGTGTTAGTGCTAGTGTTACAAACAAACTGGCCAACTGCAAGTCCAACTCGCACACGTAGTGTTCCGTACCACGGATTCCATGAGGTTGTGACAATATCTCCTACTTTAGTAGGCGATTTCGAATTGGGAAAAAACTGCCTTTTTAACCGACTTCAAAAACAGGAGGAGGTTTCTCAATTCGTCCGTATATATTTTTTGCAACATAGTATTTCTAAATAAAGTAAAAAATCTAAGATTGAAATAAAAATAAAACTGGCCAAGTGCGAGTCAGCATCGCGTCGCTTATCGCACACTTAGGGAGGGTTCCGTACAATACGAAACATAACAGAGTTTCAACCTCATATATTTGATTAATTGATATTACCAAGAATATTTGGTTTGGTCGCGATCTAGAAAGACGGGGCTCGTTTACTAGCGCCATCTATGTCATTTTGCCGAAACTAATTAGACAGATGGCGTTTACAAACACGTTTTTTGTATGGGGGTTTTGTACCCCCTTTAATTTTTAACTTTTTTTTGTTTTTAGTATTTGTTGTTCTAGCGGCAACAGAAATACATCATCTGTGAACATTTCAACTGTCTAACTATCACGGTTAATGAGCTATAGCCTGGTGAAAGACGGACAGACAGACAGACAGACAGACAGACAGACAGACAGACAGACAGACAGACAGACAGACGGACAGCGGAGTCTTAGTAATAGGGTCCCGTTTTACCCTTTGGGTACGGAACCCTAAAAAATAAGTAGATATCTGAAAACTTTTTAGAATAAAGCATTAAGTATATATTTGGATTTTGTATTTGTCGAACATGGAACTCTTCTGGTTCTTTGTGCGATGGCAAAGTATTAACACTAATCTATACCAAGATTAATGAATGCGAATGTCAGTTTGTACATTGGTTTGTTTGGGATATCACGTCAAACAGCTCGACCGATTTAGCTGAAATTTTGCAGACGGATAGCCAGTATTATAGATTACGCCATATGATATACTAGTTAATGCGAGTGGAGCCGCGGGCATAGCTAGTATTAATATATTCCAAGCCAAACCTTG
This sequence comes from Cabera pusaria, assembly GCA_954871355.1. Classification (NCBI taxonomy): domain Eukaryota; kingdom Metazoa; phylum Arthropoda; class Insecta; order Lepidoptera; family Geometridae; genus Cabera; species Cabera pusaria. The sequence goes on along the minus strand of OX940891.1, from coordinate 28,545,391 downwards.
CTGTATGTTTGGGCTTAGATATCTCTTTATCATCAATCAACACCAATATTATAAATGCGAAAGTCAGTTTGTTTATTTGTTTGTTTGTTTGTTTGTTTGTTTGTTTGGGACTTCTTCACGGTCAAACGGCTTGACGGATTTGGCTGAAATTTTGTACAAAGATAGTACATAGGGCAGAATAGGATATAGGATACTTTTTTTTTGGCTATCAAGTCAGGGGGTCCAGATATTTTTAATTGAATTTTGTAAATATGAGACTTCTTCTCGAATAAATGGCTTGACCGATTTGCCTGAAATTTTGTATGAATACATGTCATAGGGCAGAATAGGACATAGGATACTTTTTTTCTGGCTGTCAAGTCAGGGGGTCCAGATATTTTAAATTGAATTTTGTAAATATAAAATCTCTTCTCGAATAACCTGAAATATTGTATACAGATAGTTCATAGGGTAGAATAAGATATAGGACACTTTTTTTCTGGCTGTCGAGTCAGGGGGTCCAAATATTTTTGACTGAATTTTGTAAATATAAGACTGCTTCTCGAATAAACGGTTAGACCAATTTGCCTGAAATGTTGTATGAATACATGTCATAGGGCAGAATAGGATATAGGATACTTTTTTCTGGCTGTCGAGTCAGGGGGTCCGGATATTTTAAATTGAATTTTGTAAATATAAAACCTCTTATTGAATAAACGGCTTGACCGATTTACCTGCAATGTTGTATACAGACAGTTCATAGGGTAGAATAGGATATAGGATACTTTTTTTGTGGCTGTCGAGTCAGGGGGTCCAAATATTTTTAATTTAATTTTGTAAATATAAGACTACTTCTGAAATAAACGGCTCAACCAATTTGCCTGAAATTTAGTATGAATACATGTCTTAGAGCAGAATAGGATATAGGATACTTTTTTTCTGGCTGTCGAGTCAGGGGGTCCAGATATTTTAAATTGCATTTTGTAAATATAAAACCTTTTCTCGAATAAACGGCTTGACCAATTTGCCTGAAATGTTGTATATAGACAGTTCATAGGGTAGAATAAGATATAGGACACTTTTTTCCTGGCTGTCGAGTCAGGTGGTCCAAATATTTTTAACTAAATTTTGTAAATATAAGACTTCTTCTCGAATAAACGGCTAAACCGATTTGCCTGAAATGTTGTATGAATACATGTCATAGGGCAGAATAGGATATAGGATACTTTTTTTCTGGCTGTCGAGTCAGGGGGTCCAGATATTTTAAATTTAATTTTGTAAATATAAGACCTCTTATCGAATAAACGGCTTGACCGATTTGCCTGAAATGTTGTATAAAGACAGTTCATAGGAAAGAATAGGATATCGGATACTTTTTTTCCGGCTGTCGAGTCTAGGTGCCCAGTTTTGCAAATGTGTGGCCTACTCTCGGTCAAACGGGTTAACCTTTTTAGCTGAAATTTTGTACACAGACAGTCAATAAGACATAGAAGGACAACGAATACTTTTTTTTGGCTGGCAATTCTAGCGGGTGTCTAGATTTTTATAATGGAATTTTGTGAATGTGTGGCCTCTTTTCGGCCAGACGGCTTGACCGATTCAGATGAAATTTTGTACAAAGAATAATAGTATAGTATATTATAGGGCATAAAAGGGCAAGGAATACTTTTTTCGGAAATTAAGTGTGGGTGCCTTTATTTTTTGTTAACTTTACATAGACTTTGCATAATCATAAAAGTTTGACCTTAGGTCCATCTATAATGACTAAAAAATCTATATCTTAATATGTGTCCTAATAAGGCCATAAAACTGTCAGGGTCATTAAAAGTCATCAAAATTTACGCGATAGCTTTGCTTGCCCAACGTGTTTTATCTGCTTTGTGGGAAGTATTTCAGAAACATTCGTGTTAACAGCCACATTTAACCTTAGGGTCATAGGTGTTGACTTAGTAGGTCATCAAAACTAAAACTGTCAGGGTCATAAAAAGCCGTAAAAATGTTTCGCGCTCGCTTCGCTCGCGCATTGGTAGCGCTCGCTGCGCTCGCGCAAACATTTGTTTTGTCTACTTTGTAGGTAATATTTCAGCATTTTTTGTATTTTAATAGCCACATGCATCAAAACGAGTCATAGATTAAAACAGTACAGCCTTCAATAACGATAAAGATTATTAACCTTAAAATAAGTGGATATCAAGTTTTACCTTAGGGTTATCGGTAATGACTTAGTAGGTCATAAAAGCTGTCAGGGTCATAAAAGGTCGTCTAAATTTTTCGCGCAAGCATTTGTTTTACCTACTTTGCAGGTAACATTTCAGCAAGTTTTATATTTTAATAGCCACATGCATCAAAACGAGTCATAAATTGAAACAATACAACCTTCAATAATCATAATGATTAATAACATTAAATATGTGGATATCAAGTTTAACCTTTGTGTCATCAGTGTTGACTTATTAGGTCATAAAAACTGTCTGGGTCATAAAAAGTCGTAAAAAATTTTCGCGCTCGCTTCGCTCGCGTAGTGATAGCGCCCGCTGTGCTCGCACAAGATTTGTTAAATCTACTTTGTAGAAAAAATTTCAGCAACTTTTGTATTTTTATAGCCACATGCATCAAAACGAGTCATAGATTGAAACAGTACAACCTTCTATAATGATAAAGATTATTAACCTTAAAATAAGTGGATATCAAGATTAACCTTAGAGTTATCGGTGTTGACTTAGTAGGTCATAAAAGATGTCAGGGTCATAAAAGGTCGTAAAAAATTTTCGCGCTCGCTTCGCTCGCGCAGTAATAGCGCTCGCTGCGCTCGCGCAACCATTTGTTTTATCTTCTTTGTTGGTAATATTTCAGTTACTTTTATATATTAATAACCACATGCATCAAAACGAGTCATAAATTAAAACAGTACAACCTTCAATAATCATTATTGTTGTTAACCTTATAATAAGTGGATATTAAGTTTAACCTTTGTGTTATCGGTGTTGACTTAGGAGGTCATTAAAACTGTCAGGGTCATAAAAAGTAGTAAATAAATTTCGCGCTCGCTTCGCTCGCGCAGTTATAGCGCTCGCTCCGCTCGCACGAGCATTTGTTATATCTACTTTGTAGAAAACATTTCAGCAACTTTTGTATTTAAATAGCCACATGCATTAAAACGAGTCATAGATTAAAACAGTACAGCCTTCAATAACGATAAAGATTATTAACCTTAAAATAAGTGGATAGCAAGTTTAACCTTAGGGTTATCGGTAATGACTTAGTAGGTCATAAAAGCTATCAGGGTCATAAAAGGTCGTCTAAATTTTTCGTGCTCGCTTCTCTCGCGCAGTAATAGCGCTGCGCTCGCGCAAGCATTTGTTTAACCTACTTTGCAGGTAACATTTCAGCAAGTTTTGTATTTTAATAGCCACATGCAATAAAACGAGTCATAAATTGAAACAGTACAACCTTCAATAATCATAATGATTATTAACTTTAAAATAAGTATCAAGTTTAACCTTAGGGTCATCGATGTTGACTTAGTAAGTCATAACAAATGTCTGGGTCATAAAAAGTTATAAAAAAATTTCGCGTTCGCGCTAGCACTTCTTTCATTAACTTTGTAGGTAATATTTCAACATTTTTTGTATTTTAATAGCCAGCCACATGCATCAAAACGAGTTTATAAATTGAAACAGTTCAACCTTCAATAATCATAATGATTATTAACATAAAAATAAGTGGATATCAAGTTTTACCTTTGTGTCATCAGTGTTGACTTATTACGTCATAACAACTGTCAGGGTCATAAAAAGTCGTAAAAATTTTTCGCGCTCGCTGCGCTCGCGCTATGTTAGCGCCCGCTCTGCTCGCGCAAGCATTTGTTATATCTTCTTTGTAGAAAACATTTCAGCAACTTTGTATTTTAATAGCCACATGCATCAAAACGAGTCATAGATTAAAACAGTACAACCTTCAATTATGATAAAGATTATTAACCTTAAAATAAGTGGATATCAAGTTTAACCTTAGAGTTATCGGTGTTGACTTAGTAGGTCATAAAAGCTGTCAGGGTCATAAAAGGTCGTAAAAAATTTTCGCGCTCGCTTCGCTCGCGCAAGTATTTGTTTTATCTTCTTTGTTGGTAATATTTCAGTTACTTTTGTATATTAATAACCACATGCATCAAAACGAGTCATAAATTAAAACAGTACAACCTTCCATAATCATAATAATTATTTATCTTAAAATTAGTGGATATCAAGTTTAACCTTTGTGGTATCGGTGTTGACTTAGGAGGTCATAAAAACTGTCAGGGTCATAAAAAGTCGTAAACATTTTTCACCGTCGCTTCGCTCGCGCATTGATAGCGCTCGCTACTCTCGCGCAAGCATTTGTTTTATCTACTTTGTAGGTAATATTTCATCATGTTTTGTACTTAAATAGCCACATGCATCAAAACGAGTTTATAATTTTAAACAGTTCAACCTTCAATAATCATAAATATTATTTACCTTAAAATAAGTGGATATCAAGTTAAACCCTAGGGTTATCTGTGTTGACATAGTACGTCATAAAAACTGTCAGGGTCATAAAAGATCATAAAAAATCAGTAATAACGCTATATAGCATATAATAGCGTGTTTTAACAGCCTCATGCATTAGACTGACTCAAATACTTAAACAGCAAAACATGGTAAACCTTGCTTAGGTTTACCAAGTAATGATTAATGCCTTTAACAATAGACGATATCGAGTTCGACCTAAGAGTCATCTACAGTGACTTGATTGTTAGGTTATAAAACTGTCAGGGTCATAAAAAGTTATAAAAATGTTTGCTCGTGAAGCTATTTACCTTAATTATTTTGTAAGAAATGTTTCAGGAACCTTTGTGTTGAGTCAAACAATTAAACAGCACAACTTCGTATACCTAACCAAAATGTTTAATGACTTTAACAATAGAGGATATTGAGTTCGACTTGGGGTCATTTATGGTGACTTGGGCTAAGAGATCATCGATCTAGACACAATAACGCGGGCGAAGCCGCGGGTAACAGCTAGTAGTCATATATATAAGTCATGGTGATATTTTTAAGGACAAACTAAATCCCAGGTATGTATCAATTGTCCAGTGCGTCGTAAGAGTGTCGTCTTCCAATTTCAGATCTTAGACTGCATCTTCACTCAGCATCGAGCGAGATAGCGGCCAAGAAATTATCGGCCAGAAATAATAAATTAAGAACGTTTAAAAAACTAAAATAACCGACTTCTAATGCCGCGCTATTAATTTTCAGTATTTCAATTCCAAATTTGAGGTGTTTATCTCCATATCTCTGGAGATACTTTCAGATTTCAATGAAGTTACTATGGTTTTACGCCCTTGAGATATCTCCTTTCTAACAAAAAAAGTACCATTAAGATTGATTCATAAACGACGAAGTTATCCGCAAACAAACATAAAAAACTCCATTTTTTAAGTCTGTTAATTATAAGTTTACGTATCAAATGCAGCGGTGGTGCAACGATAATTGATATTTACCTTTTTTGTGAAGTTGGTTAAAAAACAGTAACTAAGACGACATCAATGCCATATGCCGCTGGCTACCATAAAGCGATGTCTTATTTGACACCACAGTAAATAATGACCTCCCGTAATCACTCCGCCCATGTCATTATAAATAATGTTTTTTAAACTTTACATTAAGGAATGTTTAGCATTCAAGTAGGTAGGTACTCCAAGTGTTGATGAAGCAATCTTATTGGTAAGCTTTAGTACAAGACCTTCTATAAAGGTACGAACACACCGCAGCGACCTGCGTGTGCGATTTAGGCGGTGATCAGATAGCGCAGTAGTATTTGTACCGACAGGTTCACACCAAACGCGATCAGAAAACAATTGACAGTACTGAGATCGCGCCCGCAGATCGCAGGACGCCGCTGTATGGCCGTACCTGTCCTGGGGTACCTTTGTACTGTTATATATTCATCACTGCTTTATCAATTATTCATCATGGGTATTGTTTTCTAAGGTTTTCCGTATTTTTCAAAGTGTTCACTGAAATTGCAGGGCATACCTATCTGATAGATATAATGCATTGATGCGCAAAATTGTATCTACCTATACAATGTTTTGTGTGCCAGTGTCTGATATAGATCGACTTCGCTTACCTTCAGATGAGCGTCTTGCTTGTATGTTAACTTTATTTTATTTAAAAAAAATGTAATTCCTATTCAATACCACGTATTATTTAACTTCATGTATGTATTTAAATTTAAATCCTTGAAATATACGATAACTATCGTGTTTGTTCCACTTTCTATAATTCGTTTATTTATTTGCTTAATTGTTTTATTCGCTTTAACTTAATTATTCAATGACAAATTGTGAACATTAACTTAAAAGGTAAAAAAATTTTTTATGCATTTTAGGTTATGGCAAAAGTCATTGTCGTGTTGCACAAGTAATTATACAGACAAAGGATACGTTGACACTTTTACTCAAAAACTATTATAAGATGGACAAATTATTTATAAACATTTTGTATAGTTTGTAATTTGTAGATAGGATTTAATTACAGCTGACATTACCCTTAATTAACCACGTCCATTGATTCGTCTTAACCTTGCGAGTGTCTTTAAAGACATGATAGTAATCAAAATTTAACACAGCGATAAAGAGACTCCATATTTTGAAAGAAGGGGTGTTATAAGTTTGACGTATCTTTGTATCTGTGTCTGTCTGTGGCATTGTAGCGCCCAAACAACTGAACCGATTTAGATTTAGTTTTTTTTGTTTGATAGGTGTCTTCATAGAGAGTGTTCTTAGCTTTGATTCATGAAAATCCGTTCAGCGGTTTTAAAATTATGAGCTTTTTTCTAGTTGACAATATGAAATCAACTTTCATAGGTCTGAGTAATTCGAAATTCGGTATCCTTTTATTTCAACTATATTATAAAAACATAGTAGCATTGACCAAATGCGAGGACATCTCCTGGAATCTGCAGAACACTCAACTCCTCACCAACTTACAGCAGAGATGTTTCTGCTCCTTGGAATGGTCTCAATGAGCAGATAAAATTATCGTACATAGAGCACTCGGGGATGGTTTAAAATTTTTAACAACACCTTTTGTGCGTCGGGGTTTAAAAGGCGCACCAATGCCCTCTAATAAAGAAACAACAGACGACCAACTTTGAATCGTCTGATGATATTCTTAACCTGTCAAATAACACAAATTTTTCATTAACTTAGTAATCCACATATCCTTCAAGCATAATTATCGCCATACGCTTATAAGCTACACGTTAACTTAATGATAACTTTGTCAAGGCACATGTCTGAAAGTCAAGGTGCCGCTGATTTACATCAGAGGAGATCCGGAAATGTATTTTTGGCATGAAGCCTTTCTCGGTAGTTCCTTAAATTAACGTATGTATAATAAATTATTTTGTAGAGTCGATGTTTGGAGGGAAGACCTCCGATTCCAATACGATATTAATTCAGCAAAATAGCCTATTTTTTAACCGACTTCACAAAAAAGGAGGAGGTTCTCAATTCGTCAGAATTTTTTTTTTATGTATGTTCACCTATTACTCGAAGATGCCTGAACCGATTTGAAAAAAAATGTTTCAAAGGGTGGGTACCCTTTGAGGGGTTCCCAGGTGGTTCCATTTAAATTTTAAAGAAATCGGCCGAGCCCTTTTAATATATCAACATTTGTATTACGATGCATTTACTTATCTTGACGACATACTACTAACTGCTGGCACAGATTATATAATAGTTACTGCGTCTACTGGCTACTTTGACTAGCGCGACGTTTGAAGTCGGTTCTTTTATTTTTTTAAACGATCTTAAATTATTTCTTAAATAATTAAGAATAAGAAGTTCAAAAACTAAAACAACCGACTTCCATGCCCGCGAGTCAGTTTCAGTAGCAAGTTTGAGACGTTAATCGTCATATCTCTGGAGATACTTATTACATCTCGATGAAATTACAATAAGACCACCTCGGAAATGTAATCTACCTATTAAAAAAATAATCATCCGAATCAGTTCACAATTCACGGAGTAATCGCGTAACATGTATAAAAAAAAAACAACATAAGTACAGACGAATTGAGAACCTCCTCCTTTTTGGAAGTCGGTTGAAAATCAAACGTATCCTACTAATATTATACAAGCGAAAGTTTATGTTTATGATTGTTACTTCTTCATGCTAAAATAATCAACCGATTGAGCTGAATATTATTCAGTACGTAGATAGCCTAGACCCTGCAATAACACACAGGGTACTTTTTATCTCGATATTCCCACGGACACGATGTCTACGCGGGTAAAACCCCGGGGCACGCTAGTTAGTATATAAAAAGATGTTCAACACAGCCTCCGCACTATGTATGTGTATAAACATGCCAACGCAGGCGCAGCCGACCCAAATAAGTGAAGTCGGCCTCGGCTAGACCGGCCCACGACCACTTTCCTCTACGCCACTTTTATTACTTCATTTACATATCAAGTAGCGTTAGGTTTCCGCAAACTTTATACATTTAATTACTTGGGTTTTTATGAACATCCAGACTAATTTAAAAAAAACGTTTGTAACTCTGTCACTCTGTCTGTTTGTTACATAATCTCGCCTAAACGGACGATCCGATCTTACTGAAATTTAACAAGGAGATACTTTATAGAATGAGGATGATCATACTATTTTATTTTATTTTATTTATTTTATATAAAAATTGTCTGAAGTACTGAAACACACAGTTACATGAATGGTTGGTTTTAACGTACTTAATTTTTTTTTAAATATTTTGACGTAAACGATTGGATGACAGCTGAATGGTTCATTACTATTTTTTTTCTAATTCAAAGCGTTAAATTCTGCTTTAGCTATGTCTACTTGATAATTGGTTATGATTTATGATTTTGACGTGTATATGTGCGTATATTAATACTGCCTACATACTGAATAAATGCTTTGATTCTTTGATTCTTTTGATACATTCATAAATTTTTCAAATAAATTAAATAACTCAGATCACATAAATGTTGACTGACAGAGCGTTACAGTGATAAAATTCTTGCGTACGTGAATAAAGCCGTCAGAATATAAGAGGTTGGTCTGTTTGCAGAAAGTCTACTATTATTAACACCTACAACATCCTAAAGTCTGTTTGTATATTTGTATCATATTAACGCTTAAACTTAACTCTGCCGATTTAGATGCAATTTTGTATAAACATTAGTTAAATGTGGTCATTAAGATACAGGGAACTTTATTAATTGATATATATAAATTCAAATATTATGTTTCTATGAAGTGTTTCACACTTTATATTTTTTTAAAAGTTTATATTTTTTTTTCACTTTTTTTTTTTTTTGGTAAAGCACCGGAACATGTCATTCCGGAGGTTGCGGGTTCAAGTCCCGTCGGTACGATGAAATTTTGGATTGTGTTTAACAATTTACAAAAATATATAAATTCACAAGTATGGCGCAATTGATATTTTTGAGCCTACATGGAGTAAATACGTAATGTAAATAAGTAAATAAGTAATGTAAATACAAATATTATCCCTAAATAAAGTGGAGCGATGATATACGCAAGCTAGCTGGCAGCAGTTGAAAACGAATAGCTGAAAATTGAGCTCAGTGGCGTGCCATAGGAGAGGTCTATGTCCAGCTGTGGACTTAAATTGGCTGATAATGATGATATTTAAGAATGTTTGTGATGTCATGATTGTCTCATCGCTACATCATACTACGCTCTCTGATCAGGGTAAAAAGACGCTAGATTTTTTAACCGACATCAAAAAGAAGGAGATTCTCATTTCGACTGCATATTTACAAAACGGAAAACAACCGACTTCAAATGCCGCGCTAGTTGTTTTTAATACCAAGTTTGATATTTTATTTCTGTATCTCTGAAGATACTTATCAAATATCGATGAAATTACAATGGGACGAAACAGAAAGTAACTATACTCTCAAAAAAAAAATCCAAATCAGTTATTAAATGACAAAGTTCTGAGGTAGCAAGCATAAAAAAATACAGTTGAATTTCGAATATCCAAACCTCTAGAACGAAGAGCCAAACATCGGGCTTAGTGGAGTGTCTTGGGAGTGGTCCTATGTCCAGCAATGAACTCATACCGGTTAATTAAAAAAAAAAAAAAAATTATGATGATGATGAGAACCTTCTCCTTTTTTGAAGTCGGTTGATTATGGAAAGGAACTTATAATAAATAAAAGCTTGTAAAAAAGGAACTTATTATGTACTCAACAGCCAGTCTTATACTTCAACCTTTTCAAACATAATCTAACTAAATTCGTATGAATCGGAAGTAAATCTCCAACAATAGTGTTTTAGTCACGTAGGAAGGTACATTATGTGACACAATGGCGAAAGCTGATTAATCTACCACAATGATCAAAAGAAGACTAAATCTTTGACAAAAATGTATACTCGTAGTTACGAAAGTAGCCCAGCAGTGGGCGGAATAAGGCTAAATTATGGTGATGACGTCATTGTGTCTGTGATATCTATTTGATTTGATACTGATGAAGAAGCATATGACTACGATTTGAAAGGGGAACAACATTTTTTTTTAAATATCTAATAAGCTATCGTTTAATAAGGCTACAATAGCCCAATGGATAAGGGCTCTGACTGGCGATCGAGAGGTCGTGAGTTCGATCCCTACCCCACCCATCGCACTATTGACGTGAACCCACTCCAGCGGTAAGCGATGACGTCGAAGATGGTGAACACGCTAGGCCTAGAATACTCTGACTCCTAAAGTTAAGGCTAGTGGTAAGCTACTTTTTGGTAGCAAGTCAGGCGGAACATCGACATAATGCACCTACCACCCGTGTACGAACACCTGTGATAGGATATGAACCGGTGACCTCTTGCTTAAAAATCAAGCCATCTATTCTTTAGGTCAACGGGGTTCAAAAGTAGTATATTTCGATAACGTATATATATATATTTGAATCTGTGAGCACAGTCTGTAAGTAACTGCTATATGAATCTGTGAGCACAGTCTGTAAGTAACTGCTATATGAATCTGTGAGCACAGTCTGTAAGTAACTGCTATATGAATCTGTGAGCACAGTCTGTAAGTAACTGCTATATGAATCTGTGAGCACAGTCTGTAAGTAACTGCTATATAAATCTGTGAGCACAGTCTGTAAGTAACTGCTATATGAATCTGTGAGCACAGTCTGTAAGTAACTGCTATATGAATCTGTGAGCACAGTCTGTAAGTAACTGCTATATGAATCTGTGAGCACAGTCTGTAAGTAACTGCTATATGAATCTGTGAGCACAGTCTGTAAGCTCGATCTTCGTTGACTCGTGCAAACATCTGTAAGCACAGTCTGTGAGCCCGACCTTCGTTGACTCGTGCAAACATTGGCTTATCATCTGTTCGTCTTTCTTGGAAGGCATGAATGTCATTGTAAAGTACAGTGTCACCAACTTACCTGTTCCGATGCAGCCATCGCTGGGGGACTACCATAGTCTTAATCCATAATACAAATACAAAATATCTTTATTGACAAAATGTATGGCACCTACACTTTTTTTGAATCCTAGGCTCCTGGACTAGTCAGCTGTGTTTCAGAAGCCAGTGGCTTCTCCCATTCTATTCATCTAACTAAATTATGTTCAAAAAGCTAATTAACAACATTTTAATTTAAGGACACTAAAACTATAATGTGAGCTTTTTATGATTCCGTAGTCCTGACAAGGAACCCTTATAGTTTCTTCATGTCCGTCTGTCTGTCTGTTCGAGGTTTTGCTAAGAGACCGTTAATACTAGAAAGCTGTAATTTTGTGGGGGTATGTATATTACGCCGACAAAGTGCTGAAATAAAATTGTGAAAAATTTTTTTTTTAGGATAGCTCCCCTATATGAGAAGTGGGGATGAATTTTTTCATCGCCTACCCCATCGTGTGGGGTATCGTTGAATAGGTCTTTTAAAATGAATGCTCCATTTACGAAATATGAAACTGTAAAGTACAAATTTTTGTTCCAGTAGGGCGTCCCCCCCTCTCTAAAAGCTAAACTACTGGCTTGAAAAATCTGGAAAAATTCGTGATAATACCGCATTTCATGAACTTTAAAGGAAAATTATAGCGGTTAAGATAACTTTATTAGTTTAGCAGTAATACTCGTTGAACTTGGGTGTTGGATAATTTTGTACCAAATACAAAATCCTTACAATAAATCCTTTAAAGTGACAAAGACGGAGTACCTAGTTGCTTGTTTAACGGGTAAAGACTTGCATTGAATAACAGGCTACTACGGATCCCTACACTGCGCGTGGCCCGACACTCACTTGACCGGTTATTCTAGTTGATGACGCTTTGATATCAACTTTCACCAATCTGTACATTTCAAAATGCAGTATCCTTTTTCTTCAACGATATTGTGGGAACATAGTAGCATTGACCTTATGCTGGTATATCTCCTGGAATCTGTAGAATACTCTACTCCTCACCAACTTACAGCAGAGATGTCAAGTTTGGGCTCATTGGAATGGTCTTAATGAACAGATTATACATAGATTAGTCGGGTGTTTTAAATTTTGTATTTAAGTATTATTTCTATCCACTTCGCTTTAACCCATCCATATAACTACAACACTTTTGTTTTTCATTATTATTATTTTTTTAATTCAAAGCAATAATTCATGTTTTTGTTATATTTAGAATTATTGTTATTGATTATGTTATTTGACGTGTGAAAGTACAGATTTTTGAAGTTATACTTCTTTTGGCGCGATAGAGAGAAATTATGAGAGTGAATTTTTACGATGCGCGCGCACACCGACACCTAAATTCTACACCGTGAAGTTAGTTCTAGGTGGCATGACTATGTTCAAGTTGTATATGTCATATTTAACGTCATATTTTTACGTTAATAAAACTTTTTTTATTTAAATAAAATCTTTTTGATTAATTTTAATATTTATCGTTAATCACTACTGCATTTTAGTTATTTTTTTTCCATACGCCACAGAAGTATAACTTCTAACGCGTGTACATAAGTACACACACTCTTTTTATTTGCCCATGCACTTTTTGACACGGGGGTCTTCAAATAACGAGTGAACAGGTATTTTCTATATAAGCGTGATACATCGTCGATCACATCGTCACTTAACATCAGTTGAGATAGTGGTCAAACACTTACTATCTAGTATAAAAAAATCCCTGACAACAGTTTCCAATCCAGATGTTTACACTCACTCAAAGCAAATTCAAAACGTTTGGTTGGAAAAGCTTTTGGTTTCAGTTTCTACCTACTGGATACCGATGGCCCAAAGCTTGCTTCGTCAAAGAGAGAAAGAGAGATACCGCTACACGACTTCGTATCATCATATCTTTTCCTCCGACGTAGTAAGCTTGAACCGACGATTGTTGTAGGTTATATGGTAGGCCTCTGTCTGAACAGATATGTTAGTCGTTTCTTCTTATTAATGATCTGTTCTGAGTAATGTCTTCTTTTGTTGCAGGTAACCGCTTGCAGTTGAAGGATGTGTGGTGTGGTAATGTTTGAAGAGACCTGTCATGTTTCCAGATATATTTGTGCAACTCAATGGCATCGGGCCAAACAAAGCGATGTAGGCGATATGCCACACAACACTTAGCAATTATTTCTGTAAAACAAACATAACTGAACTAGCTACGCCCCGCGGCTTTACCCGCCACATTCTAAAGTATTTGTAAAAATATCTTATGTGTTAATCCAGATTATAAATTATCTGTACGTATGCTAAATTGCATCCAAATCAGCCAACTGAATAGTTTTTGCAGGAAAGAGTAACAAACATACATCCATACATTTTAGTGTTCTTCCATCCATCTTTACAAACTTTCACATTTATTATTTTAGTAGGATTATTGTTCCTTTAAGCAACATTTATGAGATTGTCGGGCATATAAGAGTAAAGATCATATATAATAAAATAAAACGACATTATTTGATGTACCACAATGTGTTAAGCTCTGTTTGCGAATGCAATATTTGAGTACTACGATATTACTAAAAGCAGCTGTCCTTCGTGCGCGAACTAGGCGGCGATCAGAAAACAATTGAAAATCAGATCGCATACGCGCACGCGGACGCGGGACGCCGCGGTGTGGTACTTTAAGTAATTCCGACGCCATTTTTACCATCAAATAAACATTAAGTTTGTCCGTTTTTACACAAAATTTGTATAACACATAGGTGTTGTTACAAAACTTTACATATTAATCATGCAATTAATAAACGTTATTATTTTAACCTCGTTAGTTGTCTTAATAATTTTACAGGTATCCGAGAATCAAATATAATAGCTAAAAAACAATATGTACAAATCAATATATTTGCATAAATAAAACAAGAATAAAACTACCGAATCATACCAATCAGGAAGAGATCCGTAATGACGTGTTTAATTAATATAATTACATAAAACCTTGACCTAAGAACATACTTGTGGGTAGTCCGAAAACTAAGCATGCCTTTGAACTTGCCTTGACTTCCACGGGTTATAATTTTATGATATATTTGATGGGTAGTAATTGTTTTCACGGCGGCTGCCCATCAAAGCATAGTAAATAATTAAGATTTGATTGTATCATCACTTCTTTAGTTTTTACATGCAATATAAGTTGATAAATTCGTGACAACGAGCTTACTTTGAACTGAGGTCATGAGATATTCACCAGTGCCTCTCATTGTTCTGATCATCAACCCGTCTAATAAGTACCTGAGATTATTTGAGACTATTGTGTTCAACTATTGTTATAACTTTATTTTAGTCGCCCTGTTATGAGATGATTTAATATTAGATTAATCTTCGACGTGTCGGCAGAAATAGTAAGAGATCTTTTAACGGCCGTTTACGATAACATACTTACTTTTAACCACTAGTTAAAATGCTTAGCAGCCGTTGTTTTCTGCGTTTAAACAAGGAATAACTGTCAGCGATGATTAAATATCTGTCAGATATAAAGCATTTGAATTTTAAGTATTTTGTTTTTAAGCATTTTTTGATATTGAAAGGGCTGTAACTGGCAGTGATAATTTTGCTGGAAGGTTGAGATTGCAACTGCCTGTTTGAAGTTAGTTAGTTTTAGTAAATGGCTGTAAATGATAGATTAGAAGTAAGATGGTGTTAGCCTATTAGAAGACTATTATATCGATGTTCTGCCTGGCTATTGCTACCAAAAAGTAGCTTAGCACTATCAAGGAAAAAATCTGTAAAACAGATCATTGTTGGCCTAGCGTGTTCACCATCTTCTACAACATCATCGGTTACCACCAGGTGAGATAGTCAAACGCTAGCCTATAAGATATTGAAAAAAAGTAGTTACATAAAGCAAAGTAGATGACAGATATTGGATAACAAAGCGAGGCTTATCAGTATCACCCGTAAATAGACCGGCTGATAAAATAATTATTGAATTATCAAGTCTAAAATTATTACAATAGAAGCAATATCCATGTATCCAATATCCATCCAATATCGTGCTTTAACTCTTTATTTAACTCAATTAAAATTTAATTAATTAAACTTAATTTTAAAACTATACGATATTATATCTAATCACGACCGGTTGCTCCATGTGATTTAAGGACACACCTACAGACATTGCTGGGAATGAGTAAATGTACACAACACGATTTGATACAGCATACAGTGATGTGTGCTCTAAGGCACATACTTGTTGAGAAGATTTTTGGATCAAATGTTTTGAACTAAATCCTTGCTTGCTCTGGCTTGAAGGCTCTGGAATCTGATAGGGTCTCTAACACAAATACAATGTTATCAATGATTGCGACAAAATGTTTTATGTGATTCTCTTATTTCAACTTTGATTTCTTGTTATATAAGAATATCTTCTGTAACGTCTTCTACAACCAATACTACCAATAGCTTTGCATCAGTCGTCTTCTAGGTGTTGGTTTGAGGAGGAAATTGTATTATACTTATTCTTTCAACTAAAATGATCCGATTATATCATATAATTCGTAACGATTTATTTCATCTTCTGGACATCCTATTCTTTACGGTTTTTTAACAGATGAATTTCCGAACTGAGCTAAAACAATGGTCGAACAAACCACATTGCATAAGATGCCTGTACTAATATCACAAAGTGATCTTCAAGATTCCGTGAGCACTCTACTTGCTTCTACTCAACCTGCCCTTACCACAAAATGACATGTCTACTAAATCGATACCTCTACGCTCATGGTTGTGTAAATTTCTTATGACTTAAGTCAAAGTAGCAGGTTAAAGCGACGGTAAGGTCAGATCGCACCGTTTACATGGATGTATCGTGCAACAGTAATTCTGATGAATGCCGCCCGCACGAATAAGGTTTTAGGGTCACATGCTGTGTACTGGGACGCAAATGTGGCTTTTGTTTGGAGCTCATCCGTTTGTCTATTTATTGTTCGTACATTATAACGGAGGTATGTAAATACTTTTTAACCGACTTCAAAAAAAGGAGGAGGTTTCTCAATTCGACCGTATATTTTTTTTTTTTTTTTTTTTTTTATGTTTGTTCGCGGATAACTTCGTCGTTTATGAACCGATTTCGATTATTCTTTTTTTGTTCGAAAGGAGATATCCCAAGTGTGGTCCCATGGTAATTTTATTGAGGTATGATAAGTATCTCCAGAGATATTGAGATAAACATCTCAAAATTGGTACTGAAAATGAATAGCGCGGCATTGAAGTCGGTTGTTTTTTAGTTTTTAAACGATATTATTAGTGTATTGTACATAGCTTTAAATGTGTCTATGGGCTAGTATTTGAAATTTGATTTTTACGCTTAAAGAACATTTTTACGTAGCGGATAAATTAATTTTACTACTGGTGGTAGGAACAAAAGTAGCTTACCACCATCAAGAAGAAAATCTGCCGCCATATCATTACGGTGTTCCGGCAGCACACAGCCCTTGTGAGTCAAAGTATTCTAAGCCTAGTGTCCACCATCTTCGACTACCAGGCGAAATAGCGGGCAAACCCTAGCCATGTTGTAAAGAAAAATCTCACGCAATCTAAAAAAGGAGTTACTATTTTTATTGAAACAATTTTGATTGGAATTTGGTAGGTATTAAAATAATATTAGCAGGCGTTTGTAATTGTATCCTTTTGAATGAGTATGAAAATGAATAGCTTTAAATACACCACACCAAATACTTCCATACACTCAGTAATTTACTCCTTCTGAAAATACCTACATCATATTTTGAATCGATTATCGTAATTATATGTTTCGCACTGTGCATCAGATACCTATTAGAATCGTGAATCTTTATAGCAAAAACATATATTGTACATAATTTATTGATGTACGTAAGTATTTTGGAAATGATTCTGAGAAGGACGATAATAATGACAAGCTGTTCAATGAGATCACTGCAGGACTTTATATCCACAGAGTGATTCATATTATATCTTTAATCGAACATATCATAAGGAGGTATATTCCCAACGTCCACCACTAGGGGACATTAAGGATATACTTATGATACATGTCAATATCATTTATATTTCCTCAAATTGCAGAAATTTATGCACCGCGCGCATTTACCATTTTTTTCACCTGTCCCTATCTAATGCCATCTATAGCCAGTCTGTGGAAAACATCTATCCCCGCCCCGCCACCGCTTTTGGTAGTGGTTTTCTTGTAATGAGGTGTGGTACCAAATTCGAGGTGCTGTATAAAAAGGTCTGCGCTTCGTGTTGCGTTACTTCAAGTCGAATTTGATAATTGAAGCTAAGAAGTCAGTGGTATTCAAATATGAATGCTTAGCCATGAAATTTCGAAACCTCAATTTATTTATAACTGTTACCTCTACTCGTATACTGACGAGGATGTCCGAAATCCATACTTGCTATAGAGTTCCTGTGGAATATATTATATTTGCATTTATTATTATAGTGCGCCATAAAAGGAATCCTATACATATGCGCGTGCATGTATTTAACTTCTTTTATCAGTGTGTGTTGTATAATTACAAAGTTAACTTCCATTTAATAATTAAAATTCAATTAATTGGCTCGAATTCATTACCTTTGACGGCCAAGTCACGACTAGATTTTGTATGTTTTATATTGTATCGTTTTACATTTTTGATACTATGTTAATTGTTAAGATTTGTAAGTTTTTACTGTAGATTTTTTGGTGTGATATATGTATGTATAATCCATTGAATATCCATAAGCTAACGGATTTCGTGAGAAGATCACATCTTGTTGTGTATAAAATATTAAGGATTCTGGTCATTTAGTTTTGTCCAATAAAATACATACACATATTAAGCATTAATATTTCTGTGGATACATAATAATATTTCTGTGGATAAATAATAATATTTCTGTGGATAAATAATAATATGTCTGTGGATAAATAATAATATTTCTGTGGATAAACATATACGACCCAATGGTTCACCTCCAAATACAATGTTTTAACTGAACACTTACAACTATCACATGTCACCTATGTCACCTCTGCCCTATAAGGAACCCTAGCATGCTAAATTTTACATTATCGTTCTTAAGAGGAAACGCGGGGTGCACTTTTCCATACAAATGTGTTCCCCCGTTACCTCCCTGGAAAATGCATCTATAGCAAAATTTGTTTCAATAAAAAATCAAAGTCTGCTGTAAGCTACGCCCCTATCATTTTCTTTTTTTTACAAACCATTTGAAAATAGAAATATGACACTTAAAAAATCTTAAAGAGGAGATTATAATACTTATATTTTTTTATGCAATTGGTTGGTCAAAAAAAGAAATTGATAGGGGCGTAGCTACAGCAGACCTTGATTTTTTGTTGAAACAAATTTTTCTCTAGCAGCATTTTCCAGGGAGGAAACGGGGGAATACATTTGTATGGAAAAGTGTACCCCGCGTTCCCTCTTAATAGTTCATGTGATTGCTTGGTCAGTCGGTTGATCAGTTTTATCAAACCATTCTTTAAACAAATATTATTTAGTCCCAGTTTCACCGATTCCTGATAGCGCTAATATGAAGATATCTGACAGATTTTTGACAGCTTTTATATGGCGCCATGTGTTAGATAACTATCTAACGCATTATCAGGAACCAGTGAAACTGGCACTTAGTGTAGTATTATAAAAGAATCGTCTGACCAACAGAGATGACCATTGCTTAATTATTCTATCATTAGCTCCGTAGGCCGACACTGAAATATGTCTTAATGATAAATGTTCGCTTTAGCCTTGTTTGCTTTCCACTTTGATAAATGAACAGATTCGGACAATTAGCTAATGGCTTTAACACTTCACTAAAGGCTTATGTATAATTATGTGATTTGAAATAAATATAATACTCAGTCAGCAATTTAAAAACATTAAAAAGCATTTTTAGAGTTGTGATTTATATAGTTATTTATGGTAACGTTTGACGTTTTAAAATAATACATTAAATAACCTATAACCGATATACTTATAAGAGAAAGAACCTGATGACAAAATTCAGCCTGTTTGTAAGTAATGTATGTTACGTGATAAATTGTCGCGGCTATTATGTAAACTAATCCAAAAGCTTAATTGGCGAAACAAGTACATAATAGCAATAAATGTTGGGACTACTTTCATTACCTACTTTAGCTACTGTACAATCACAATCTACTTCAAACAAAAAAGGAGTGTGTGTACTTATGTACACGCGTTAGAAGTTATACTTCTGTGGCGTATGGAAAAAAAATAACTAAAATGCAGTAGTGATTAACGATAAATATTAAAATTAATCAAAAAGATTTTATTTAAATAAAAAAGGTTTTATTAACGTAAAAATATGACGTTAAATATGACATATACAACTTGAACATAGTCATGCCACCTAGAACTAACTTCACGGTGTAGAATTTAGGTGTCGGTGTGCGCGCGCATCGTACCGCCTAGAACTAACTTCACGATGTTAAATTTAGGTTTCGGTGTGCGCGCGCATCGTAAAAATTCACTCTCATCATTTTTCTCTATCGCGCCAAAAGAAGTATAACTTCAAAAAATATAAGACTAAACTCTTATACCTACTTGACAGTTTTATTTAAAACTTATTAGTCAATGTCGGAACCAAATCCGGTTTATAAAAGTCACTAATTGCAGCACTTTGGTCATTTTACAGCTATTTCGGAACCATCGTAAACTTCGCAACTGTAACAAATCTAGACCAGAACGATGATAAATTAAAAAGATAAATAAAATTGCAATGCCGGTTTGGTAATTAGTTTATGCAACTGTATATACATAGAGCTACGTGAACGTGTATATTATGTTGAGCAGATGGAGATGGCCAAGAAAGACATTATTAAAAACAACCATAAAAGATTCACAGTGTACAGTAGCAAGCCTACAGATCCTCAGTACTAGTACCCTAGTAAAGACAGACCCTAAATCGTTTTTCAACTCTACTACTCGGTTCTGGTGCAACCATAAAGTGCAACTTACAAGACCACCCAAATTAGAGTTGTGGATCAATACAAGATTAAAACGAAATTTCATCCAAATTGGTCGAATCGATAGTTGACAAACAAACGAATATACATTGACTTTTGCATTTTTTGTATAAGAGTTTTGATGTAGTAGTCATTGTCATTTAATTTAAGTTTTTTAATTACATTATTACAGGTTTTTTTTCACCATGCAGCTCCGACAAACAAAGCTTTTTTTATCGAAGATTTTTTGTCATCGACATAAACATTTAAAATATATTTCCTAATTCCGAATGTTCAGAGGGCGATACAAATTAAACAAGATTCTGCAAGACTTCAAGACGATTTTACGGTTTGCTTGAGCAACTTACTTGCGTCACTGTTTACAGAGTGAGCTAACGCTGATTTGAATTACTTATGTCTTGCTTTTTGTCGCCTCGTGTGTTTGTTTGAATACTCTAGCTGAGTACATTAGTAGTACAATTGTCATATGTGCGAGACGTAAACATTCTTGTGACTTAATTCATAATTCATTCGTTTATTGCGTTCTCTAAATGTTCATAAAAGATCTTATAAATAAATACAGTACATTAGAGACCCTTATAGATTAAAGACGGGAATTGAACGTGACTTACGCGATGTCGATATAGCGATCGACATATGTTTCGGCCTCATCCGGAGGTCTTCTTCAGGATCTTGAGTGCGGGGCGCTCGCCGACGCGTTCAGCCTCGCACTGCGGGCCGCTGCTCGTGCAGCGCGGGCGGACGGAGCGGGCGGCGGCGGCGGTGGTGTTGGTGGGGGGTGATGATGCGGTGTACATGGAGGTGCGGGATTAGGTTGGAGGGATTTGTCTTCATCACTGCTGTTTTCTTCAGACGAAACCACATCTAACCGGCAGACGGAACTCAAGGTGTCCTCCTCACTGTTGCCACTGGTAACGTGCTTTCCATGAAGAACGGTTTTCCACGTATGTGACTGGTACCACCCTCTGTCTCTGTTGAAGTTACGACGACGACTAATCTCAATGGCTTCTCGGATTTTGCGGGGCACAAAGTGCTTTTCACGCGCCAAAATCCGTGCCTTGTCAAATCTGATGTAGTGCGTCATCCCAGATGTGAGAGCGTGCTCTGTCACTGCCGAGCTGCCGCTGTTCACGTTCTTCATGGATTGGAGACCCTGTCGGGCACAACAATATTAGAGCAGAGGAAGGCTAATTATTAAAATGTAATTTAGTACATATTTGAATTTTATTTTCTGCATTACATAATACTATTATTTTGTAATTATTAATTTAACTATTATGTCAATTTATTATACGTCAATTTGAATATTATATCATAAGTGAATTTGAATATTATATTATAGTAATTTTACTATAAACAATTTCTTCAACCGATCGTAAGCAAAACGATCCGTTCTTATGTTATAGGAACCGGACCTTAGTCTGTGACCAGATGGAGTGACGATATACGCAAAGCGATGGGCAGTGACTGGAAAGAAGAGCTGAAAATCGGGCTCAGTGATGTATCTTGGGAGAGACCACGTCCAGCTGTGGACTGATACGGCTGATTATGATGTTTTAGATAAAATATGAATAGAACGAAATGTTGGCTAAAGTTTAATTTACATTTGTGGTAGGTTAATAAGTTTGACAATTTAAATAAAAGAGCCCCACCATCGCAGGGGAGACGAACTTACATGGATGATGTTGACTTTGTCATCAGATTCGGGATATATGGCAATTACAAAGCTACCACTTACTTTATCTTCTACAATAGTTAACTTCTTCCATTTGCAAACTAAAACGAGCGGTGTGTTTGAAGTTCAAAAGATCACGAGCGTAATTAGTAAAAACTAATTTTGATGCGGTGGCAAAAAGCACGCGACTCCAAGGCCGCTGAGAAATCTGCCATTTCGGCTTGCCTGTCGTGAACTTTACATACAACTTTGTCTTATTCAATATTTATTAAATGTGTAGGTAGGGTCTGAAGTACTTCACCGCTGCTGGGAAGTTTTTACTCTGTAGAGTACTATTTCCAGGACTCAAGTTATTAGGTTCAAACTCAATTAAGAGATCCAAAGAATTAATATACCCCTAAAACCAGATGAAAGGATTTAGTGTTGAGACACATGGAGTGAGTGCGTGCTTTCAGAAACTGCCGTAGAGGATAGAGCGAAATAAATAACTGGAAAACAGACTCCACCATCAAGACGGGATGAGTGAGAAATGCGAGCGAGGAAAGGACTCACCTCAACAGATAAGATAATTTCCCGATCGAAACTGATTTGAGACCATCGATGATAGACTTTTAAGTCAATGGATTACATAGTTTATAAAATTCAGTCATCTGCTGGCTAAATAGTTGTATGGAGTTTCTAGGTCAATTTGTTTTATAACTTTGACAAAGTCCATCAAATTTTACACAGTACATCTAGGTTTGTGTTTTCGCGTTTTGTACCGTTCTGGAATATTAAGTATTGAATAAATTATTCACGTATCGTGTTTCCGTTATCGCGTGTAGTCTCGGGTTGAATGGTCTTCAATAAACGCTCAATCGTGATATTAAACGTAAGGTTAAATCATTCTAGTGTATCGCTTGTCATTTTCAGTACCAAGTTAGAGGTGTTTATCTCGATATCTCTGGAGATACTTATCAGATCGTAACGAAATTTGGTTTTTTGCATTCGGTTGTTTTAGTTTTTTTAACGATGTCAAATTATTCATTTTTAGGGTTCCGTAGCCGAATGGCAATAATTTATGATTTTACAAAACGAAAAAACCGACTTCACATGCTGCGATAGTGAAAATATCCACTAGCCATAATCATGTCATCGAGGCATCAAATTTATTATCTGCATATTTCCAGAAATGATTATCAGATTTCGATAAAAATTGAAGGGACCAAACGGGAAGCATAATCTCTCAAACAAGTTTTTTTTTCAAATCGGTTAAGATTTGACGGAGTTCTAAGGACAAACATTAAAAAAAAAAAAAAAAACACTTTCAACGAAAATTGGTTTGAACGAGATATAAACAGCAGTTTTTGAGATATAGCTCATTTTCAAAACCGCAAAAATAACTTTGTTTCTCATACAAACACTACAAAAAACAAAGTTAATTTTTGCTGGCGAAAAATGATAGTTATAAAATAATATACTGTGTTAAGGAACCCTACTAGTGCGAGTCCGACTCGCACTTAGCCAGTTTATTATTTCTTTATTCACTTAGTTAATTTGGCATTTCTGTAAATATAGTATACACTCTGCAGTTTTATTTCCTAATCAAAGAGCATTCACCTTGCCTCGTCCAACATTACGTTCAGATGAGTTATTTTCATATTCCCAGTCATAATCTAACCAACGTCAGGGTCTGTTTCCTTTGTATTATATTGTCTAATTTGTCCACTCTTTTGTATAGACCAGCCTTCAACGAGTATTAAATTAACGATTGTTTTAAACTGAATACTTTAGGTGGCCTTCTGCTAATCAATGTACATTGAAACAAGGTATGTTCCCACGATTTTCACTGTAGTACCACTTACCTAGTAACTGCTATATAATCTGTGGTACTACAACCCAGTACGACCTTACTGTATACTACCACCTCTATTTGTTTGTCGTGGAGGAAATTAATTAAATAGACGTCTTTTCACAATGGAAGAGCTAATTTGTAGTACTTAATTGAGCCTTTATAAAACGTAGTATAAAAGCTTTTTAATTTGTAAAGCTGTGAATTAATCATTAGGTCTGTGTGACTCCACCATAAAAGTTATGTTTTAATTTAAACTTTGTAGTTGATTACCCGCGATTCACCTGCGCTAAAAGTGTCATGTCTTATTCTACTGTCCTGGCTATCCCTGTGCAAAATTTCAGCCAACTCGATCGAGCCTTCTTTCGACACGCGCCTATTCGTAGTCTCTACTTAAAAATGTATGTATGTTCAACAACCTAAGTTTTTGATCAAGGACAACAAATAGTAATCCTTTTTCTCCCTGTACAGGTAGTCAATTAATCAGTTTGCCAATGTTATGACATAAATTGTTCCTATATACATACCTATATGTAATTGATAAATAGCTACTCTACGAACTACTTTCTCTAGTAATGTAGAACATTCATCAGTCTTACTAATATGTATATCAATAATAATTTGAAAGCTTAGACTTTCTTTTAGATTCTGTATCAGATAAAATGTCATTGCTTTGCGTTGGTGTACACGGAGCGAAATGAAATTGGATTTTTGTTACAACAATGAACAATAATGAATTAAACATAGCATTATTATATGTACTACAATAACATAATGTTCAAGTAGTTAGTGTGTAAATAAATTTCAAATGATTAGTTCCTAATGGATTAGATTAGAAGATTAGAAGATTTTATAAAGTGCTAATTAAGTATATTATGTTTCTTGAAGTGTTACACATTTTATATTTTTGTAAATTGTTAAACACAATGAGTCCGGACCCCTGCTATCCAAAAATGTCATCGTGCCGTTCGAAATAAGTAATCATAGATGGCGCCACCAATGCATAATTGGGTTAAAAAATGCAATCTACTAATTTCGTCGTATCGACGGATCGGACCGTGGCTTTGGCAGAGCACCTGTATCCGGGGAGTGCGGGTTCGAGTCCCGTCGGTACGATGAATTTTTGGATTGTGTTTAACAATTTATATACGTATATTTTTAGTTAAGACGTTGTCAATACACATTAGCAACGCAAGCTGCAAACAAAACCTCGGGGCCATAATTGATAACTATAATCATTACTATCAAGAAGAAACATTTTGGAGGCGAAAAACATCTCACATAAAATACTAGTTGCACCGCGCGGCTTTGCCCGCGCTTAATCATTGTTGTAAAGATAAACCTTCCTTTTAAATCAGTCTATCTATTGATGAAAATTGCATTAAAATCCTTTGCGCAGTTGATAATATCTAAGCGTACAGGAGTGACTATGTTTTAACCAACTGACAACTGACTATGTAAAATGTATGCATTACAACATAATAATAATAATAAAAATATAATGCCCCATCAATGGGGATTAGTGAACGTTTTTTCCACAAATCCCCATTGCCGTCCCATGGCGCTCTTAATGGAGATTAGTTTAGTGAAAATCGTCTATGAAGACGTGGTTTTCTCGCTGTTTAAACGTACGGACACACCGCAGCGTCTTGAGTGCGCGATCTAAGCGGCGATCAGATAGCATAGTAGTATTTGTAAAGACTGGTTCACACTAAACGCGATCAGAAAACAATTGAAAAGTACTGAGATCGCGCCCGCAGATCGTAGGACTCCGATGTGTGGCCTACCTTTACGCAATCATATGGTAAAGTTACAAAAAGTCGTTAAATATTTCTTCATTGTCATAATCATGTTCAGCTTGTCCCCGCCCATATACTAATCGAAATGAACATCTGTAAGATCAACAACTCTCTGTCGGTAACAACATCAACTTGTCAGTAGTTGTCAGCAAAAAGTCAAGACAATACAAAATGGCTGCATATTTGCTGCTCAATGGCAATTATTTCAAATTCAGTCTGTACATTGTCCAGACTTCCTGAGTAGATTATTGATATAATTATATAATTACAGTAATGTAGAGATCAGATGCTGATGGATGCCTCCGATCTCATGATGCCATTGTGTGGTATTTCAACTATTAAAAGTTTGCAATTATACTTACATCAAAATCTATGTTGTGTCTTATGTAAAATTTAATCACTATTGTACCCTATTCTGAGTTTTCAACCGACTTCACAAAAAAGGAGGAAGTTCTCAATTCGCCTATATTTTTTTAAAATGTTTGTTATCTGAGAACTCCGTCAATCTTAACCGATTTGATTAAATATTTTTTTATGTTTGAGAGTATTCTTCCCGTTTGGTCCCATTGTAATTTTATCGAGAGATCTCGATAAAATTACAATTCAACAATTCTGGAGATACTTATCAGATGATAAGTATCTCCAGAGATATGAAGATCTTAAATTATCAAGTGCAATGAAGCGTATTTTCAACCAACTTCTAAAAAGAAGGAGGTTCTCAATTCGTCTGTATGTTTTTTTGTGTATGTTACGCGATTACTCCGTCAATTCTGAACCAATTCGAATTATTCTTTTTGTAATCGGTAGGGTACGTTTCCGAGGTGGTCCCATTGTAATTTCATCAAGATCTGATAAACATCTCTAGAGATATGACGATAAACGTCTGAAACTTGGTACTGAAATTGACTCGCGGGGCATTGAAGTCGGTTGTTTTAGTTTTTAAACTATCTTAATTATATCTATCTATCTATGTTGTAGGGTTCCGAGTGGCATTTGTAATTTGGTGAGTTTTTATTATTACGATTGCTTTACTTTAACTCTACTCTAGCTTCTCTAGCGGTACTATGATAAAAGATAATGGAGGGATGCAAACGGTAGTGTTAATATTTTGCCAAAAAATATTTTTATTAACGTGTATGTGTAAAATACCTAGTCATTATGATAAATATAATGACTTGTTTTGTCTTATACCTAAACATGTAATTATACCCGCAATCCAGACTATTATTATAAAAACTTTTGTAACTCTGTCACTCTGTCTGTTTGTAACCTAATCACGCCTAAACGGACGATCCGATCTAATTGAAATTTAACAAGGAGATACTTAGCACATAGGCTACTAAATTCTTAGTGTAAGTACGTAAACAAAGTCGCGGGTATCAGCTTGTGTACATTTAAATTTAAATAATCAAGATCAGATAGTTAATGCGTCGAGCAAAAAAAACATCATTCTTGAAACATTCAAAGATTTTAAGATTGTAAATCACACAATCACATACATACAATACTTATATGTTCCTAAATATTGTAGTTATAGTTAGTATAGGTAAGTAATTATAGTAATAACAAAGCGGCATCACCTCAATGGCTAAGGTGTCGGACTTGCAATCGAGAGGTCGTTCGATCCTCACCCATTGCACTATTTTCGTGAACCCACTCCAGATACAAGCATATTTAGCTTAGTTGGAGGGGAGACTAGACTAAACAACAAGACTTCTAGTGATGTGCAACCCACATTGCTAGTAAGCTTTAAAAAAATAGTAAATACCTACCTAAGATCAGTTACAAAGAAACTTTAAATAAAGCGTACATTGAAGGTAAGATTAATAACTACCTACACAGTAAGTAATGCTATGTTACAATATTGCGGATATGTTTTTTGTACTTAGCTGCTATTGTATGTTTATTTAAAGTCGTTATTTATGCTTATTTATTGCTAGCCGGAAAGATGTTCGAGTTTAAGATTCGGAATTTTAGGTAAAATTAACTTAAGGATGAATATGACCTTGGTGTTTTTGTTTTTCTGATATCCTCCTGGGTTTAATTGTAAAATTGGTAAAACTGGACATTGTTTTTATGTTTCGTTTTTGGATAAACTTGTTTTTGCGTACTTATCCTACGTTTTTATTGAGATCTTTCTGAGTCACAATAACAAACGAATAGTTCAATGTTTTTAAAATGAAGACACTACTCCCTATACCCTATGTACCTGTAGCCTATGTACCACCTTATGTTTTTAAGTTAGCGCCTCAATAATAAAATAGTTTTTTAAATAGTTTTTTTTTTGAGGGCCCGGTGGCGTAATCGGGAGAACGTTCGGCTTTGATGCCGTGGTACCGAGTTCAAACCGCCGTGCACCAATGGATTTTTCTATCGAAAAATTTATGTGCGCTTCTCACAGTGGCCCTCCGGTGAAGGAAAACATCGTTAAGAAACCAACAACCCCCGCATGGTGGTAGGACACTATCTAGTGTCCGCCTGGCCAGCTACCACCCTCAAGTTAGAAAATCTGCCACCAAAACATCTAATGTGTTCCGGCAGCTATCCTTGAGAGCCAGTTCCCATTCTAGGCATAGCGTGCTTACCATCTTCGACCGCATCATCACTTACCAACAGGTGAGATAGTGGTCAAACGCTAGCCTATAACGTATAAAAAAAAAAAAAAAAAAAAAATAGTCCGATTTAAAGGCATTGAAGTATTTTACTGTTTTATAAGCTCGACAACTATTTTATAAATAACTACTGTTACCCGCGACTTCGTTCACGTACACCAAGAATATAGTAGCCTATCTTCATTATCATGCTATAAAGTAGGTATAGCCTTGTTAAATTTCAGTAAGATCGGATCGTCCGTTTGTGATTAGTGAAGAAACAGACGGAGTTACTAACGTTGTATATGTTATAAGAATGGATTAGTTAACATATTAGAACCATCACCTCCCACTTACATTTTATCTTTCTTGACACCTTTTATTTCGGCGCGACAAAAGACTAGATTCTATTTAAGTGTAAATCTAGATAGAAATACAGTTAACAAGTCATTTATAAAAGAGTTCGATGCCTCTACAAAAATAATAGGTAACCTAACTGGTCGTCCGAGAATTATATACAATGTTTTAAATAATTCTATATATTTGACTAGAGAAACAGTTGTAGCTGACAAGTCTATGAATATTAAAATAATACATTTTTATAAAAAACATTCTAGCAATAAATTAGTTTATCAGGATTTTGACAGTTTTGTTTGAATAACTCGTTGTGTTAACTGTTTTACGCGTTTTTATGAAATTGCGTGAATTATGTGAATAAAGTTTTGTAATTTGTTATGCTATGTATATTATACAACTATATGTTATCATTAACAAAGTGTCATAGAAAAAGGTTTTTATTAATAAGACTCGAATAAATTTATGCTATTATATTTTTTTACGAACCAACCCGACGAATATTTAAGTGACCTTCGTACAAAAACAGAATTAAACATTTTAAAAATATGCATGCGCAAATATGTCTTAAATAGCCTTGAGATTCTTTGACCTAAAATACTTACGCTTTTTTTTGTATAATCAGAGTCTTTGTCCTGATACAGTGATGGAAGACGACTTAATATCATCATAGCTAGCACAGTAAAATAGGACATACAATACAAAAATATGCGGGCGAAGCCGCGGAAGCGGGACGCATCTAGTGAAACATATATTTTAAGTGACTATCGATACGAGTTTTATTTACAGGAATGAGTCATCGTCTCATCCAGAAAAAAACCGTCTTCTTTTAAATGAAGTTAGTTGTTACACTTACACGCATGAACTTTATTAACCTTTCAAGATACGTTGCAATAATGTTGACACTTTCGATTTTGGGCGAGTTTTCCTTGAGCCCTGCATTTTTGTGATAGAGAACAGGTTTGAAAGAAATTGTTTATCGAGGGTAATGAAACTATAAAAAAAACTCGTTTGTAAAAACGTGTTTTGAAAAAAGAAACAATAGGTCATTATCGATGTTTGTGTTTTAAACGAATATAAAATTGATGCATACTTTTTAGAGGATGCATACTTTTTTTTTACAAGAAATGTTCATGTCTAGTGGTCTGAACATAGCGTCGTAAAGAATTTCTTGTTCTAATAATTAAAGGGTAAGTATCTTAAACGTTTAAAAAAATCATAATTTAATTTTTTTTTAAAAGCGTTTCCGTATTCACCGTATAGGCCTAATATAGGCCAAATACTTGATGGAAGAAAAACAGAACTAAAAACATACACAATAATTTAAGATCGTTTAAAAAACTAAAAGAACCGACTTTAAACATCTGCATCGCGCTAGTCAAAGTAGCCAGTAGACGCAGTAACTATTACATAATCTGTGCCAGTAGTAAGTCGTCGAGATAAGTAAATGCGTCTTAATACAAATGTTGATATATTAAAAATCGGCTCGGCCGATTTCGTTAAAATTTCAATGGGACCACCTGGGAATGTTACCCTTTGAAACAAAAAAAAAATCCAAATCGGTTCAGGCATCTTCGAGTAATAACATAACATAACAGTGAACATTAATTAAAGAAAAAAGGTTCCGACGAAATGAGAACCTCCTCATTTTTTGTGAAGTAAAAAGAAAATAATTTTGAGAAATAGTTAGTTTAATATTTCTATAAAAATTCAAACAAAGGATTTCAGTATTCATAATAATACATTATTTTAATTTAGTTTAACCTTGTTATGGTACAATAGCTTCCAAACGATTATTATGTCACGACATTACAAGACATACAATCAATGCGCCCGCGCACCAATTACAACTATTTCATTTTTTGCGTTCGATGATCTATGACTTTGTTTATATTATATAATGACTACCGCCATTATGTGGTTATATCGAACTGTTCAATTGTGAATAGGTTATTTATTGTACTAAATATTTACTGCTCCATTTGTATGGATGTTAATTATAAAATAGATATGCTTTTTATCTTAAAAACAATGATTTATAACTAGGCACTTTATATTATGAAGACACGGTCATTGAAATATTTTTTTAATAAATTCTTTCAGTTAATGGTAAGGATCCAATCTGCACAAACTTTAAAAAAATCTTCTATTACGAACGATTTTGTAACGGACACAATCCAGTATTTGCTCTCTCTCCAGGCTCTACTGGATTTCATACCATCTTCACAGTTTCATGGTATGACTAACTCATAGTTAGGTATACTGTGCCATCATGTTGTTTTGCATTTATTACGACTTCCGCTACTTAAACCGTTACAACTAATTCAAAAAACATATTATCACTGTGCTATAAAAATGTACAAACCAACATTAAACCGTAAAATAATTTCTATTTAATTATCACGGCGCTCATAATCACACACTTACGTAACAAGTACAGTAAAAGGAAATTACCAAAAGACATGAGAATTTCTCTTGTCAAGTACATACGAACATAGTGCACACGGAAGAGTCGTGCCGATCGATCGTGACTTGTCCGATCAGATCGACAGGCGATCGATGTGGCCCTACAGCGACGTGTACAATTAGATCGACTTCTAAGGGCCACCGCAAACGAGTAACGCGCAACAGCTACAAAACGCCATAGTACTGCGGATTGCATCTTTTTTCCATTTGGCTTATTATGAACTTAGTGCATGGTTGAAGCCGGTGGTCGCTGCATGCAACGAAGTGCAGCATCTCGCTCGATGTGATCGCCACCTATTGACAAATGTTCTATATATATCTACCAGAAGTTCCCCGCGGCCTCGCCCGCGTTGAAGACTTCTTTTATTTACTTAAAACTTTTATTTTGCAAAAACCTTTTTATCATAAAAATCAATCAAAGAAGTAAAATCCAAATCGGTATATATAGACCATATTGATTTTCAGACATTTTTACCAACCCCTTGCAAAAATCCTGCAACATGTATTTACTTATTTATTTACGAAAGTACTTAAGTAAATCTATAAGTTTATATCTAATACTATAAGAATCTTTGTCCTGACATACTGACTGACTGACTCACTGACAGACAACGCACAGCCTAAACCGCTGGTCGTAGAGACTTGAAATTTGGAGGGTATATTTGCCTTAGTATGTAAGGGTGTACTAAGAAAGGATTTTCCAAAATTCACCCTTTAAGGGGATGAAAAGGGGGTTCAAAGTTTGTATGGAGAAACAAGATTAGATAGACTTTTCTATCCGAAACTTCACACAAGTGCTTCAGTAAAGAAATAAGTAAATCGTGTTTTAGGTTTTTTTGAAATTCAACCCCTAAGAGGGTGAAATGGGGTAACAAAGTGTGAAAATCAATATTGTTTCGGATTGCGCTGAAATTTGGCATGCAGATAGTTATTACGATGTTAGTTCCTTTTGAGAAAGGACTTTTCAAAATTCACCCCTGAAGGGGATGAAACGGGGGTTCAAAGTTTGTATGGAGAAACAATATTAGATAGTATTTTCTATTCGAAACTTCATACAAGTGTTCCAGTAAAGAAATAAGTAAATCGTGTTTTAGGTTTTTTTGAAATTCAACCCCTAAGAGGGTGAAATGGGGTAACAAAGTGTGAAAATCAATATTGTTTCGGATTGCGCTGAAATTTGGCATGCTGATAGTTATTACAACGTTAGTTCCTTTTGAAAAAAGGAGTTTTGCAAAATTCACCTCCGAAGGGGATGAAACGGGGGTACAAAGTTTGTATGGAGAAACAAAATTAGATAGTCTTTTATATTCGAAACTTAACACAAGTACTTAAGTAAGTAAATACGTGTTTCAGGCTCTTTCGAAATTCCACCCCTAAAATGGTGAAGTGGGGTAACAAAGTCTGAAATTAATATTGTTTTAGATTGCGCTGAAAATTGGTATGCAGATAGTTATTTTTATTTTTTATCCGCTAAGAAATAATTTTTCAAAATTCCCTCTTCAAGGGGATAAAGCGGGGGTTCAATGTTTGGATAGTCATTTTATTTGACATTTCACACAAGTACTTCTGTAAATAAATAAGTAAATACGAGTTCCAGACTTTTTCAGAATGCTAAGAGGATAAACTGGGGTAACAAAGTCTAAAAATCAATATCGTTTCGGATTGCGCTGAAATTTAGAATAGTTATTATGACGTAGGTATCACAAAGGATTTTCTAAAAATTCCTCCCGGATACGGAACGGGGAATCATAGTTTGTATGGCAAAACAAGATGAGATAAAGTACGTGTTGTAGGACTTGGACGAAATGGGGTAGGCAACAAAGTCTGAAACTTTGGGTTTTTCGGGTTTTATAAAATATATGAATCCTGAATTGCCTTAGTGACGCGATAACATGAAAACGGGTGAATCGATTTGGCTAATTCTTATTTGATGTCCTTAATGATAGAATCGTTATTATTGTTATATACCGGCTGTAATTCACGTACCTACTTTCAGTCGAATTTGTGTGACCTCACTTCCGAGGAAGAGCGATGGACTCGCTCGAAACCTAGGTCGAGAAAATTCGACTAAAGGTACGTGAATTATAGCTGGTATATAACAAAAATAATGTTACAAATTCACGATAATTGTAAAAGATAGAATCGTTTTTACAAAAGAAAAGTTTTACGTAAATAAAAGAAGTCTTTAACGTGGGCGAAGCCGCGGGGCACTTCTAGTATATAATTAAAAATAATAAGTTATATTTGGGGGTATTTTTATAAAATCCTTTCTAAGCGGATACCTATGTCATAACAACTATCTGCATTCTACATTTCAGCGCAATCCGAAACAATATTGATTTTCAGACTTTGTTACCCACTTCAAAATGCCACCCTAAGAGGGGTGGCATTTTGAAAAAGCCTGAAAATCGTATTTAATTATTTATTTACAGAAGTACTTGTGTGAAATGTTGGATAAAATGATTATCCAAACTTTGAACCCCCGTTTCATCCACTGCAAGGGTGAATTTTGGAATATCCTTCCTCAGAGGGAACTAACATCGTAATAACTATCTGCATGCCAAATTTCAGCGCAATCCGAAACAATATTGATTTTCACACATTGTTACCCCATTTCACCCTCTCAGGGGTTGAATTTCGAAAAAGCCTTCAACACGTTATTACTTATGTATTTATTGAAGCACTTGTGCGAAGTTTTGAACAGAAGAAACTATCTAATCTTGTTTCTCCATACAAACTTTGACCCCCCTTTTCATCCCCTTAAAGAGTGAATTATGAAAAATCCTTTCTTAGTGGATACCTACGCCAAAATAACTATCTGCATGCCAAATTTCAGCGCAATCCGAAACAATATTGATTTCAGACTTTGTTACCCCACTTCACCTTTTAGGGGTGGCATTTCGAAAAAGTCTGAAACACATATTTACATATTTATTTACTGAAGCACTTGTGTGAAGTTTCGAATGGAAAAAACCATCTATCTAACTATCTAATCTTGTTTCTCCATACAAACTTTGAACCCCCATTTCATCCCCTAAAAGGGTGAATTTTGGAAAATCCTTTCTTAGTACACCCTTACGTACTAAGACAAATATACCCTCCAAATTTCAAGTCTCTACGACCAGTGGTTTAGGCTGTGCGTTGTCTGTCATTCAGTCAGTCAGTATGTCAGGACAAAGATTCTTATAGTATTAGATAGATAATTTCTAATTGCTCTTCCCAGCTTCAACCGCGTCTTACGAGATTCTATCGTAAGGACCCTAATCTCCACTAAAATTGTCAGCCTAATCCGTCACGCCGTTTAATGTTAATGAGCTAACAAACAAACAAGTATACAAACAAACTGACTTTCGCATTTATGATAGTGGATGATATTGCTGAGCAATATGAAACAGCACGTTGTCGCGTGGTTTCGCTACTGTAGCCGCTTCCAGCTTCAGGCAGTAACATTTTTTGGCTGCAGATTGTTGCCCGTGTGCGGTAAGCAGCGAGGTAAAACATTAGATCGATGTTTAAATGTGTTAAAGGTCTAATGAGACGAGACCCGCCTTTGGAGTAACAGATAACGCCTTTTTGATGTAATCTGACAATCTCGAATGGTACTTTAATGTCATGCTAAGCTTTTGGTTGAGTGCAATAATATAATCAATATCAAACTCTAAAATTTATCTGAAATCAGGCAGCATAAAAGATATCTATAGGGTGAATTTTGGATCTACACAGGTAATAGAAATGTTACAAATCGCAACAAAAGTTTTTCATACATTTTGTGTACACAGGAGGTGAGAAATTGAAGAGTTTACGCAAAAACATTGACGCCAATCGATCTATGTTTCAAGAGTAAAAATACTGTGGGACCAACTGTTGTGAGTTAAAAATAATTAAAGATCGTTTACTTAACGAAAAAAACCAACTTCACATGCCACGATAGTCATTTTTATTAGTACTAAGTTTGAGATATTTATCTCCATATCTCCGGAGATAATAATCAGATCTCGATAACACTTGAATGAACCACCCATTCCCCCCGTATGGTCTCAAAGAATTTTAAATAAAAAACAATCGGTTAAGATTTGACGGAGTTTTGAGGTAACAAACACAAAAAAAACAGGCGAATTGAGTACCTCCTCCTTTTTTGTGAAGTCGGTTGAAAATATCTGTTTCTGTATATCCTTCTTGTATCAGTCAATAACAAATTCACTTAACAGATCAAAATAGTATATCAGTGTGATAGACATCTCTATAGCAGCTGTTCAAACAATATGTCTATCATTGTCATCTAAGTGACTCGCAGATTATTCTTTTTTATTCAAGTTTTTTAAGCTAGCATTACCACGGTCACACTAAACAATTCAGTTTAACTGTAAGTAGTCACGGTTAGTTTGAGACTACTCGCGTGTAAAGGTCCAATTGCGGTGCTGACGCGTATTACACGCAGTTACATAGCTTCTCACAAATCACTTTTAAAGTGTGTGGTTTACCTAACAATAAAATGTTTGAGTGAAATTATGATTTCTGAATACAACTGGCGATAAAGTTCTCACATTGTAGAAGTAAGAGTTTAAGCTCTCTTTGTAAGAAAAAGCGAAAAGTTTAGATTAAGCCAGCGAATTGTATATTCAAGATTTCAATTATAAAACATTGTGTATTCAAGAATTTGAAACAGTTCTCGTATTTAAGAAATATCCTTTATTCCTTCTCCTTTCTTGTATCAAATAAGACTATAACTAATACAGTGCAGCTAATTGCTTATAATTATATTGTAATACGGGACTTATCGCGCTAAAAACATAATTTTATTTATTTTAATTTTAATTTTATTTTTCAAGTTATTTATTTTCTTTCTTAGTTTTAGGTTTTTTTACAATAAAGATATCCAAACAAAAATAGAAAAAAATCATTACAAATAAACAATATTATAAAAAAACCTAAACCTAGAGTGCCGCCAGCAGCGGGGCAGGGCCCAAGCTACCGGTGGTTAGGGCTGCAGAGAGAGGAACCTCCTGACGATGCGTGCCGTGTCAAGAAGTACTGCCTTCTGTATCTGGCCCTTGATCCAGCCGTCTAGCGAGAGTCTCTTGAGATGTTGGTCGAGACTCTTCGCTATTAGGCCGTTCGCAGAAACGACTATTGGGACAATGCTAGTCGAATCAACATCCCACATGGCGGTAACCTCGAAAGACAAGTCAAGGTACTTGCTGATCTTGTCCTTTTCAGCCTTCACGAGGTTCTCGTCATGCGGGATGGTGATGTCAACTAACACTGCCCGCCACTTAATTTTATTTATTATTATGTGTGTAAATCGCGAAAGTTTAAAATTTACTACAGCTAATTGCTTGTTTAAGAATTGCTCCTCGATAGACATTGGCAGACAAAATAACAGACAAAAAGATATGTGGTACTATAGGTGGTAGGAGAATATTATATATCGATGTTTCGCCTGACTTGCTACCAAAAAGTAGCAGATTTTCTCCTTGATGTTTATAAGCTACTTTTTGGTAGTAAGTCAGGCTGAACATTTACAGTTATTGCATGTAAGTAAGTATGTGTGCATATTATCATGAAAGGTGTCATTAGTCACAGAGCCAGGTCCCAACACGTAATCTACGATACTGTCTCACAATATACCGCGCACAATTGTTACGTAAAGAGATCTTTACTTGTAAACAATTGACCTGAATGCTTTTGGATATGTCAGTTACGAGGGCTTCAGTTACCTTCGCAATTTTGATGTAACTTTAAACACCTTACTGCAAGATAGTAATGACGAAGTTACGTAGTCTCACCATAACGTCAGAAGAAATTAAGTGGACAGCACCGGCCCGTAGGGTACAGTTACTAAAAAAACGTACGTGATTTGCAGAACTAGTCTACGGTTGAACTAGATAAAAAAAAAATATAGTATAGCAACAAGCAGTCATTCCAACTAATGTTAAGTGGTCTCCATCGCCTATGAATATTTGCGAGATTCGGGGTGTCTGATTGATCTGATCTGACTGGTGCATTGAAAACCTGTCAAGATTATTTTAAAGCCCCTTCTGAAGAACAGTTAGAACAGTTTTTTTAAGGGGCCACTTATTTACAACACTGTAGTGGGAGAATGGTCAGCTTTGAAGCCAGAGGCGCCACCTCTGGCTTCAAAGCTGACCATTTCAATACATACCGTGCCCCAATGAATTTTCCATCGAAAATTTATGTGTGCTTTTCAAAGTGGTGGGTGGTGGGTGGAAAAACATCGTTCGGAAACCCCTTACCCCCGCATGGTGGTAGGACACTATCGTGTCCGCCTGGCAAGCTACTAAGCTAGAAAATCTGTCACCAAATATCTAATGTGTTCCGGCAAATATTCTTGAGAGCCATTTCCCATCCTAGGCCTAGCGTGTAACCATCCTCAACCGCATCATCACTTACCAACAGGTGAGATAGTCAAACGCTAGCCTATATGATATAAAAAAAAGAACATATTGTAGCTCACCGGACGCACTGCAGAGGGAAGCCCAATCGACATTCTGCACGTATTGGGAAGAAAATGGTCACTAGCTTTTAATTAAAATATAGAAGAGTAACATTGTATATAAAGAGTCAGTATACTGTCTGCTCGCTTCTAAATGACCAGGTGACGGTTTAAGCTTACTTCCTCACCTTCAAGGTGCCCCTGGAGTACCTTCTAGGTATCTAAGGAGCTATATTCTTGATGTGATGTGATACTCGAACCATGTGCCCCACGACGCCTGGTAAGCCTGTAATTTTTTTATAATACTATATAATACTATGTGTGCTGCCGGAACGCCGTAAGTTTATGTAGGTAGATTTTCTTCTTGATGGTGGTAAATTTTTTGGTAGTAAGTCAGGCGGAACATCGATGTAATGCCCATACCATCTGTGGAGAGGAGTTATGCGAAGCTGCACAATTTCTGTTTCCAAATCTAATATGATTGGTCTCAATGATGAAAGTATTTGCAAACTACTTAATTAATTTATTAAAACTATCAAATATTTCGTCAAAAGTTTCGTGTTTAGAAGAGTAATCTATCAAGGGAATAAAAACGAAACTGT
The DNA here is from genome assembly GCA_954871355.1 of Cabera pusaria. NCBI lineage: Eukaryota > Metazoa > Arthropoda > Insecta > Lepidoptera > Geometridae > Cabera > Cabera pusaria. The sequence continues at coordinate 28,507,154 of OX940891.1, read as the reverse complement.
ACGTGCGTGGTCTCGGTTCTTGTCATGCTTTGTTGAAGAACGTTATGCAAATAAATGCGTTGGGATCTGTGAGGTAATACCCAAATTGTCTTGAACACCTGATGCAATTATCTATGCTGGGTGTGTTTTATGATGACGGCTCCATCAAGATAGTCTAGGTGTACGTTTGTAAATTGCACGGTAATCGCACGTATCTCGTGCATCTGAGTGAGTGCACGCGCGTTGTCATGAGACGAAGAATTTCACGTATCTTACCTTTAATTTGTATGGTTATTTTTACTCTAAAACGGGTTTTTTCATGCTCTTAACATGCGTTTTATCATTGTAGTTTTTTTTGTCTGATAGGCTAGCGTTGTCTTCTATCTCGTATGGTGGTAAGCGATGGTGTCTATCTACAGTCTAACATGAACTGTACACACCACATTCAGCTGGAGTGCTATTCTCGTCATAGCACTGCACTTCAAGTAACATAGATGTTGGGTTTAGTCTCACATATCTTAAAATGTCCATTATACCTACAAACTGGGATTTTTAGGTCGAAACCCCTAGTTGCAAGTGTCAAGTGTTCATAGGCGACGGTGACCACTTCCCATAAGGTGGGCCGTTTGCTTGTTTGCTTTCATATAATAAAATAAACCGAATGCTATTTCTATTTCAAGGATGCATTACTAACAAAGTAGTTGAACAAAGGAAGTGAACTTCGCGATCTTACCGCGTGAAACTCCCGAGGAAGAGCGACTAAAGGTACTTGAATTACAGCCGGTATATAACATTAATAATGTAAGAAATTCGCAATAATTAAAAAAAAAATTATTGCACTCGAAAAATCTTGCATTACTGATAGACGAAGCAAAGCATACGCCATTATTAGATTTTTTACAGAAATATGATATCATACTCAATAATTATATTTATTATTACTATAAACCCACACGTGCTCACACACGAGTTTACCATGTTATTACTGGAGACTATTATTAACTATAATTATTATTTAAGTGTAATTGAAGATGGCACAGGTAATGACATTATATTTTATTCTAATAATTATATTAATATTAATACATATTTATTATATCTACACGTGAGCGGAAACGTGTAAAGATAATGTATATTTCAAAAACGACTGCGTGTTAATGTCGTTAGTGATAATTTAATTGAAAGATAATATTTTATGTGACTACAACAATATTATAATGCGAAAGTCCATACGTTTGTTTGTTTGGCACCTCTTTGTAACTTTCCGTAACTCAAAAGGAAAAAAGGAATTCTTATAGGATCACTTTGTTGTCCGTCTGTCTGTCTGTCCGTCTGTCTGTCCGTTGTCAAGACTCTTTTTCTTTGGAACACGTAGAGGTATCAAGTTAAAACGTATATCAAATACTCGGGTCTACAGTATCAATAGAAATAGAAAAAAATAAACATGTAAGTCAAAGCGATCAAAAGAAGTAATTACCGTTTATGTTGCGCATAAGTATTTTCGCATATTTTGTGATTTTACAAGGGTATCAAGACCTATAGGGTACTTGCCGTTGACCTAGAATCATGAAATTTAGCAAGTAGAAAGGTCTTGAAACACTTAGGCTGAGTTGCACCATCTTACTTCAACTATAGCAAACGTCAAAAATCTGTCAAAATCCATATAAAAACACCGGTTAATAGTTACAGTTACGGTTAAAGTAAGATGGTGCGAGTAAGAAGGCGGGCGGAGCCTAATATTAGAATAAATCTGAAAACAGTAAATGTCTCGTATGATAACATAATAAAGCAAATTTCCTATTACAAACTTATTATTTGCGGTTAGTGCATGAACAGTATCTAGGCATCGGTTAGTGCATGAACAGTATCTAGGTATCGGTTAGTGCATGAACAGTATCTAGGCATCGGTTAGTGCATGAACAGTATCTAGGCATTGGTTAGTGCATGAACAGTATCTAGGCATTGGTTAGTGCATGAACAGTATCTAGGCATCGGTTAGTGCATGAACAGTATCTAGGCATCGGTTAGTGCATGAACAGTATCTAGGCATCGGTTAGTGCATGAACAGTATCTAGGCATTGGTTAGTGCATGAACAGTATCTAGGCATCGGTTAGTGCATGAACAGTATCTAGGCATCGGTTAGTGCATGAACAGTATCTAGGCATCGGTTAGTGCATGAACAGTATCTAGGCATCGGTTAGTGCATGAACAGTATCTAGGCATCGGTTAGTGCATGAACAGTATCTAGGCATCGGTTAGTGCATGAACAGTATCTAGGCATCGGTTAGTGCATGAACAGTATCTAGGCATCGGTTAGTGCACGAACAGTATCTAGGCATCGGTTAGTGCATGAACAGTATCTAGGCATTGGTCTAGGGATCGAACTGCAAAGTTAAGTTTTTCCTTTACCCTAGTTTGAGAAGTTGGTACGGAAGTGATATACTGTTCAAATCTTGGCCTTCATTATAAAAAAAACTATCAAATTATAACACTTTAAGATGGATACGCTGAGAAAGAATGTCCAAGACGGATAAATAATAAATCCAGTTAGGTAAATGAAATTAAACTTTCAAACAACATAATGAGCTTTGAGAATGACAACTGAATTTGTCTTTAAAAACAAACATGACAAATATGAATGTCATGCTTTTGAAACTTCTCTCATACAAAAGAAATACATTTCTCATACAAGTGTTACTTTTATGACTTAATTGTTACATAATAACGTAGCACTTTCTCTATTTCATACAATTTATTCACAACTTCCTTTTTATGTTCTCATGTGAATGTATTTAACTGCAGGAAATTCATTAGATTTAAACATTAATTCAGAAATGAATCTGTTGATTAATAAATGTTTTCTAATTGATCATTTGATTCGAATTCGAATTGGTTGTGTAATTAGATTTCTCAGGATGTTTACATTAATACATTCTTATTATGTTGGATTTATATGTTGTTAACCGGCTCAAAATAAGAAGAGGTACTTACGTAATTTGTGTAATTTTTGCTGTCTAATTTCAGTTTTACACATTACGATTTATGTAAATTTATATCTTTTAGATATCTAATAATTAGCTTAATAGTGATAATGTAGGTAAACATAAAAATACCGCTCCAAGAGGCCTAGGCAACAAATAATTTTAAAGTTTATTACATAAATGACGTGCAATTCGTAAATAATAAAACCTAATCGTTCAAGAAATTTGCAACATGACAAAAACTTGGGGCACTGAACGCCGGCCATGTCAAAACTCCGGATCGTGACCCGCACATTGCGAGCCGAGCCATTTGTGATGATTATGTTGCCAAAAAACTATTACAAAAACTTATTCCATTCGTAAAAACATTGAACGGTCGGCGACGACCCTGCGGGGTTTATTGTACAACGATCATGGTAAATCACATTATTGAAGACCACACAAAAAACAAATAAAGCCTTCTTTGAAAAAAAAATATCTAACGACCTATTATACTTTTTCACCTTTGATAATGGCGAAAAATTATACAATTTTACGTTTCTAAATTTGAAATTGATGTTACAAAATCGTTATTTTTTGCACATGGCAATTATGTCCTGATTTAACGATTTCCATGATTACCATAAAATAGGATTTAATGTTATTAAATGACCGCAATAATCGAGGAAGTCATACAAATAGCTCAATGTTCTCGTAGCTACGTTTGTTCGTGTAAAAGACATCAACGCGTTTGTTACACATTTATGTTTTACCTATGATTTACATGGCCATTGCCACATACCTACTTATATCTATTACGATATTAAATTACGAGTCAATTTTAAGTAGTTGATAATTTATAATGCATTTATTTACTTCATTTGGGTACACTGTACACCTATGAACGTTAGTCTTTTTCATTACAAATTAAAATACATTCATTCCAATGTATTACCATAAATTCATAGATTTAACGTTAACAACAGTTAGTCCATAGAACAATAAATATATAGTCCATACAAATAAACACAATATCAAAATCACTGTTACATTACAGATATTTATTGACAATTATGCTGCATAGAAATAATTAAAAAAAAGATTCCGACGAATTGAGAACCTCCTCCTTTTTTGTGAAGTCGGTTAAAAAGATTACAATATGTCAATTTGAATGTCACTTGAAAATAGAACACAAATATTAAGTTAAATTTTAAAAAAATAGAACATTCAATAAGAAAAATATCAATTGTGCGATATATTTTGTTTTGATGAAATTTTGGATTGTGTTATAACAATTTACAAAAATATAAAGTGTGCTTCAAAGAAACTTAATATTTGATTTACGCAGTGCAACATCTCTCGTCGGATTTGAAAACTGTAATGATTTCTTCCGAATGTTTAACTTACGTAATAACTAGTCATAGATGGCGCCACAAATGCACAATTGGGTTAACAAATGCAATCTACTAATTTCGTCGTAACGATACTTCGCACTGTGGCTTAATTGGCAAAGCACCGGAACATGTTATTCCGGAGGTTGCGGGTTCAAGTCCCGTCGGTACGATGAAATTTTGGATTGTGTTTAACAATTTACAAAAATATAAAGTGTGTAACACTTCAAAGAAACATAATATATTTTGTTTTGTTGTAGGTTTAAGGTAGTAAGGTCTATCCAGGTCTACAGCTGCTGCGCGTAGTATTACATTGTCTAAAAGTACTTCCTGCTCGTAGTTCTCACAGATTCTCAAGAGCAAGTGCAAAGAGAAAGCATGGACAATGCATTTCTGCACAATTCCATTTTTCCATTACATAAACTGAATTTGAAGCATTTTAAGTCACTTCATTCTAGTGATATAAGATTTGGTATTTTATAAAACAGTAATTTATAATTCTTTTTAATTATTTTAATTGTAATTGTCTGTGTTCTGAGATACAATTTATGTTGCAACTAAAGTTTCCCAAGAGTTCGGTAAGTTAAGTTACATCAGTTATTTCTCGGCCATCATTAATGATTTCTCATATTTTTGAGTCAATTAAATTGATATCAAATATCATGAATTGTAAGTTATTTTTAAAGTTACTATTGTGTATTAGTGTTGCAAGTTTAATAACAACTATACTTTTTATACCATTTATATAAATACTAGCTGACCCGGCAAACGTTGTTTTGCCATATAAATAAATGGCTATTAAAAAATAAGGGTTGATCGTAGAAAGGTGAAAATTGAGGATTGTATGTATTTTTGTATGTTGTATCATAAAAAAATAGAAATTAAAAAATTTGTCTAAAAAATAAATAAAAAAATTTAGGGGTGGACTACCCCTAACATTTAGGGGGATGAAAAATAGATGTTGGCCGATTCTCATAGATACCGGATAAGCACAAAAAATTTCATCAAAATCGGTCAAGCCGTTTCGGAGGAGTATGGCAACGAAAACTGTGACACGAGAATTTTATATATTAGATTGATTTTTCTTTCGTAAAATGTCATATCACAGAATTTTTAATTTTTGTTGTTTACCGCTATGTAATCCTAAAAATTAATTTTTCAATCTAAGATGTTAACATTGTTAACATTTGTATGATCTGAGTTATCTAAGTTATGTGTAAAAAAACATGATTTTATCTTACCCAAAAAGTAGCCTATGTTCATCCTCATGGTATAAAGTACAGTGCCACAAGTATAACTTGGCGGTGGTGGTTTTTGAAACTAATTCTTTTAATTGAAACTGTGAGTTTGACGTTTGAAAGATTACCGCGACATTATTGTTGATAAATCTGCTACATTAAAATTGAACTCAATAATGCCAAAAGTAATTAAAAGTGGTTTAAGAGAAACTGTTATCAAAGTACAAAGTAAAAGCACAGTGGCGCACAGGCACGCCAAGTTATACTTGCCGGACTGTATATTTTTGTTAAATTTCAGTAATATCGGATCGACCGTTCAGGCGTGACTAGGTAACAAACAGACAGAGTGACAGAGCTACAAACGTTTTTATAATTTTAGTCTGGATACACAACTTTATAAGACGTTAACAATTTATTATGTTACTAAGTACAACATTCATTGAGTATGCGGAATTCAGAAATGAATTAAGGAATTTTTGCAGCTAGTTTCTTATTTCTTGTTGTTTCTCGGAAATGTAATGATGGTGTCCTTATAGGTAAGTAAATATATTCTGTAACTGAGGTGCTGACAATTATTTATTGTTTGTTTTTATTGCCATGGTCTATTGATATAATTAAAGTATTACAAGGTAACTATGTATTACATACATTATGACAAACCAACCATATATATATATATATATATATAAAAATAAATACGACGACATAGTTTTATATATTTTATTGAATGAAACGCAGTGAAAAACCAACCATATATATAAATAAAATATATAAAACTATGTCGTCGTATTTATTTTTATAAGAAATCTATTATTGAATAAGATTATATAAATAGCACATGCATAAAATTTTAATACATGTTTTGGAAATATCAACGTTAGGTTTGTTATCCGGTACTATGATTAGGTATTATATAGGTATTATATATATTATATAGGTATTATATTATAGGTATTACTGAATTATACATATATAATTCAGCAATATTAATAACAAAAAACTTAATGTAGCAACGGTTAAGTAATATCAATATATTATTCACCAACCAATAGATATTTTATTACATAAATAATTGAAAACAAATCGATCTTCAATTCGATTCACCCACATTTAAACTTTGACTCCAAAACAATACTAATTTGTCATTACCTAACTTATTTAATCGATGACGAATCGATCCCATCTCGTGACGTAATATCGATCGGAAATGTTATCGATTGTTTCATAACGATTGTCGAAATCGAGTTGTAACTGTATTGTTATCGAATAGGTATCGGTTCAAAGTTTAACAATGGGAGTCAGGTGTGAGAAAGGTGTATTGTAGACATTAGTAGTGTGTTTAGAATTGAATATTATGTTTTGTTGGTAATGTTGGTATAGGACAAAGCGGTTGGTATCGATTGAGAAATAAGCATAAGTATCTTCTAGGCAAGCGTGCTACATCGTCGATCACATCTTCACTTAACATCAGGTGAGATAGTGGTCAAACGCTTGCTTATCTACAATTAAAAAAAAAAAACAATTTGTATCGATTTAGAAATTTATATTGAGACGAATGTTAGAATTCAGATCTCATAAGACACATAATTCATTTTATTAGCACTTGTAAAAAAAATCGACAAATTAACACTTATGAAAGTTTGTAACGGCTATTATTAGGTGATAATAGCTGTTACAAACATATGTGTAACTCTCACGATAATTTATTAATCAAATTAAAATTAATACAAATAACATAAAATAGTAAGTAAATACTTTAAAATATATATTATCATCACAATTTACAAATTTCAGTGTAATTTTGGTGGTGAGTGCAATCTTCAAGTATAACTACTGTTTTTGTTTCTTATTTATAATCTTATGTGTTAGATAATTAAATAACAAAAATAAAACCAATTTCGACAGTTGTCCTTGAGAGTTGTCCCATTTTAGATCTAGCATGCTACCATCCTCTACCGCATAGCCACTTAGTTTACCAACAGGGGCCTTATTCAGTATGACCATTTTAAAGTCTTACCGTGCCGTGTTACGTTATCTCCACGTTATGGTATTCTCTATGCCAATTAAATCGCGCTAGGGTAAGGTTATGAGCGCGTTTTGAGCTGTCAAAATATCGTGACATATGAGGACGTGTAACGCGCGCGTTTTGTATAATTTACCTATCGTGTGGCATACAGAATACAATTTTTCAATAACGTAACGTGGCGCGTTAAGGAACGCGTTATCTCGTTGGTCATACTGAATAAGGCCCCAGGTGATATAATAGTCATAACCTGCCTTTGAAACTGTTATATACCTATATACTCCAGACCTTTTTCTCCACAAGACGAAAGCTGCGACATATAAATATATTTATTTTATTATTTTTTTTTTTATTTTTTTATTTTGTATTTTTTTTTTTATTTTTTTTTTTTTTTAATTTTTTTTTTATTTATATGAAGATGCAATTCTATTCTAAACCGAACGACCCGTTTAAAACAACAATCAATAAAATCAAATGTCTCCACTATCCATAACTGACCAGTATTCGAGTTAGTAGATTAGTTCCACCACTAAACGAGTCGCTTTAACCTCCTGACCTAAAAGTACTCGTTTATTACGCAATTTGTCTAACATGTTCGATAATATCAATAAAAATAAATTACTCAATATTATATTTGAATATAAATTATATGTTCTTGTAAAGGGAAAGTTGAGCTAGCATAGGTTTGCAATATATTCGACGGAAACGTATGTAATTATTTTGTAACTAGTTTTTTAGGGTTCCGTACCCAAAGGGTAAAAGGGACCCTATTACTAAGACTCCGCTGTCCGTCTGTCTGTCTGTCTGTCTGTCTGTCTGTCTGTCTGTCACCAGGCTGTATCTCATGAACCGTGATAGTTAGACAGTTGAAAATTTCACAGATGATGTATTTCTGTTGCGGCTATAACAAAAAATACTAAAAACAGAATAAAGTTAAAAATAATAGAGGGTCCCCATACAAGAAACGTGTTGTTTTCGGCATTTTACGCCATCTATGAACGCTTAGTTAGGTAAACGTCCCATAGATGGCGTTATATTGAAATGTCGATAATTATTATTTTTTGCTGGTGAAAAATGATAGTGGTAATTTTTGCTCGATCTTATAAAATACTGTAGTGTGGTACGGAACCCTACTAGTGCGAGTCCGACTTGCACTTGGCCAGTTTATTTTTATTAAGTACCTAGCAGTGCCTCGCGGTTTCACCCACATTTCCGTGAGAATACGGGGATAAAATATGGCTAATGTTACTCGCTGATAATGTAGCTTTCCATTAGTGAAAGAATTATTAAAATCGGTCCAACGGTGTAAAACTTTATAGGTATAATCCGTCTATGGTTATTATTACATTACATTACTAAAAACAGATACCTAACTAGAAGGTATTTATTGACTTTCGAATAAATAGAAAGTTGCATGTACTTAGGAAACGTTAAAGGAAATTATGAGCAATATCCGGCACTCGAGTTATAAGTAATTTTATTATATTTTCACACGGATGCGTCTGTATTAACAACAGGAAATATTATATCAAGCGACCCTGGCTTCGTATGGGTGAAATTTATATCACTTTTTGGCTTGTATAGAATATATCTGCGTATGTATAGTGAATTACTGTATCTTTATATATGTAGACTAGCTGACACCCGCGACTTCGTTCACGTTCATCAAGAATTTAGTAGCCTATGTACATCCTCATGCCATAAAGTATCTCCTTGATAAACTTCAGTAAGATCGGATCGTTCGTTTAGGCGTAATTAGGTAACAAACAGACAGAGTGACAGAGTTACAAACAATTTACAAATATATTAAGTGTGTAACACTTCAAAGAAACATAATATTTGATTTACGCAGTGCAACATCTCTCGTCGGATTTGAAAACTGTAATGATATCTTCCGAATGATTAACTTACGTAGTAAGTAGACATAGATGGCGCCACCAATGCATAATTGGGTTAAAAAATGCAATCCACTAATTTCGTCGTAACGTTACTTCGCACCATGGCTTAATTGGCAAAGCACCGGAACATGTTATTCCGGAGGTTGCGGGTTCAAGTCCCGTTGGTACGATGAAATTTTGGATTGTGTTTAACAATTTACAAAGATATTAAGTGTGTAACACTTCAAAGAAACATAATATTAGAGTTACAAACATTTTTATAACATTAGTCTGAATATATGTCGCGTTATCTGAAAGGTTTAAGCTATGAGAGAGTCCTTTAGAGTCAGAGTATTTTAAGCCCAGCGTGTTCACCATCTTCTACCGCGTCATCGCTTTCCACCAGGCGAGATAGCAGTCAAACGCTAGCCTATAACATATATTAAAAAAAAAACAAAGAAATCAAATGTAAGCCACTTTCAAAACAATTTGCCAAAATGTCACCCCTCCTTTCCCCCCGCATTATAAGCGCACTTTTCGAAAGAGTACTCTTCAGGTGTTCACGAGGCAATCCGTCATCTTTATTGGGGACTCACGAAGACTTGCAGACATTTAGAGAACCTCACGACTGATCCTTTCTCTTTAGCAAGCCATTATCAATATCATGTTGCGTTTAAAATGGTACAACAGAAGGCAATGCTTTTAAATTGCCATTTATGTTGTCATTGTCACCCACGGTAAAGTAATAACTTAAGATCGTTTAAAAAAGTGAAAGAACCGACTTCAAACGTCGCGCTAGTCAAAGTAGCCAGTAGACGCAGTAATTATTATATAATCTGTGCCAGTAGTAGGTAGGTACTCGTAAGTAGTAAGTCGTCGAGATAAGGAAATGCATAGTAATACAAATGTTGATATATATATTAAAAACGGCTCGGCCGCTTTCGTTAAAATTTAAATGGTACCACCTGTGAAGGGTACCCTTTTAAACAAAAAAGAATTTTCCAAATCGGTTCAAGCATCTTCGAGAATTCGGTGAACATAAAACATAAAAAGAATATAAAGGTTAGGGTAAATAGAAAGGTTCCGACGAACTGAGAACCTCCACCTTTTTCGTGAAGTTGGTTAAAAAGCAAGGTAAAATAAAGTGTATTGCCAAATGTTTTATCCATATATCTAATACTATAAGAATCTTTGTCCTGACATACTGACTGACTCACTGACTCACTGACTCACTGACTCACTGACAGACAACGCACAGCCTAAACCGCTGGTCATAGAGACTTGAAATTTGGAGGGTATATTTGTCTTAGTACGTAAGGGTGTACTAAGAAAGGATTTTCCAAAATTCACTCCTTAAGGGGATGAAATGGGGGTTCAAAGTTTGTATGGAGAAACAAGATTAGATCGTCTTTTCTATCCGAAACTTCACATAAGTGCTTCAGTAAAAAAATAAGTAAAGACGTGTTTCAGGTTTTTTTGGAATTCCACCCCTAAGAGGGTGAAATGGGGTAATAAAGTGTGAAATCAATATTGTTTCGGATTGCGCTGAAATTTGGCATGCAAATAGTTATTACGACGTTAGTTCCCACTGAGAAAGGATTTTCCAAAATTGACCCTCGAAGGGGATGAAACGGGGGTTCAAAGTTTGTATGGAGAAACAAGATTAGATAGTCTTTTCTATCCGAAACTCCACACAAGTGCTTTAGTAAAAAAATAAGTAAACACGTGTATCAGGTTTTTTTGAAATTCCACCCTTAAGAGGGTGAAATGGGGTAATAAAGTGTAAAATCAATATTGTTTCGGATTACGCTGAAATTTGGCATGCAGATAGTTATTGCGACGTTAATTCCCTCTGAGAAAGGATTTTCCAAAATTAACCCTCTAAGGGGATGAAACGGGGGTTCAAAGTTTATATGGAGAAATAAGATTAGATAGTCTTTTCTATCCGAAACTTCACACAAGTGCTTCAGTAAAAAAATAAGTAAACACGTGTTTCAGGTTTTTTTGTAATTCCACCCCTAAGAGGGTGAAATGGGGTAATAAAGTGTAAAATCAATATTGTTTCAGATTGCGCTGAAATTTGGCATGCAGATAGTTATTACGACGTTAGATCCCTCTTTGAAAGGATTTCCCAAAATTAACCCTCAAAGGGGATGAAACGGGGGTTAAAAGTTTGTATGGAGAAACAAGATTAGATAGTCTTTTCTATCCGAAACTACACACAAGTGCTTCAGTAAAAAAATAAGTAAACACGTGTTTCAGGTTTTTTTGTAATTCCACCCCTAAGAGGGTGAAATGGGGTAATAAAGTGTAAAAATCAATATTGTTTCGGATTGCGCTGAAATTTGGCATGCAGATAGTTATTAATTACGACGTTAGTTCCCTCTGAGAAAGGTTTTCCAAAATTCATCCCTGAAGAGGATGAAACGAGGGTTCAAAGTTTGTATGGAGAAACAAGAATTGATTGTCTCTTATATTCGAAACTTCACACAAGTAGTTAATAAATTAGTAGTTAGTTAGTTATGTATGTAAGTTAGTAAATAAATGAGAAAATACGTGTTTCAGGCTTTTTGAAATTCTATTCCTAAAAGGGTGAAGTGGAGTAACAATGTCTGAAATCAATATTGTTTCGGATTGCGCTGATATTTTGCATCCAGATAGAAATTTTGACGTAGGTATCCGCTGAGAAAGGATATTTCAAAATTCACTCTTCAAGGGATGAAGCGGGGGCTCAAATTTTAGATAGTCATTTTTTTCGACATTTCACACAAGTACTTCTGTAAATAAATAAGTAAATACGAGTTTCAGACTTTTTCAAAATGCCACCCTAAAAGAGTGAACTGGGGTAAAAAAGTCTGAAAATCAATATAGTTTCGGATTGCGCTTTATTGGGTTTTTCGGGTTTTAAAAATATGAATCCTGATTTGTCTTAGTCACGCGATAACATGAAAACAGGTGAAACAATTTGGCTAATTTTTATTTGATGTCTTTAATGATAGAATCGTTTTTACAAAAGAAAAGTTTTAAGTAAATAAAAGGAGTTTTTAACGCGGGCGTAGCCGCGGGGGACTTCTAGTAGAGAATATGTATGTGGCTTAAATTTATTTGAAATAATTGTTTTTCAAATCTCTGTTGTCGTAGAATAACAAGTAGTACCAAATTTTCATATATTCACTACATCCTAATCCTAACTAATATTATAAATGCGAAAGTAACTCTGTCTGTCTGTCTGTGTCACTCTCACGCCAAAACCACTGAACTGATTTAAATGAAATTTGGTACACAGATAGTCTAGAGCCTGAGAACGGACATAGGCTACTTTTTAACCGACTTCAAAAAAAGGAGGAGGTTTCTCAATTCGACCATATATATGTTTGTTCACGGATAACTTCGTCGTTTATGAACCGATTTTGATTATTCTGTTTTTGTTGGAAAGTAGATATCTCAAGTGTGGTACCATGGTAATTTTATCGAGGTCTGATAAGTACCTCTAGAGATATGGAGATAAACACCTCAAAATTGGTACTGAAAATTAATAGCGCGGCATTGAAGTCGGTTCGTTTTAGTTTTTTAAACGATCTTATTAATGCAAAAAAAGGGTTGTAAAGGGTTGAAAGGGGGGATAAAAAGTTGTATGGAATATCGTTATTTTAGAAGCTAGAAGCTTGAAACTTATTTTGTAGGCTGTTAATTTGATATAAACAAATATGACATTCAAAGTTTCTAAATGTTTACCCTAAAGGGTGTAAAATAACAATAGGGGATGAAAGTTTGTATGAAAATATGTAAGGTTTATGTTAATGTTCTACTGAACCGATTTAAATGGAATTTGGTACACAGATAGTCTAGAGCCTGAGAAAGGACATAGGCTACTTTTTAATGCGAAAAGAGGGTTGTAAGGGGTTAAAAGGGGAGATGAAAAGTTGTATGGAAGTATCGTCATTTTTAAAGCTTGAAACTTATTGTTTAGGCTGTTGATTCGATATAAATTAATATGTCATTCAAAGTTTGTGAGGGGGAAGGGGGAGGGAGAAGGGGAATGAGGGGAGGGGAGGGAGGGTGGAAGTGAGGGGAAGGGGAAAGGGGGAGAGGTATGGGAGGTGAGGGAAAGGGGAGGGGAGGTGGATTGGGGGATTGGGGTGAGGGGGAAAGGGGAGGGGAGCGGGAAGTGAGGGAAGGGAAGTGGGGGGAAGAGAGACGGGGAGGGGAGGGGAAGTAGGGGGAAAGGGGAGGGGGAGAGGGAAGTGAGGAGAAAGGGGGTGGAGGGAAGAGAGAGGGAGAGGGGAGGTGGATTTGCGCGGCGTGGTACGGTGCGGTGTAGGTGGGATACGCATGTGTCTTATTTGTGAAATAATTAGCCTAAATATTTAAAAATGCTACCCAAAGACACTATTTCACGCGGACGAAGTCTCAGGCACAGCTAGTAGTATATAACAACATCGCTTCCCGCAGTCTGTCCCTATGTATGCTTAGATATTTATAACTATGCAACAGATTTAATGTGGGTGGTTTTTTTTAATAGATAAGAGTGATTCAAGAGGAAGGTTTATATGTATAATACATGCACGATATAGTAGAGAAGTAATATAGCAGAAAAACCAAAAAAAGAGAGGTTCGAGGTTTCTAATGTGATGTCGTATATAAACACTTTTTTAGCGCTTACATTGCAAACACTGGCTGAACCCTACGAGATACATCAAAATAATGTACTTCAGTATTGTACATCTTAAAAAACTCTACAAAAAAGTTTGCAATAGTATAATGTCTATCTCTTAAGGTTGACTCACAGTAACCATTTTAATCTTTAGGTTTTTAATTATAAACATTAAATAACTTCCAAGGCTATTTTTTACTGCACAGTATTAATACTTATCCAAATAATTATGTTTAATACCTTTGTCACATATTATAGATTAAAACTGTCTTTACAGTATATAATTTAAATGAAAACTTTAGAAGATATCACAGATTTAAAATTATGCACATCAAAATATTTGCAGCGAAACCACACATAAGACAATAATTACTACATAAAGATGATAAACTGTAGATCACAACCAATATAATCAATTTGATGTCAATATAGTTTGATATATCGTATAAAACTAGCTGTGCCCCGAGGCTTCACCCGCATAATTTAAAGTTTCCTATGGGCTTATCCATTAATAAGTATTGCCTATCCCTGTGCAAAATTACAGCTAAATCGGTCCAGCATTTGACCGTGAAGAAGTCCCAAACAAACAGATATACAAATTGGCATTCGCATTTTCACGTGGTGAACAGGCTAGGCCTAGAATGGAATGACTCCCGAGATCTGCGCTGCCGAAACACCGTAAGGTTATAGCGGCAGATTTTTCCTTGATGGTCGTGAGCTACTTTTTAGTAGCAAGTGAGGCAGAACATGGATTTAATGATCCCACTACGTGTGTACAAACACCCATGATTCATGAATGCACAAAAAAACTTGAGAAAATCAATTGGTATATATAGCTAGGAATATAACCACCAACCGTCAGGTTAAAAGTCAAGGTAAACTATCCTATACGCCAACAGGCCGTCCAACATTATGTATCAATTTCACCCGTGCGAAGCCGGGGCGGGCTGCTAGTATATATATATAGACTGACTGACTGACAGACAGACAACGCACAGCCAAAACCGCTGGTTGTAGAGACATAACATTTGGAGGATATATTTGTCTTAGTACGTAGGGGTGTACTAAGAAAGGATTTGCCAAAATTCACCCCTTAAGGGGATGGAATGGGGGTTCAAAGTTTGTATGGAGAAACAAGATTAGATAGTATTTTCTATTCGAAACCTCACACAAGTGCTTCAGTAAAAAAATAAGTAAATACGTGTTTCAGGTTTTTTTTAAATTCCACCCCTAAGAGGACACTCTCTTAGGGGTGGAATTTCAAAAAAAATGGGGTAACAAAGTCTGAAAATCAATATTGTTTCGGATTGCGCTGAAATTTGGCATGCAAATTGTTATTACGACGTTAATTCCCTCTGAGAAAGGATTTTCCAAAATTCACCCCTTATGGGGTTAACGGGGGTTCAAAATTTGTATGGAGAAACAAGATTAGAGTCTTTTCTATTCGATACTTCACACAAGCACTTAAATAAATAAGTAATAAAATACAATAATATATATAAATAAAATAATGTTTCAGGTTTTTTCAAAATTCCACAACAAAGTCTGAAATCAATGTTGTTTCGGATTGCGCTGAAATTTGGTATGCAGATAGTTATTTTGACGTAGGTATCCGCTAAGAAAGAATTTTTCAAAATTCACATTTCAAAGTGATGAAGCGGGGGTTCAACGTTTGGATAGTCATTTTATTCGACATTTCACACAAGTACTTCTGTATATAAATAAGTAAATACGAGTTTCAGACATTTCAAAATGCCACCTTAAGAGGGTGGACTGGGATAACAAAGTCTTAAAATCAATATTGTTTCGGATTGAGCTGAAATTTAGAATGCAGATAGTTATTATGACGTAGATATCTGCTCAGAAAGGATTTTCAAAAAATTCCTCCCGTATACGGAACGGGAATTCAAAGTTTGTATGGCGAAACAAGATGAGATAGTCTGTTTTATTCTAATCCTTACACATAAGTACTTAACGTGTAAATAAATAACGTGTTGTAGGATTTTTCGTAATAGGGTAGGTAATAAAGTATGAACATTTGGAATTTTCGGGTTTTATAAATATGAATCCCGATTTGCCTTAGTCACGCGATAATATGAAAACGGACGAACCGATTTGGCTAATTCATAGTTGATGTCTTTAATGATAGAATTGTTTTTACAAAAGAAAGAAATTAAGTTAATAAAAGGAGTTTTTAACGCGGGCGAAGCCGCGGGGCACTTCTAGTTTCTAACTATAAATAACACATTGACAATTGGGGAAGCCTCAGCACTATTTTGCTATGTAGGGCTGATTTTCAGGCCACCCGGTACCTGTATTAGTATTATTTATGCTGTTCCCACGGCAAGGTCATTGTTGCATTCCTGCCTCCGTAGGCTTAGACTAGCTTACACCTTCAATCTACTCTACACGTAATCCCTGGGTGATGCTAAATGGGTGACCACTGATGATAGGTTTGATCATAGCTTCAGATGTGATACAGATTTCTAAACAAAATAATGCTATAATTTTGTTTTCTTTTTACCTACGACGGAACGGAGACTGTATATGCGTTTGGGGTAAGTGGATGTATGTTTGTTTGTTTGTTTGTTTGTGTGTGTGTGCAAATTCATGTTGCCATTTTTCTCCAAAACGACTAGTCCGATTTTGATGATTTGATGTGCAGTTTTCAGTTATGGGTTCGTGTTTGATTGGTGCATGTTCATAAATAAGTGTTACGGTGTCAACTCACCAGGAGGCGCTGCAGTAAACATTTGTTTGTGCAAATCCATGTTGCCATTTTTCTCCAAAACTAGTTCGATTTTGTCTTTAAACGGTTCGTAATTAATCAGCGGTGGTTCTTATAACATGTTTATGACGTTAATTTTCTAAAGGACATTATCGTGGGTGTTTATTCAAAATGTTAATTTTGTTATTTGTTATATAGTTATCTACTCTTTATATTATATACACTTTGGGTTAATCAAGATATATTCAGTTCGATTTATATCATTTTTTATGGGGACTGCGCTAGGCGCCGCATGCGCGGGTTTACTTGGCAGTTGGCGCATGCGCGGTTGACCTATGGTTACAGATCCACTGTTGTTTGTTTAGCCAACTTTTAGCAAACTTTGGTTTTTTATTTGAATACGTAAGTGTATATAAAATAGTGTATGAAGCTGCTTATAACTAGGTATTAAAACTACCCCTCATTATGCAACGGTCTCATAAACTGCTATTAAAGTATGTTTATGGTTGTAACAGCATGCATATGGCACTCAACCCGGTACTTGCATTACATTTACGTAATAGGTTCACCTGCATAAACATCAATAGTGCCGATGTCATAACTGTTCGGTAACGGGTTCCGACGTTGCTAACATAACGGTTACTTTTGGGCGGCGCGTGCGCACGCCATAGTGCATCGCGTTCTGTTTGACAGGCTGCGACGTGACTTTATTTTAAACGGCTAATCCATTATCCTAATAATTTATTGAGTAAGGAATTTGATGTTTATGACTATAAAAATGTGACTAACAGATTTAATTTTATACGCGACTACGTGAGGATTATTTATTTTTTAGAGTTGTATGTAAGTACAATTATGTTGTTTTGTAACCGACAACTCTTTGACTTTTTTATACATTACGCTTTCATTTATTGTATTGCCATCTTTTTAAATGCTAAATGCAACCTACTTTATGAACGGTAATTAAATTAAATTAAAAAGTAAAATTCTATAGATGCTGTCAAAGTTACACAATTAACCGTCAATGAACTATACTTAAATTAGGCTGAGTTATACCATCTTTCTTTAACCGTAACTATAACTATAAACGGTGTTTTTGTATGGAATTTGACTGATTTTTGACATTTGTTGTATTTAAAGTAAGATGGTGCAACTCAGCCCTAACTTTCTTTCTTATTAAATCAGGTTTTGTTACGAAGAAAAATATATTTTTTTTATATCATATAGCTAGTTTGCCCACTATCTCACCTGTTGGTAAGTGATGATGCGGTCGAGGATGATAGCACGCTAAGCCTAGAATGGGAACTTTAACAATTCACTTTATAAACAGGAATTACTATCACATTATACCATATTTGTAGACATACTACATCACAGAGTAGCTGTACCTCATAGTAAAGTTAAATCCGGAATAGGCAGAGTCGACGTAAACTTCCTGCCACTTACGCATTCTGTGGCCACAGTTATATATCAAGCGTTATGTAAACGTTGCGCACCTTTCGTTCCTACAGCCTTCCTTCACCTACCTACTCTATAAGCAACAAGATCCTGATAAACCGTCGGCAAACGGTAATTTGAACCTTAGCTTTAAATTGATAAGATCTTATTTACGTTGTGCTTGTTACTCGTATCTCTCGAATCGAAGGAACTGAATACTAGATTACGCAAGCGATTGTAAACTTTATTCTGTTTACAATAAAGTTGCTTTGATTGTATCACAGATGATAGTGCATTCGATGGATTAGAGAGTTGATGCATTGCCAATGGGTAGGCTTGTTTCCGCGTGCCATTTGTTTTAGCCGGCAATGGCCACTATGCATACAATACTACTCTGGCAAAGTAAAGGAAAATTCTGTGTTAATGTTCAAATTACTTTATTTTTCTATTAGGTAAAGGACTATTAACAAACGGCCAAAGGGTAGCCAAAAACCACCTCTTCCCGAGTACATTAACCAAGTTCTCTTTCCAATTGGACATATCACAATATAGCACCTTACTTTCATAGGCCGTCACCCCCTTTAGTACATTTCGAATATTTATAACAAACATACTGAACGACCAGATCAATAGAGCCACATTCAGGACGAAAATGAACGTGAACACGTCTCTTAAACCCATGGGTTCATTTATCACATAACGTAGGATTGGGTTTAATATGCTAAGCATCGATAGAACCATCCCAAAATCGTCGAAATGCGAAGACGTGAAATAATAGTTATAATACGCGGAGTAGAGCATCGAAAACACTATGTGACCGAGGAACAGAATGAAATATCGCCTGTTGTACAATCCAATGCACCTCGATAGGAACAAGCAGTGGTGGTCGCGTCGTACTACGCAGGCATTGCACGTCGTACAATGCCAGCTTCCTATCGGTCGCACCATGTGACAAAGTTCGCAGTACTCGCCGTAATCTTGAGATTTCTTGAGCTTCGAATCTGTTAGTATACTCAATACTAAATTCCCAGCCACGTTTATGAAACAAACTGTGCTACAGAACAGATGTACGAGTTGTTTTGCAGGTCCCATTTCGTACAGCTCCACGATTTTGGGAAGGACGAAAATCATGGCGTATAGATAAAATCCAGGTGTTATTAGAAACACTATCGCGTAGCATAATACTTTTTCATAGCATTTGTAGAATAAAAATACCATTATGTTCAATGGTTTCATAATTATGTTGCAATAAAATATTTAATATTTCCTCTGAGCTTCCAATGTCCAGTTCTCCGTGTTATTTCTGTTTCAAAGACAGTGAATGGTCAGTGATCCAAATTAATGACAGTGACATTGATGAACTAAAGAAGTTTAAGATTTGTCCTCTAAAAAGGTTAACAGTAGATATTTCTAATAAAGTTTCATGCGTTATTTATTTATTAATCTTGTGCTATAATTTCCACACAGAACTCGGATTACAGTATGCATTTGTTTATTTTTAAGTAGTGGTAGGACTTCTGCTAGTCCGCCTGGGGCGGTACCACCACTTTGCCAATTAATTTTCAGCCGTGAAATAGGATTTTTTTTGGTTGAAATGGCAAGGTGTCCAGTGAAATTACAGGGCAAGTGAGACTCAACATCCTTATGTCTTAAGGTAACCTAGGCGCAGTGACATTCTGGCAGTGTAGAATTTTGCATGCCACTATATCTGTTATAGGTAGACGTCATCGCTTACCATCAGGCGAGCGTCGTGCTTGTCTTGTTACCATATATCATAAAAAAAAGCTATAATGGTTCAAATTAAGGCGTGTTCTGCATTTTCAGATATCACATAAATATAATAAGCTAAGTCGCCAATCGCTCTGATCGTAATGAATTTCAACTTGATTTTAAGAGTAATTTTAAAATACGTTATGGGACAGTTACTGCTATCGCCTTATATCCGTATTACTATGCTTTGTGGTTTATAGTCATAAGTAAAATAGCTCGTCTCACTCAAGACCATCTGCGTACCTTTTGTAACCAAGATCTTGGCATGGAAATAGAAAACAAAGAGTACTTTTTGCACATTTGCTAAGATAGCTTCGTCATCAATTAATGCTTTTTTATATATCATATAAGCTAACGTTTGACCACTATCTCACCTGTTGGTAAGTGAGGATGCGGTCGAAGATTGGAAGCACGCTAGGGAATTGGAACTGGCTTGCCAGAAAACAAAAATAATTTAAAACACTAGCGAAATCATGATTGCAATATTTTTAATCTATTTAAGGCTCAAAAATCTTCAGTACCTTTACATAACAAACGGAACTAAAACAGAAAGGGCTATACTAGCGCCGTAGCTGCGCCTGCGCACGATTCTGCCCTTTGCGTCCCTCGACAAAATCGCAGCCGGGAATGTTCTCAACGTTTTTCAACTGATTTTATTTTAAATGATTTATGACCGTACGTTTCGATGTTTAGTCTTATTTGAAAGATTAATTACATAAAACGGTGCAAAAGGAAAACAATAGAGGTCAAATACAAGTGGAAATTAATCGCTTTGCTATGAATCATGCTTGTCAGACATAAATGGGGATTGTGAATGGTATTAATGGCGTTAAATAGATTTAATTTATGAGATTAAGTTTTGGATTGGGTATTCCAACTGTACTTTATTAATGATCTAATCCACTTCTGTCCGACGGTTTAGATAATTTGGGCAGATTTAAAAGGGCGTTTCATATATTATTATCACTGATGTATATTTTTAATGGGATGGGAGCACAAATACCACCTCAATGGTCCCAACGAACCTCACCTGCCCGTGGTGCATCCTGCTGATCGAAGAACGAGGCTCCGGCGACCGACAAATGGCGGTATAACCATATCAAATTATGGCGTTGCTAAATACTACAGGCCGGTGACGGGCAGCAGCGTCACCGGTGCGAGGAGCTACGTCCTGCGATCGCTAACCCGCTTGCCTAGCGTGGCGATTAGGCCATATCCCTCACAATGAGCCGAAGTTTGGGCTCTCAGTGGCGTATCTTGGGAGAGGCCCACGTCCAGCAGTGGACTGACACTGGCTGATTATGATGATGATATCTTTAATGTGTCGTAACTTAAACACGCGATTATATTTGATCTCCAAATTTAGATACGTGATGCAACTGGGTGAAACATCTCTCTGTAAATAATACCTATCATTACTATTATTCAACTTCTTGCAATATAGTAAAATAATACACACTAACCGTTGGAATCCATCAGGTCCATTACACTGCCCTATTGTAGATATCATACAATCAGACAAACCACTTATCAAACAGTGAGTGCTCCACACATTGTGATGGTTGTGAGTGAAGCAATATATCTTAGACTATTAAGGCTGGGTTACACGAGTAAAGTAAACGGTAGAGGTTGAAGTGTGACTTATGAGTAGTGTAAATTCAATTCGATCAAGCGAATTGTATATTTTATTTTCATGTATATCATAAGACCATGTATTTACATAACTAACATACGAGTTTAACTCCAAAGGCTTTCTTAAGCTATCAATGTGTCTACAATTTAATGAAAAATCGCATCTCAGAGTACCAAATATACAGGCCTCGTATCTAGTTTGGGACTCAGTAGTACTACAAATTCTGGATCTGATATCTTGTTGGCTATAAAGTAAAAACTACGCTTCATTCAACATGTTTTTCCACATAGTCTAACCTCTAGAGTTAGGTTCAAACTGGCTTTAACATCTCACTTTTTCAAACAATTAAAATCTTTATGAAAATTATTTTTTTACCTAATAGATCCGCTGCATCTTATACCATCTATAAAGGTATGAGATTTAGATGAAAATGTGATAAACACTCCAAATAACGCTTACAAAACTGTCTATATTCATACCTATATTGGGAGATATATATTTAGATATCACAAGGTTTATTCTACTTTAGTGTAGTTACAAACATAGCATCATAGTTTGCTGCTAACACCATTAGCTGCACCCGTGTGTACTCAGCGTTAGTATCCATTACCTATCTTAGTATGTGATAGCATGATCGATATACAATGGAAACAATGACTTTTTAGAATGCTTTTGTTCACAGATTTCTATTATTAATGCTTCTTAATACAAATGCTAAGAAATAAATGTGGTGAAATATCAAATTTTATACAAAGTGATATTGTGGAATAAATAAGAGGTCCAATAAATTATGTAGCGTAATAGAAGGCTATGGTATAATATTCTAAGCGATAGTATACCAGATACCTTCGAGCATTTACCAATGGAGATGTTAACGTTGTAATCCGAAAACATTTTTTTCTGCCGATGCTTACGGGGGACGAGGTAAACACGCATTGCACACACACAAATCACTCACTTTAACGATCCCGCCCACTAGCTTGAAACACGCACACAGTATTAAAAATACAACGTAGTTACGCACGCTCATATGGCCAAAAATGGCTATATGGCCAGCAGAGGGGAACGCCTTGCGTTAACATCTCCATTGGTAAATGCTCGAAGGTATCTGGTATACTATCGCTTAGAATATTATACCATAGCCAGATACCGATTTATGGTGTATATATATACATTTTAATAATAATTTATTATGAATTATACTGTTATTTATATATTTTATGATTGCGCTTGACAACTACCTCGCCTGGTGGTAATCGATGTGGTCGACGATGGTAAGTAGGCTTAGATAAAACACATTTCTGTGAGCATTCACGCCAAACGCTATACTTTACAACTGTATGGGAATGAGTGTTTGGCGTGCATGCTAAAATAAATGTATTTTTACTAGGAATTCTAGCGCATAGGTAAGAAAAAATCTTACAATGGATAAACCCAAATGTTATCTAAATCATGTCCATTACACTTGGAGCATTTACCAATGGATGGATATTTTTAATACTGTGTGCGTGTTTCAAGCTAGTGTGCGGGGTCGTTAAAGAGAGTGATTTGGGTGTGTGCAATGCGTGTTTACCTCGTCCCCCGTAAGTATCGGCAGAATTTTTTTTTGCGGATTACAACGTTAACATCTTCATTGGTAAATGCTCGAAGCCATTACACGAGTAACATTAGTAAAGTTAAGTAAAGATAAAGTTGTCACAAATTGCCATACTTAGATTTTAAGTAGACATTCCTGTAACGTCGCTACAAACTTTCACGAGACTGACCCCAGCGGTGGTAATGTCAGACTTTCACTGCTAATCACTATTATATTGCACAAGTTAAATTAGGGTGCGTATAAACCGGAGCCGGGTGAAGAAGCTGAGCGGTGTACGAGGAAATTATTAACCAATAGTATCACTTCATTTTCCTAAACTCGCTCAGTGGGGCTATTCTGTAAGCTATCTCGGAAGCGGAATCCGCGGTGAGATTTGAATTTCGTATTACGAAATTCACCGTATTCACTACGTATTCTCCGTCACGTATTCACCGTATTACGATCGTGTTACGATTTGAATTTCGTAGTATGACATTCAAATCTCAGCGTGGATTCCGCTTCCGAGATAGCTTACAGAATAGCCCTACAGTGCAGCACTGGTAGAAAAGGAGCGGAGTGAGGTGTTTGTACATACATACAAAACAAGCGAGAAACGTGTTGCAAGGAACGAGATGTAACTCTTTTTCCAGTACATAATGCTACTCTATGAAGCAGAAACTTGCGCTGCCCTGAGTCCACCGCACCACCATAGAAAAGATAATAATACTACGCACCACACTCCCCTCAGGTCGGAAAAGAGTTCGCTACGCAACCTCGTTCCACTCATCTGTATACCATTAACAGCTCCGCTACACATCTTCGCTTCTCTAATTTTTTTAGCACGTCACTGGTGGATACGATATACAGTTTCACAGCCTTGCTACATGCCCTCGTTGTATTCTTTTCAAACGACTGCCAAACAGAAGGAGGTTCTCAATTCGTCTGTATGTTTATTTGTATGTGTGTTACGCGATTACTCCGTCAATTGTGAACCGATTCAAACGATTCTTTTTTAATCGTTAGAATATGTTTCCGAGGTGGTCCGATTGTAATGTCATCGAGATCTGATAAGTATCTCCAGAGATATAACGATAAACGTGAGACGTTTATCGTTATATCTCTGGAGATGCTACTGAAATTGACTCGCGGTGCATGGAATCTTAATTCTCAACACAGCTCTTGTGGAAAAGTATCCTTACCTATAATAGTACATTCTATTATAATTTTCATGAGCATAATATTAGAAAATGGCGTTTGCTTGGTTTCTGACCTATTGCGAAATGTTTCTTACCATATTTTATACTAATTGAGTTAGATGTGTTTTTTATTATTATTTTTTAAATAGTTACATTGTAACAAGCAAAACTCTGGTTAGTCAGATTTTTTTCGGGTAATTGTTGTAATGTGCCTGAGATATATCAAGTCAAGTCTCACATGCCTTGTAAATATTACATTTCTATTTACAACTACAATTAGCAGTTTAGTATAATGTAGTTTACTCATAATTATTTGATTTTAATACAGTATATATTAGTATTGTTTCTTTAGATAGGTACTCTCTAAGATAAAGCTATATACAAATTATCCCCATATTATAAGAAAATTTGAAATAGTAATTATTTGATCTTACTTTGCCTAAAAACTTAAGAAACTACACTATGAAATTTCACTCAATTTATGTTGTAATCACAATTAGATTATCTACGTCTTGCGTACGCGCACTCCGTCAAATCTTATAAGGAGGTACAGCGCTCCCAAATTATTATGCAAATACTAGTTAATCTTTGTACTCTTTAAAGTCTATTGCACAACTTTTTTCGACGTCGTTAAGGCCGTTCATAAAGTTTAATAAAGGTCCATCTTTAGAAGTTCTCTGATCCAGATCGACGTGAGGCTGTGGACATATTAAGTCTTGCGTAAGTTTAACAAAGGTATGGAAATTTTGAAAGAATTTAATGTTGTAGGTACTTACTCGTAGCTCACCTTCACAAATGATTTAAGAGGGCCCGGTGGTGTAATCGGGAGAACGGTCGGCTTTAATGCCAGAGGTACCGAGTTCAATCCCCGCCGTGCACCAATGTATTTTTCTATGGAATATTTTATGTGCTCTTTTCACAGTGGGGCCACTGTGAACAGCGCACACGGTGAAGGAAAAACATTGAATAGGAGCATAATAATCGATGTTTCGCCTGACTTGCTACAAAAAGTAGCTTACCACCATCAAGGGAGAAAATCTGCCGCCATAACCTTACGGTGTTCCGGCAGCGCACAGCCCTCGAGAGTCGGAGTATTCTAGAACTAGCGTGTTCACCATCTTCGAGCACATCATCGCTTGCCACCAGGCCAGATAGTGGTCAAACGCTAACGTATAAGATACTCAAAAAAAATTTTTGCAAAACTGCCGAAAAATCACATTTCTTGTATGAAGATCTTTTAATTTTTAACTTTGTTTATTATTAAAATTATTTGTGGTTATAGCGGCTGCAAAAATAATATGTATGCTGTGAACATTGTGAATCTACCTATCATGATTTAGAAGATACAGCCTTGTTACAGACGGACGGACGGACGGACGGAGACCGGTCTCAGTAATAGGTTCCCGTTGGTACCCTTTCGGTACGGAACCCTAAAAAAGATCTAATAGTAGAAATTATTACAAAACAATATTCCTCATATCAGTAGTACTAAAATTACATAGTACAAAAACATTGTCCAATTTAAAAATAAATTGTATTCGATTCCGACGTGGCCACGTATCGAATCGATTCGATACTTCACTCAGACATAATCGATTTTGTGCCGCCATCGATATCCAATAAAGATGGACCGCCCTTTATTGACCTATTGTGATTTTAGAATTCAATTCGTGTTATGAAATATGTTCTTTAAATCAAGACACGAGCTAATACCATGTACCCTTTTGTACCTTTTAACCGACTTCCAAACAGGAGAAGGTTCAATATTTTTTTTGTATGTAACTTGGTGCATCTCTTATATCAATAAATTTAAAATGACCGTTTGAATTGAGATGTGTGGGAACTCCAAGTTTCGAGGATATGTGGATGAGTGTAATGTCTATACAGAGCTGAAGACCGGGCTCAGTGGTGCATCTTGAGAGAGGCCTACGTCCAGCAATGGACTGACACCGGCTGATGATGATGATGATGATGATGTGCTGTCTATGGTGAGAGGTGTGATTGTCAAATATTTTATCACCCGATTACAGGAGTACGTTTGTTCATCTGTTTCCTCCTAACTTCTGAACTCTTTTTCATCACAAATGAGGTATCGTAGAAAGAGTCTTGAACATCGTTAAGGAACCCCCAAACGGTCGGCATGGTAGTAGGACACTGTCTAGTGTCTATCTGGCAAGCTACCCTCTTGTTGGTAACTCTGCCGCCGAACATCCAATGTGTTCACGCTGCTGTCTTTGAGAGCCAGTTCTTCTTCTAGTCCTAGCGCGCTACCATCCTCGACCGCATCATTACTTACCAACAGGTAAGATAGTGGTCAAAGGGTTTCATTATATGATATCATCATCATTATCAGCATTGTCAGATCATTTCCGCTCACTGCATTTGGCAACCCTACAGTAATCAGGGGAATTAAACATTTGTTTTAAGTGTGACGTTCGACGTCTAGATGAAAGTTGAATGGCTCATTACTTTTGTTTTTTTTTTTTATTTCAAAGCAATAAGTTATGTTTTTGTTATATTTAATAATTATTACTGATATGATCTATTTAATGTTATTTGACGTGTGTAACTGCAGATTTTTAATTTGCCCATATATACTGAATAAATGCTTTGACCTTTTGACTTTTTTTTTTGACTGCAGGACATGTTAAGCCTCCTCTTACGTCACTCATCCCTGTTGTGAGCTACTCTTGGGCGTGTCACAGTTTTATGATTGTATAACTGTGGCCGTGTTCTTTCTGCGTACTATTCGCCGTGCAGCACCGCAGCGGCACCGGCCGCGCCTCACCAGAACGCAATGGTGTTACAGAAGACCTATATACCGGTTTAGTAAAGAGGCTAGGCTGTTGATTGAACGGCTAATTAAGCCAGTTGGCTGCGACATCGATATCAAGCGATCGTCAATTGTTTCGGCTTCATTTGAAGGCCTTCGTTCGAGTGGGCGAAGCCACAGAACAACTACGTACCTACATAGATACCGACGCATTAGTTGAAATAATTATACTTTCCTGAAACACATTCAAATTAGTTATTTATTTGCATTATAATTATCTTAAATAGTGACTATATGTATAGATAGACTATATTATAAATAATTTGTTAATCAAATAGTGTATTACATAAGGGGAACGAAACTTATTATTGAATTTATACCTTTGAATGTATTACCTGTTATACTAATCGTAGCCTACGGCTTCGCTCGCAAAGAATAAAAAGTAACTACTTATTAAAAGTATCCTATGTGGTAATCCAGGTAATAAATTATATGCGTGCCAAATCTCATCTAAATCCGTTCGGCCATCTTTGCGTGATTGAATGAATAATACCTATTATTTCCGGAAATGTTTTTTTTTCAATCAAAAAGACAATCAGAGATCGATTGGATACATTTATTCTAGCATATTTTTTGTTATTTATATAGATACCTCGCATAGTTGATTAAGTATCATCCAAACACACGGTTAGTGTATTTTGCCAGTCAAGTATTAAAATTGTTTATGTTTTTGTCATAATTCAAGTCATAAAGTTGCGTCTAAGTCATATTTCAGGTCACGTTGAAGTCATAGTGTAGTTCAAGTCATAACCCTTAGTAACACTGGCCATACTTTTGACACTGGCAGAAAAACGCCAAGCGGCATTTACAGTGCCACAAGTATAACTTGGCGGTGGTGGTTTTGGGAACTAATTCTTTTAATTGAAACTGTGAGTTTGACGTTTGAGAGATTACCGCGACATTATTGTTGATAAATCTGCTACATTAAAATAGTTCAATAATGCCAAAAGTAATTAAAAGTGGTTTAAGAGAAACTGTTATCAAAGTACAAAGTAATAGCACAGTGCCGCACAGCCACGCCAAGTTATACTTGCCGGACTGTAAAAGCCATAGAAAAAGAAGAAGAAGAAGAAGCCTCAGTAATATGTGGGCTTTACTGAAGATCTTCTGTGGAATTTTGAATTTTGATGTGAACGCGAAAAGCATGTTTTTCAACATTGTGCTGTTTCCCTACACTCACACATTCACCGGCACTTAATAGTTAATAATCCACATTTATTACACATTAACTTGTGTAAGAACACAAGTTTTAGGAAATTATACTATTATTTTTAGGATAAGAGTAGGTACCAAGGTATCAAACATTTTTAGTCGTATTGGCAATGACAGAGCAATGTTGTCAACGCAAAAAAAAAACAGTAAATTACAACATCAACACGCGCGCCCTCAATTTCTACGAATGTTCTCTTTTTGCACAGACTCTTAGACAGAACTCTCTCAGACAGAATAATATAAAATAGAGCAAGAATGCCAAAAAACACACGTTATGCTATACTTATACGGGGTCACATTTTGTATATTCAATTTCAGTCTTTATCTGTTATTAGACTAGCTTTTTTCAGTTTCAGTCTTTTATCTTATAGGACTTGAAGTAGAAGTCTAAGAACAGAGCCGTAAAGAAGACCATGTTGAACACTAATGAGTATGTCATCATGAAGGTTGGAGGGCATTCTGCCAAGTGGTAGCTTCGGAGCATATGCACTGTGACTAGGAGGAACTGAATCTGAAATGCAAATAAGCTGATTTATATACATGTACTCTCATGATTGTCATGTTTTAAGGTGGTAGGAATTCTGCAAGCTTACCTGGGGTGGTAACACTACTTACTATTCACCCATGATATAAAAATGCTTCTTGGTTTAAAGCGACAGTGACAGAAATTGGGCATGCGAGACTTAGCGCCAGTTTCACCGGTTCCTGATAATACGTGAAATAGTTATCTGATACATGACGCTATATAAAAGCCGTCAGATTTCTTTATATTAGCGCTATCAGTGACCGGTGAAACTGGCTCTTAATGTCTGATTGTCAGGTCAAATATATCGAATTCAATAGTAATTAACTAGTGGTAATTCAAAGCTAGTGCTACCATCTACTATGCTATATATATAATATGCTACCATCCTCAACAACATCGTCACTTACCAACAGCTGAGATAGTGGTCAAAAGCTTAGCCTATTAAAATATGATTAAAACATCAACTCACAAGTTGCCCATTAGTGATGTACCTCTTCCACCACAAGTACTTCCTCAATCCGGGGAACGTTGCCAGGCCATAGTACGTGTACATGATTACATGAACCGTCGCATTCAGTACAGCCGGGAGCAAGCCCGCGAAGGAAGTGTCATACTTTAAGTAGACCCATATGTTTATTAGCATGTAGGAGTGGTGATAGATGTGCAGGAAGGAAGCTTGCTTGTACTTCTTGCGGAAGATGAAGAAGATGGTGTCAAGGAGCTCCGTTATCTTTGTAAGGAAGTACACGTGGAAAGTTGTTAACTGAAACAGAACAGCAGATTGGCTTGATTAATCATTCATAAACCACTATGGAAGCGCAATGAGCTATTGAGGAATATACGCTATTGTTGAACCTACGCGTCGTGCTTTATATGTACCATCGCTTTTATACGAAATACCCATCTGTTAGATAGTATAGCTATATATATATATATATACTAATTTATCTAAAAGAAAAAGAAGGAAAAGAAGAGCTGTAGATCGTGCTCAGTGGCGTGTCTTGGGAGAGTGCTGCGTCCAGCAGCGGACTGACACCGGTGATTATGATGATGAAGATGATAAACCATTTTTCTAGTTTACTAGTGACCCGCCTCGACTTCGCACGGGTAGAGCATAATTTGCCTACATGTTTTGCATGAGGCTGTTGCGCCGATTCGAGTATGAATTTAACATTTACACAAAACCTTAACGAATTATAGGTACACGTAAACCTTCCTCATAACTGACTCTGTCTAAGTGAAAACCGCACAAAACTCCGTTCAGTGGTTTCTGAGTTTATCACGAACAGACAGATAGACGCGGCGGGGAACTTAGTTTTATAATAATGTAGTGATTTAGTTATTTTACTTACATAACTTACTGCGTCGTTACTGTTGTATACACACTTTGGCATTACACCTTGCCATAGTAATGGTACACCCTGAAATTGTCAAATTATTTTTATGAATGTACAAGTGATACACAATCATAAAAGGATTTAGAATCAGTTTTTAACCGACTTAACAAAAAAGGAGTAGGTTCTCAATTCGCCTATATATTTTAGTTTTGATGATTGTAACCTCAGAACTCCGTCAGTCATGAATGGATTGAAATGTATTTTTTTGTTTGAGAGAGTATGCCTCTCGTTTGTTCTCATTGTAAATTTATAAAGATCTGATAGGTATCTCCAGAGATATGGAGATAAACACCTCAAATTTGCTACTGATAATGACTAGCGTGGCATTTGAAGTCGGTTCTTTGCGATTTGTTAGCGATCGACGAACTTATAAAATAATCTTTTCACCTTGACGACAATGTAAGCTGAAGCAAAAACTTGCAAAACATTGTATATCATAATAATATTTTGAAGTTCATAAGCTGGTCGATTTTTCATAAATGTAGGTCCGATCTTGAATACAAACATCATATACAATATCCATATCGTTATCACAGTTTTAGGGCTATCCATCAAATAGAGCTGGTCCACATAGCTCACTGAAATTGTTAAATTATTATTTAATAGACATATTAATGTATATTATATTATTATAGTCCGGCAATCTCGTGCGCGACCGTTCAGCGGGGTGTCAGACGGTGGCGGGGAGGTACCCAAGATGTCAGCGGGTAGCGGGGAAGGGAAGCGTGTAGCCGTGTCACAGATTACATTATAGTTACTACGTAGCAGTGTGCTAGAATGACCGCTACCTAATCCCCGGCACCGTCTGTCACCCCGCGGGACGGTCGCGCACGAGATTGCCGGGCTACAGCTGCGGCCCGCGGCTTTTCCCGCGTTTAATCCTAATTATAAACCTACCTCTTAAATCACTATCTATTGATGAAAACTGCATTAAAATGCGTTGCGTATTTTAATAGATCTAAGTGTACAGACAGCCGGAGACTTTGTTTTATACTATGTAAAGAGAGACACATATTTTTAAAGGTAACACAAGCAGAGCAATGTGTAATGTGCACTACTAGTATTTTTGTTAACCCTCCAACTACGCTAAATATGCTTGTGTCTGGAGTGGGCTTACGTCCATAGTGCAATGGGGGTTTGAACTCATGACCTCTCAATCGCCAGTCCGACACCATCCATTGGGCTATTGCGGCTATGATTGCCGACATTGACACTTGGCTAAAACCGCAGTCAAATATTGTTATAACTAAATCTGTATAAAATATGTAATTTTTATTTACTTACACTGTTTTTTTACGTCCCATAGTTCAGCTAAATTAGACATCACTTATAATATACACATATATATAATTAAAAAAAATACCACCACACGTAATGCCTATCCAAAATAAAATGGATCTTTTCACTAAAGGTTATGTATGTGACCTATTCTAACATATTATGTACATTTAGATTTAAATAAATGCATAATGAATAAAATTTAATGGACAAATAAAGTAACTAATGTTTAGTATTATAATATACTAGAAGTGCTCCCCCATCTTCGCCCGCGTTCAAAACTTCTTTCATTTATTTAAAACCTTTCTTTCATAAAAACAAATAAAAAGAATTAGCCAAATCCACGAGTTTTGAAATTATAGCGTGACCAAGGGAAATAGGGTTTCATTTTTATAAAATCCATATAACTATATTGATTTTCAGACTTTTTTACTCTCTTAGGGGTGGAATTTCGAAAAAGCCTGTACACGTATCTTTTTATTGTGGAACACACGTTTTTAAGTGTATTAAGTAGGTATTGTTATTATTAGTTGTACCATACCATACTATAGTTACCATTGTTATTATTAGTTGTACCATACCATACTATAGTTACCATTGTTATTATTAGTTGTACCATACCATACTATAGTTACCATTGTT
The DNA here is from genome assembly GCA_954871355.1 of Cabera pusaria. NCBI lineage: Eukaryota > Metazoa > Arthropoda > Insecta > Lepidoptera > Geometridae > Cabera > Cabera pusaria. Next base: position 28,474,803 of record OX940891.1, on the reverse strand, counting down.
ATTATTAGTTGTACCATACCATACTATAGTTATCATTGTTATTATTTGTTGTACCATACCATAGTGCCATTGACATACATATTATATCAAGAGTCTGACTACTAAACTTTACTGAAGCTTAGGTATGCGGCAATGGCTGCACCAATTTGAATGTGGTTTGCAGAAAGCTAATCATAAATAATTAAATTGAAATAATATTTTCTTTTGTTTTACTTTAAGTAGTTACTTAGGGCCAGGTTCACTGGTTCCTGATAATGCGTTAGATAGTTATCTAACAGATGACACTATATAAAAGCTGTAAAAAATCTGTCAGATTTCTTCATTTTAGCGCTATCAGGAATTGGTGAAACTGGCCCTTAGAGTAGTAAATCAATCAACAGTTAAAATAGTTGTGGAGGTAATTCGTTTTAACTGAAATCGAAAAAGAGGATGTAAGAAAGTCTTTGGATGTATGAAATACGAGCGAAGCCGCTGGGTGCAATTAACTTTATTAACTTACATTTTAAATATCTTGCAAACTGCGATTAAAATACTTACTATTATATATAACTCTAATATAATATATATAACTATCTGCACCCCGTGGATTTGCCCTCGTTTCCCTGTTACAAGCCTTCCTATTAAATAACTGTATCCATTGATAAAAACTACATTAATATCCATTGCTTAGTTTAAAAAATCTAAGTGTACAGAGGGTCTGTCCCTACAGACGGCAGTGAAAGGACTTTGTGTTTATACTTTGTAAAGATTTACTATTTATAGCTTGCAAATCATACTATGCCGGTCAAAAATTACGCAAAACGATAATAAATTTCAACCTCTTTTCCTTAATACGACCACTTTTCCTTGTCCAGTTGCTACCTACAAGTTAAGACCTATTTAGACGGGAAGAGTTTTCGTCTCAAAGATGCGATTATCGAAAGAATATAAAAAAGTTTATTCGTCTAACATTCACACCTCTCGCTCTTCCACTCTGGCGCCAATTGCCTCGAAATAGAATATTGATAGTGTCCGTCTAAACAGAATTTTAAAGCAATAATAATTTTTCGGTTCTCGCACTCTAAACGGTTCAACCCGATTTGTACGATACTCGTATGTACTTGGAAAAATCGTCGTTTATACAAGTCGAGATTCTCGTAAACAAGAATCTTCTTTCTATAATTTCGCTGTGTAAACAGTTGCAGGAAATTATCACCTAGCTATTAGTTATATGCGAATCTCCTATGACATAATCGTAGGCGAGAGTTTAGTAATCTTGTCTGTATTTAAACAAGATGATAAGATAACCTATGCCGATTATTGCTTGTGATAGTTGCGTACGATTTTTCGCCACGAAACGTGGGAGAATCTCTTCGCGTCTAAATGGGCCTTTATTCAGCGTCTAGTACAAACAATGCGTGTATCAAAATGTTTGTAAACGTATGAGCACCGTGAATATTCCTTAATTAGGTATAAAACACCCGGAACATTTCGATTGTTTCGTCTGCCGGCACCGGAAACGTCGGATCTTCCTCAAATTACTGATTTTATAATGGCGGCAAAAACTGTGTACAACAATACAACATGCTGCCTTTGTGTGTAAGTAGGATGTAAATAAAACCGTCATAAATAAACCCAGTTTAACTATTTACCTATGTACATTGAATATATTAATTTTTTAAGTGACTCTCAAAAGTGATTTTGAGTTTTTTTGGGTATGTATTTGATTTACCCGCCATTGTCAACCTGCTTTATTGTATTTTTTTTTTATGAGTATGGTATGTTTAAGGGGTAGGCTTTTAGTAAATTTTATCAAGGTTTAATAGGAACCTATCTTCAGAGATATGGAGATAAAGAGCAAGAACTTGCTATTGAAAAGTTAGCTAGGTACTAACTTGTGAAGACAGAGGTAGGATAAAAAAAACATCGTATTATAAAGTAGGAAAATAATTATGTTATTAAAACATCAAGTCTTATTATGTTATAATAAAATACCAACAAGCTTCCATAAATATATTAATTTACCAAATTAGCGGAAGCCATAAAACACTATTTCTATAGAAATGATTATAATTAATGATTTTTTTAAGAGTTCAAACGCAGAACGACTGTAGATGATGTCATGGTATCCATACTGCCCAACTTTTATTTTGATGGTACGTCGTATGTGGGCGATGTCAACGAACTTCATAAAATGAGAAAAATGCGTCTAAATATATAATAACTAACTTCGCCTGGTTTGCTCGCTTTATAAAGTATTTTTTTATATCTTATAGGCTAGCTAGTCGAATATGGTGAACATGCTAGGCTTAGAATACTCTGACTCTGCTACCGGAACACAGTAATGGTGATTGGTGGTCTTCGCTAAATAGCTTACAACCATCCGTCCTTGATGGTGGTAAGGCTCATAGCGAAGCGAGTAACCACAATAGATACATTTTTTCTTATTTCGTTATGATAACTCCCCGCTCTATTATAGGAAACTGTGTGTCGAGTGTGTGTGGGAGACTTTACAAACTCAACATTTTATGAACTTTATGAAGTGTACTTACTATATTGGGATCGACAAAGGAGTTTTTACTTCGATTTTTAGGGTTCCGTACCCAAAGGGTAAAATGGGACCCTATTACTAAGACTCCGCTGTCCGTCTGTCTGTCTGTCTGTCTGTCTGTTTGTCCGTCTGTCACCAGGCTGTATCTCATGAACAGTGCTAGTCAGACAGTTTAAATTTCACAGATGATGTATTTCTATCGCCGCTATAACAACAAAAACTAAAAACAGAATAAAGTTAAAAATAATAGAGGGTCCCCATACAAGGAATCTCTCGTCGATCTCTAACACCTTTGTTAGACGTTAGATGGCGTTATATTATTATTTTTTGCTGGCGAAAAATGATAGTGGTATTTTTAGGTCGATCTTATAAAATACTGTAGTGTGGTGCGGAACCCTACTAGTGCGAGTCCGACTTGCACTTGGCCAGTTTATTATAATTGTTTATGGGGACCGCGCTAGGTTGCATGCGCGGGTTTAATTGGCGCTTTGGCGGTTAACCTGTGGTTACGGATCCATTGTTGTGTTTGTTTAGCTAACTTTGGTTTATTATTTGAACAGTGAAGTCTGCGGGAGTAGATAAAATAGTGTATGAAACTGCACATAAAAAGGTTACCACCTTCGGTTTTTAAACACCCACTCGTGTTTTAATACCCCTCAATATGCAATAGTTTCATTACCCTACTTTTCTAACTTCAACTAATATTATACTGTAATCACTATCATATATAGCAATTTCTAAGAATCATTCTACTAATTTCTCGGCATCGTTCAGTGACCAGCCCAGTGAAGTGTGAACTGAGCAAAACAATGCACGCACGGGGCTTTGAACTGAAGATAATATTAATGAAAGTCATCTGATTTTGACCGACTTTATGAATAGAGAAGATTTATAGATTTAAGACGGGAATTTAACGTGACTTACGCGATGTCGATATAGCGAGCGCAGTGCGGGGCTGAACGCGACGGCGAGCGCCCCGCTTCAAGATCCTGAAGAAGGCCTCCGGATGAGGCCGAAACATATGTCGATCGCTATATCGACATCGCGTAAGTCACGTTAAATTCCCGACTTAAATCTATAAGTATAAAATGAACGTGAGTTTTTATAATAAAAAAGACAAGATTATATTTTTATATCTTATAGGCTATCGTTTGACCCTTTATCTCCTCTGTTAGTAAGCGACGATGTGGTCGAAGATGGTGAATAGAGTGTTTTAACTCTCAAGGGCTGTCTGTGTGCTGCCAGAATACCGAAGGTTATTGCAGCAGATTTTCTTCTTGTAAGCTACTTTTGGTAGCAAGTCATGTGGTACATCTATATAATATGCTCCTACCACCCCACAGGTGTATAGATAGGGATAGGATATGTTTCAAAATATTTTTTGTAAGGTTGGGTATCGATATCGACAGTATATCTGCAGATTGGTCCTGTATTTTTTATCTGCTTCGGCAATCACCAGAAATATATGTAGCAAAACAAAACACCACAGACAACTAAAATACAATATTACTTACGCAACATACCTATGGAATCCTGCTATAGAAGAGGCCTATGTCCATCAGCGGACTAATATAGGCTGATGATGATGATATTAAAGCAGTCTACATTTAAACAAGAAATTCTTGTACATTACATAAAACGGATTTCGGAAGTGGCTCTAACTGTGGATTAAGTTTTGTATTTATTTGTAAAGGTACGGACACACAGCAGCGTCCTGCGTGCGCGATCTAGACGGCGATCAGATAGCGCAGTAGTATTTGTAGCGACTGGTTCACAAGTTCTGGTCACTGGTTCCAAACGCGATCAAAAACAATTGAAAAGTACCGAGATCGCGCCCGCAGATCGCAGGACGCCGCGGTGTGGCTGTACCTTAAGTTTCTATAAGTCGCTAAAATTGGAGAAAATATTTGTGCATTTTATAACACTTAACTCTTTGTTTTAACAAATTACCAGCCGATGATTGTCAAAATAAACAACAAATCGTACACTTTCTATCAGCAGCCATTGAAACAATACCATAGTGAGACGGTGCGATATGGCCACAAATTGCGGCTTTCTCCGTAATTATAGACCAATGTTACGTGAGCCATTGTGGCCTGTGTGTTTGTGTGCGCGCTAATATAAACTATAACATGGTTTTAATACTCACATTTGAGGGCCCAGTGGTGTGGTCGGAGGAGGGGATTGTACTCGGTACCTCTCTCTCGGCGTCAAAGCCTGAGCGGCTTTGACGCCATCCGCCATCCAATTTTTCGATAGAGAAATCCATTGTGCACACCAATAGATTTTTCTATCGAAAAATTTATGTGCGCTTTTTACAGTGGCCCTCCGGTGAAGGAAAACATTGGTAATAAATCCCCAACACCCGCATGGTGGTAGGACTATCTAGTGTCCGCCTGGCCAGCTACCACCCTCAAGTTACAAAATCTGTCGCCAAACATCTAATATGTTCCGGCAGATATCTTTGAGAGCCAGTTCCCAATTTAGGCATAGCGTGCTACCACCTCGACCACATTATATTACCACATCACTTACCAACAGGTGAGATAGTGGTGAAACGCTAAAAAATACTTATCATCAGCCTGTGTTAGTGGACTTCTGGACAAAATGTATTCCTATGACACGGAACTTTCCTATGAGCTCTGCTGGTCGAGCTCATCTCCTCTTCTCAGTTTCCTGCGAACTTTGTGGATGTAGTTTTTTAGAGACCAGTTTGCGTAATATTTTAGGTTATATTATTAGGTTTGACTTCTTAGCGATAGGTCGCCGGTTCTAATCCTAGCACGGGTGTTCATCTACAGGTGGTATAAGCATACTATTCCGATGTTCCGCCTGACTTGCTACCAAAAGGTAGCTTACCACCATCAAGGAGAAATTATGCCGCCATAACCTTACGGTGTTCCGGCAGCACATAGTCCAGAGAATTCTAGACCTAGCGTGTTCACTATCTCCGACCACATTCCTCATCGTTTACAAACTACGTACTAATAGTGGTAAAACGCTAGCCTATTCAATCTAAACTAAAATACTACTATTCTAAAATACAAAAGAAATAGTTTTGGAATGAAGACCGAGCTTCGACAAACGTTTGCCAACGTTATCGATTCTGCAAAAAATAAGATCAGCCTACTGCCACTTCAACTATATCCAAGTCAGAATCAGATCCAGAATCATTTATTGAAAACTAATATGATTGATTATGCTAGATGTTATTGCACAGTAGAGACATCAGTTCACCCTCCACCACCACCGGGCATTCAATATAACATATTACTAGCTAATTACTTTGATCAATTTATTAAATTATTAAACAATTCCATATTAAAAATTAATAATATTCCTAACAGAGTCAGGCACTTATATTTTTATGTAGGTATTCAATAATAATAATTTAATAATCATAATAATATGAACACAAAAATAGTAATTAAAATATAAATGTCAAAGAATATAGAATGGTTCATTACATGGATGTCAAAAAGAAATTATAAATGTCAAAATGTCTTATTAAAATAATTATTTAGTCTATAGAATATATTATCTGTCAACCATGTTTTCAGACCTGCCTTGAATTTATTTGTTGGAAGCTCTTTGATTTGTCTAGGCAGGTGGTTGAAAACTTTTATCCCATTGATAAAGGCACTCTGTCCGAATACCATTGATTTCACAGCTGGTAGATATAGATCATTGTACTGTCTCATGTGCTCTTTTCGAATACGCATATCATAAATGGTTTTAAAGTATTGTGGATTATTTTTTACAAACAAGCTAAGTCCGAGAATATAAATAGCCGTCAATGTCAAATATTTTTTGGATTTAAATACATTTCTAAGTGTTTGATCGCTCTTCATGCTATATAATATCCTGAGGCAACGTTTTTGTAGGATAAAGGTACTGTTGACTTCAACAGAGTTGCCCCAGAACATGATCCCGTAAGTCAATAGTGGATAGACATTGCCGTAATAGGCATTTCGGGCTACATCTACGGAGCACGTGTCCACCAGCACTGATAAAGCGTAATAGTAACTGGCTATCTTGCTATTTATTTGCTCAATGTGGAACTTCCAGTTCAAATGCTCGTCAATGGTCAGGCCTAAAAAATTTGTAACTGGAACTTGACTGATGGATGTTATATTTAAGATGGCTGGTGATGTTTTATAATTTCTAAATTGAATGTATTTAGTCTTGCTCAGATTTGATTTTAAATTAAGGGACTCAAGCCAGGTCGCAAGAAGTTGGAGAGTGCTATTAATTTCGTCCGAGTAATCCTGGCTTGTCAAACCATCATTGACAAAGAGTATAGTTGCATCGTCTGCAAAAAAAATGCATACATGCTGTATCAGGGTGGGCATCTCATTAATGTAAATCAGGAATAGAAGGGGTCCTAATATACTACCCTGTGTATCCTAATTATTTAATTAATATATTTTATTTTATGCTTAGATGGTTTGGACATCTAGAGAGGATGGATGAAGAAAGATTGACGAAACAGATTTATGAGACGTGTGTGAATGGGCCAGTTGGTAGAGGCCGACCTAGGCGAACGTATTACGACCAGATCGGAGACGTTTTAAAAAAAGGCCAAGTCAAAAGTACCTATAACCAGCGAGCATGTATGAAGACGCTCATGAAAGTGGAAGAAGCGACGGAGGTATGTCAGGATCGTAACATGTGGAAAGAAGTAGTCTCTGCCTACCCCAACGGGAAAAAGGCGTGATTGTATGTATGTATGTATGTATATTTTATTAGCAAATATTATATTTAATAAACATTTTATATTGTTACAGGTAAAGGCCTTTGCTGTACCAACCATCAAGATCATCGAATAACAAGTATTTATTACATAAGTTCTCGTTACCTTACCACAGTTTCACGATAGCTTTGCAACTAATATGCTCTTTGTACAGAACGACATGCATTTATACAGCTATCTCGCTGCATCTCCTTCTATTAGTTGTGACGTTTGCGACTACAGACATGCTACAGGCATAGAAAAGATAATAATACTACGAAAAAAAACGACTAAAAAAAAATTCATCCTTACTTCTCATATAGCGGAACTACCCTAAAAAAAATATTTTTCAACATTTTATTTCAGCACTTTGCGGCGTAATATATATACATAAGTGCTAAGTTATTAGCATTCAATATATATGATCCAGTTTTACATGTTGTAGCGGATCACACAGACAAGCTCCAATGTAGTGGTGTTACTATGCGGGGTAATTGTAGTGTAGTTGACAAAGTTAGTTTAAACTAACGCTTAGGACAATGGGGAGGCCAGACTAAATCAACATTTTCCATCAAAATATACAAGGCCTCTCCAGCAAAGCCTTAGAATTAGAATTATTTCTCGACTTTTATAAAGTTGATATAATGTGTATTACTGAACACTGGTTTGTGAAAGGTACTTTGTTACCAATAATCAGAAATTATACAATTGCAAGCACATTTATTAGACAGAAGGCAATTCGCGGTGGCTCACTTATATATGTATCTGAAAATTGTCATTTTAAGGAGCGTAAAGACATTGTAGCTTTGTCTGTTGAACGATGTATTGAATTATCTTGTATAGAGCTGGGGCAACATATAGTCATCTGTGTATACAGACCTCCATCGGCTGATTATAAAATGTTTGAGACAATTATGGAAGAAGTCATGATGAAAGTCTTCAACACCCCGAAATCTTTGATAGTTTGCGGTGACTTTAATGTTAATTTAATTGAGCAGTCACCGCTCAGTGATAAGTTAAAAAATTTATTTCTTAGCTTCAATTTAAAGCATCTTTTTAACCAGCCGACTAGAATCACTAGCTCATCAGCAACCTGCTTGGACAATGTGTTTTGCAACTGTGAACCTGAGAAAATTGCAATCTTTGATAAACTTGGCTCCGAACATCTGGGACAGAGTGCCACATTTTCATGTAAAACATCCACCAAAGGTCAAGAATACACATACAGGCCCATTACAACCAATCGGGTTGAACAGTTTGTGGATATCATTGACAAGCAACTAATGAACCTAATATTTTCTGAGGATCCCGATGACCTATGCAGCACTTTATCTCAAATATTGAGTGCAGAGTTCAATAATATTTTTAAATTTAAAACTATTACAAGAGCTGGGAAAATTCGGTTCGATGACTGGGCTACTCCTGGTATTTACAAAAGTAGAAATAATTTGTACAACTTATACTCACAAAAACAAATTAATTTACACAATACTAAATTCATAAATCACTTAAAACTATATTCCAAAACTTTTAAAGTGGTTTGTCAGACAGCTAAATCTTTGCATTTTAGTAGAAAAATTAAGCATGCTGATGATAAAATAAAAACAACATGGAAAATCATCAATACTGAAACTGGAAAAATAAAACAAAGAGACAGTAAGATCATCTTAAAAATTAACAATAAATTAATCATGGATAGTAATGAGGTTGCCAATACATTTGATGAGTTCTTCTCTCAAGTACCCATTACTACCACTCAGTCCATAAATTCTAGTCCCGCTGATGCTTATTCTATATTATCAAAGTGTGTAAATAAATGTGATACCTTGTTCCAGTTCAAACACGTAACTGCAGACTCAATTGTGAAAACATTTAAAATGCTCAAACAAAAGAAAACCGAGGACCTGTGGGGAATGTCAACCACAGTTCTCAGTTACATTATTACTGTTATTAGCCCATACTTAGCTTTTATTTTCAACAGATGCGTTGATCAAGGTGTCTTCCCGGATTTGATGAAAAAAAGTAAATTGATTCCTTTATTCAAATCAGTAAACAAAAATGATCCATCAAACTATAGACCAATCTCTATACTACCGGCATTGAGTAAAATTTTTGAAAAAGTAATATTAGACCAGCTTTTAACACATTTTAACATGAATGATCTTTTAAATAGCAAACAATTTGGATTTACTAAAGGGCGTTCTACTACTGATGCAGGAATAGGTCTTCTTAAACATATATTTGATGCATGGGAGAAAGCACAAGATGCTATTGGCGTGTTCTGTGACCTATCAAAAGCATTTGATTGTGTCTGTCATGAAACACTAATTTACAAATTAAAATACTACGGTGTTGAAGGTAAGGCACTTGATCTGGTATCATCATACCTCTGTAACAGAACACAGATGGTTGAAGTCAATGGCGTCAGGTCATCTGGATCCCTCATAAAAATGGGAGTCCCGCAGGGATCGATCCTAGGACCTTTTTTATTTCTAGTTTATATCAATGATTTACCGTCATTCGTACAGAACCTATGTGATATTGTTTTGTTCGCAGATGATACTTCCTTGATATTCAAAATAGATAGGACTACACCTAACTTTGACGATGTAAACAAATCAATAACACAGGTTCTGAATTGGTTTACAACCAATAACTTATTGTTAAACGCAAAAAAAACTAAATGTATTAATTTCTCTCTACCAAATGTAAAAAAGGGTATCCTAAATAGAAGTATATTAATAAATGATGAACCATTAGAACTTGTTGAATCCACAACATTCTTGGGCATCACCCTGGATTCAAAGCTTCAATGGGGTTCTCAAATATCGGTTCTAGCAGGTAGGTTAAGCTCCGCTGCATACGCAGTACGTAAAATTAGATTTTTAACGGACGAAGCCACTGCAAGATTGGTCTATTTCAGCTACTTCCACAGTATAATGTCTTATGGCATTTTATTGTGGGGGAAAGCCGCTGAAATCCAATCAATATTTGTTTTGCAGAAACGAGCTATTCGCTCTATATATAGTATGAGGTCGCGAGATTCACTTCGTGAAAAATTTAAGGAAATTAAAATTCTAACAGTGGCATGTCAATACATTTATGAAAATATTTTGTTCATACGCAAGAATATAAATGATTATAAGAAAAGGTCTGATGTACATAATTTCAATACAAGACATAAAAATAGATTAATTATACCTAATTTCAGACTGCAGAAAGTTAGTGGTTCATTCATGGGGAACTGTGTACGCTTTTACAATAAGCTACCTAAAGATATTGATCAATTGCCTATGAGCAAATTTAAAATCTATGTAAAATCCAATTTGATGAAAAAATCATACTATACAATAGGTGACTATATGGATGACAAAAATGCATGGCCTGAATGCCCCAAGTTCCAAGAACAAATATAAATTGTATTATAATTAATAATATATTGTTAAAATATTAAAGATGACATGTACAATTAATAAAAAAAAAAAAAAAGATAAAATGACAAGACAAGCCCCATAGAGTTTCTTGGTGTTTCTTCTCTGATGGGAGTATTTCCGAAACACCGGTAGATTCAACAGCCATTCAGTTTTCCCCTTTTGTCCGCAGATTTTCTTTCTAGGCTTGCCATTTTTATTTTTATTTAAACAATATTATGCAGCTGACAGACGGACTATCAGTTCCATTTGGATCATGATATGTACTGTGATCGGTATGCGTTTCTCTATGTTGTGTTTCACTATTTCACTTTTTTATTTTTTTTATATAAAAATTGTCTGAAGTACTGAAACACACACTTACATGTATGGTTGGTTTTAACCTACTTTAATTTTTTTTTAATATTCTGACGTAAACGATTGGATGACAGCTGAATGGTTCATTACTTTTTTTTTCTAATTCAAAGCGTTAAATTCTGCTTTTGCTATGTTTACTTGATAATTGGTTATGATTTATTTTATGATTTTGACGTGTATATGTGCGTATATTTATACTGCCTACATACTGAATAAATGCTTTGATTCTTTGATTCTTTGATTCTTTGACATACCCCCACAAAATAACAACTTTCTAGTATTAACGGTCTCTTAACAAAACCTTGGACAGACAGACAGACAAAAAGACAGACAGACAGACGGACGGACATGACGAAACTACAAGGGTTCCTTGTCAGGACTACGGAACCCTAAAAATGTTACAGCGTAAAAAAATCTAACAGTTGGATATTATTATAGATACAGATACAAAATAATTTCAAAAATTCAATGTTATTTAATACTCGCTCTTTTGAATTCGCTAGCACTAGACAGTGACAACTTTTCAGAAGTGTGCAATTTATGATTTGTATGGATTGAATGTGTTATTCTATAGTTTTAAGGTATAAAATGATATATTGTTCTAAAGTCTAGTTGGGGTTGTTGCTCTATGTGAGTTTGATTAAAGCATACAGCCCTTGAGAGTATTCTAGATCTAGAGTGTTCATCATCTTCGACCACATAGCTTTGCACCAGGTGAGTAGTGGTCAAACTCTAGCCTATATGATATAAACAATAACCGGCCAAGTGCATGTCGGGCCACGCGCAGTGTAGGGTTCTGTAGTAGCCTGTTATTCAATGCAAGTCGTTACCCGTTATAAACAAGCAACTAGGTACTCCGTCTTTGTCACTTTAAAGGATTTATTCTAAGGATTTTGTATTTGGTACTAAATTATCCAGCACCCAAGTTGAACGACTATTACTGCTAAACTAATAAAGTTATCTTAACCGCTATAGTTTTCCTTTAAAGTTCATGAAATGCGCTATTATCACGAATTCCAAATTTTTCAAGCCAGCAGTTTAGCTTTTATAGGGGGGAAGGGGGGGGGGGGCAACGCCCTACTGGAACAAAAATTTGCATTTTAAAGTTTAATATTTCGTAAATGGAGCATTCAATCGAAAAATGGTATTAGCAACCCTTCACCCTATCAACCCTTATTAGCAGTCATTTTAAAAGACCTATTAAACGATGCCCCACACGATGTGGTAGACGATGAAAAAAAAATGCATCCCCACTTCTCATATAGGGGAGCTACCCTAAAAAAAAATATTTTTCAAAATTTTATTTTAGCACTTTGTTAGAGTAATTTATATACATACCGCCACAAAATTACATTTTTCTAGTATTAACGGTCTCTTAGCAAAACCTCGGGCAGACAGACAGACAGAGAGACAGACAGACAGACGGACATGAGGAAACTATAAGGGTTCCTTGTCAGGACTACGGAACCCTAAAAACGTTTTTGTATTCGTATAAACTAAAATTAATTTGCATTATATTCATACACAATGTTAAAATTGTTTCATGAACACATTGAATTGAATTGAAATCTTATACAGCGCCTCGTTTTCTCATAATATTTTCCTGTTTGTGATGTAAAGTACCTAGTGCTAACAATTGTTTTTCTTTGTTGATTGTTTGGTGTCGAAATGTATAGTTTTATGTTAAAAGTAAGAGTGCTTCTACGAGTCAACATTTCTTTGACACTTGTTGAGTTTGTAGGAACAATATCGAACACTATTGTGTTAGTTAGTTATAGTTGTAGTTCGGAAATATTTATGGATTTGTAGCTACACTTCAGCAGAATGCAATAGAAACTGCCGCGTATTGCATGTGAAACCCAGCTTTTTAACGTTAACGATATTTCTAAGTAGTCTTATCCGATAAAACTAGCTAGAATTGAACACACGACAGTCAACTTTATAATATTAATTACGCCCTCGTAACCCAAACACTAACACGGTTTAAAAGAAAATCAAAATGCCACGGTAAGCTCGGCCACTAAGACAGTGTTTAATCGAAACAGATTATATTCAGTCACTCATAATCCATCTCAATTTCTCTTATCGATCTTCCAAAATATTAATGGAACACTTAGAGCTAAACACTGTAGTTTAAAATAACGTTTAACACCGTTGCATAAGTTTCATATTCCCACGTGTAGAGTTTAGAAAGTGGCCGTCCTTGGAGGTAAAAGTAATCCCGAAGGTGAAAGTGACAGTTTGACCAAGTCTCGTTACGTTTTATTTGGGATCTGAATCATAAACATCCTGTTTCAGTGAGGTAATTGAGATAAGCAATGATTTAACACAAACTGTGAAACATATGATATAAAAGTGTTCAGGTATAGCAGAGGATCAGGACAATGTACCAGTGAAAATCCACTTTTTATTCACAAATGAGCTAAATTTGGAATTTGTAAGACGTCCTTCCCGAGTTAGTTATAAAGAAGCGATTATTATGGTACTTTGCATGGCTACCTACATTTATATTCAAGCTTTCAAAGATTTTTTAATGTCATTAATTTACAGGACACGCAAATTGCGTACCTGATGATAAGAGATGATTTTTGTTGATTTTTTGTTTTAAAATTATTGTAAATTTCTAACATTATTAGGTCGAGAAAATTTGACTAAAGGTACTTGAATTACAGCCGGTATATAACATTGATGATGTTTGTTTAGTTTCATATTCATAAACACTGTTATTTTTAACCGACTTCAAAAAAAGGAGGAGGTTTCTCAATTCGACCGTATATATATATATATATATTTTTTTTTAATGTTTATTCGCGGATAACTTCGTCGTTTATGAACCGATTTTGAATATTCTTTTTTTGTTCGAAAGGAGATATCCCAAATGTGGTACCATGGTAATTTTATCGAGGTATCGATGAGTATCTCCAGAGATATTGAGATAAACATCTCAAAATTGGTACTGAAAATGAATATATATAGACTAAAAAAGAACAATGCCGCGGCATTGAAGTCGGTTCTTTTTTAGTTTTTAAACGATATTATAAATGATAATTTGCTCTTGGTTGAACATAATTTGATGATGTTTTTTCACGAAGTGTATGTCCACGTCAAATCGAGAACATTCTCCTTTTTGAAATCGTTGGATGATTAAGTTAATAAACAGTTATGTATTAAAGTCAAGTTATTACTGACTAATATATTAATAATGCTATATTTACAATTCTTTGAATTCTCAAGCCAAGATCAAGTCGTCCCTTCAGTCGTCAGAGTTAAAAATAAATGTACACATATTTCCCAGCAAAAACCTACAACTATAAAAGGCTAAGTAAGATCTAGATCAGCCGCTCCCATCGAGCTAGCCTATAGTTTTTATAACTCTGACATAATACAACATGGCGAAGGAAACTATAAATTTAATATTTCCTGTTTAAAATGAAATCAGATGACAGTCATATACCAAGATAGTTAAGAGTTACAGAAAACATTAATTTTGTATATACAAGATATAATCGTGTATTTCCTTTAATCGGTTACTTCTTTGTTATGTACTTGGGTCACATTTTATAAAAGAAGAGACTAAGGTAGCACTTTAACTTACGCAAATTTTAATGTATTGTCACTATCGATCACTATATCGACATCGCGTAAGTCACGTTAAATGCCCATTTTCAAACATTATATCGTCACTATCGATCACTATAGCGACATCGCGTAAGTCACGTTAAATGCCCATTTTCAAACATTATATCGTCACTATCGATCACTTTATTGACATCGCGTAAGTCACGTTAAATGCCCATTTTCAAACATTATATCGTCACTATCGATCACTATATCGACATCGCGTAAGTCACGTTAAATGCCCATTTTCAAACATTATATCGTCACTATCGATCACTATATTGACATCGCGTAAGTCACGTTAAATGCCCATTTTCAAACATTATATCGTCACTATCGATCACTATATCGACATCGCGTAAGTCACGTTAAATGCCCATTTTCAAACATTATCGTCACTATCGATCACTATATTGACATCGCGTAAGTCACGTTAAATGCCCATTTTAAAACATTATATCGTCACTATCGATCACTATATCGACATCGCGTAAGTCACGTTAAATGCCCATTTTCAAACATAATACCCATACAACCTTTTTGTGATATTGCGCTGCCTACAAAGTTTTCTTACAGCGAGATGTATGGTGGTGTGTTGAGTCCTTTATAATATTTATACCAAAGCAGCCATTTCCGCTGAGTTTTGCTTGGTTTTGGTGTCAGCCAGTAAGTATGGAAGGCTGGTTGGGATTCTTATTAGTTGGGGAAATTTGCGTTCCGTGGCGCGGACTAAAATGTATGTTCGTTCATAAAAAAAACTCTAGTTGTATGTGATAAAGATAGATAATAAATAAATAAATAATAATTTTGGAGCATAATAATCCCATACTATACTATTATTCAGATATATCTACGTTCTTAAACAAATTTTCCCTTAAATAAACAAAAGAATTACCAAATTGCATTTCACGAATTTTCTGCGAGAAAACAATTATCTTCTTCATATTTTTTGTAGTTTCTGTAACCAAATCAATAAAAAATCGCGACGATTTTATTAGGAAACTCTGATTTACAATCACAAAATGTATTACTGAAATTATAGTTAAAATATTACGCAAATAAGGTTTTCATTTAAAATTTTCGGTACTACAATTTGCCGCCGAGCTGTAAACATTGCAGACGAGAACAAACATCCTGGAAACATAATAGTATTTGCAACTATTCTACCAAGATTTTAGTTGCTAATAGCTCTGCAGTACAGGTGGCAGAAGGGTAAAATATTGATGTTCAACCTGACTAGCAACTAAAAAGTAGCTTACCACCATAGAAGAGAAGATTTGCCGCATTAACCTTTCGGTGTTCCGGGAGCACCTGAGTCCCTTGAGAGTCAAACCATTGTCTAGTGTGTTCACTATCTTCGAGCACATCATCGCTTACCACCAGACGAAATAGTGGTCAAACGCTAGCCTATAAGACATAAAAAAAACAGGAAGCAGGGTAATTACAAATGTCCCATGAAGTAATAAAACAACTGAACTTGTGCTCTCCAGTCACCATTCGTTCAACATCGCCATAATTATGCATTTTCCGCTTCATAACGGAAAATATAAATAAAACATAATAGTCTAGAGGCCAACGACTTTCAATAAAATTAAATACAACAGTAACTTATAAAATGCACAATGTATTAGTATAGTGGCACAATGTATTACTATTATACTTTGGCATATGAGTCACGAAGTCTTGATAAAATGTATTTTGTATTATTTTTAGGTCTCATTTTATTTTATGGGTCAAGTGTCCTTCGCAGCTTTGCAATGCAACAATTTTTATAAATGTAGATCTTAACATTTTCCTCAAATAATATAAAATATTAAGTTTTTTTAAGTGTTACACACTTTATATGTGTAACAATGTACTATTTATAAAATGTGTATGCAGTGAATGACAGAAAATGAGTTATGTCTGATTTGATATTGCACCCACAAAAACTTAGTTTACTAATAATGGTTTACACAAAAATATGACTTATTTCAATATCCTGTAGGTAGCCTAATAAATGTGGCCATTTCCAGTAACCCCCATTCTCAACGCCTTCAGTGGTGGCTATCGGTATTTCATAGTAGCAATTCTAGGTGACACCGCATGGATTTGTTGACAGTTGTGATCACAGAAATATTCCTATTTCTGTGATTGTGACTGTATACGAGGAGTAACTAGAAGTCATTTAATAATCCTTGGAGACGCTTGCGATCATTTTACCTAAAGTAAGTTTTTTTAATATCATGTAGGCTAGCGCTTCACCAATATCTCACCTCTTGGTAAGTGATGATGCGGTCGAGGATAGTAGCACGCTAGGCCTAGAATGGGAACTGGCTCTTAAGGATAGTTCAGTTTTTTTAACGTACTAAATTTCAACGTACTAAGGTATTTAGCACATAAAGTCAAATAAACAAAGCTTTGTCTAAAAACTCAGGTCAGAAGCTACAACAAATAAGTGGAAGGGAGTGATTAGGAATCATTTGTTTTCATCAAATACGCGAACATTTAGGAACTTTGTCACAATACGCCAAAGATTACAACAGCTCTTAATAGCTACTAAGGAGAATTTGTTTGTTATTGTGATAGAGTTCTATAATAAGTGTTGGTTGATCGTTAAATGTTGTAACTTTAACCTTTCGGCAGCGCTAAACGTTCTAAAGTATTTTACCTAGTTGAAGGTTTCTGGTAATTATTGTTTTGTAATTCTGAGCTTAGAAAAACGGTGGAAACATAAAATTAAACAGAAAATGTAATAGTCTGCGATTGTTTTTAAAAGCTATTAACTCTGCCGTATTCATTTGTTTTTGAAATGTTGCACAAGTTTTATTGTTGTGTATTTGTAACACATTCATTTTATAGTTAATGTAAAATAACTTATGTAATCTAATATTATCAAGAGTAAAGATTGGATTTTTTGTTTGTTTATTACGATTTAACTTATAAACTATTGGACCGATTTCAAACATTCTTTCACTAATGGAAAGTATATTATCCGCGAGTAACATAGGCTATATTTTATATATGCGAGTGAAACTATGAGGCGCTGTATTAGTACTGTTAGTATATTATAGTTATAAGTTAAGATACGCATTTAATATCTTAACAGATTTTGGTGAAATTTGTTGTGATCAATGAATATGATAACTACATTACCACGCTGCTACAAAACTTTAACCTTAGACAATATTCAACCAGATAATACCGCAGGATGCAGCTAAATTAAAATTCATCAGTTATCATCATCATCAACCTATCTATCTTGCCTTTCATCATCCCTCTACTGCTGAACAATGGCCTCACATATGACACGCCACTGAGCTATATATACAGTTCTTTGGTATATCATCACACTTAGAACAGGTATCTTCTAGGCTACATCGTCGATCACATCTTCACTTATATAATTACGTATATCATCATGCCCTAATTATTAATCACTTATTATTTAGCCACTAACCCCATTGCAGAGCAAAGGCCTCCTTCCATTGCCTCCGCCTATTTATCTTGGTTTGAAACTGTATTTGACCAATCTTTACAACAGAAGTCTGCTTCGTAAAATTATGTTAAAATATAAAGTTAAAATATCTCAGTTTCATTGTACCAGCCAAGTAAAACTGTTTCAAGTGAAGTTGATCGTGAAAGGCTGCAAGCAATATATCGAGGCCACATATGACTGGACGTAGATCTAGACACAACCACACATGTTTGTAGGAGACAACTTGGACATCTGAACTAGATTAGATCGTATCGTAAACTTGGATTACTTCGTCAGCCAGCGGTGGTAATGTGCTCAGGTCGGGCAATGGACGTAGGACTGAAACTCAGTCCTACGTAGACCCTGTCCAAGCAGAACAGTGCTGAGGCTTCTCCAATTGTCAAAATGTTATTTATGGTTTTAAATTATATGTTTGTATGTAAATGTGTATAAATTTGGAAATTCAATTTATTTTTATTATTTTCATTTTCATGTGTTGTTATAGGACGCGAGTTATTTAGCACCCTCAACTGGCACTGGCTGGCACATCATACCGGAATTCTGTAACTGGTCTTTTTTAGGGTTCCGTACCCAAAGGGTGAAACGGGACCCTATTACTAAGACTCCGCTGTCTATATCTCATGAACCGTGATAGTTAGGCTTGAAATTTTCAGAGATGATGTATTTTTGTTGCCGCTATAACAATAAATACTAAAAATAGAATAAAGTTAAAAATAATAGGGAGTTCCCATACAAGAAACTTGTTTTTTTTCGGCTATTCAATATAACGCCATCTATGAACGCTTAGGTAAACGTTTATAGATGGCGTTGTATTGAAATGCCGATCCCTAACACATTTATTAGACTTTTTGGGTCAAAAGCCTATAAGGTACTTCCCGCTAACCTAGACTCATGAAATTTGGCAAAAAGCAAAGTTTTACAGCACAAAAATTCCTAAAAATAAAAAATGTTAAAATTTAAGGGTGTCCCCATACATACATAGTTTACTCTAATTAAGATAGGCCACTGAGTTATATGAGCGCTCATACAATTTAGAGGTCTAGCTTAATTGGTCCAACCAACGTTGGTACCGAAGCCTCGGTGGGCGAGTCCAACTCGACTTGGCCGGTTTTATTTTTACTAATCACCCTTGTTCTTATATGACCCCTTTTGTGATTGGTAAATCATTGATTGATTTGATGGTTTATATTGTAAGCAAGCGTAGTTGGTTTGGCAATTTTTTTAAACAACTCCAAAAAGAAGAGCTTATCAATTTTGAAGCTACTTTGTTTCATACTATGTAATAAACACATAAACGTACTCGTTAAAGCAGACAATAAAGACAGAATTTGGTCGCGTAACTATTGCTTAGTATTGTTTAGGCACTTTTATGAAATAAATTGTTGCAATTTTGTTTACTTAGTAAACAAAATTGTACCTACATCTGCTCACATTGTCGCCTTGTAGTATAACTATATACTGTAAATAAATAAGGCTAGGCTTAGATACCAATCAGATAAAGTTTTAATACCTAGGCAGCCGATAATATTGTCGGTATGCACCTTACTTACTAGTAATTTATTACCTTTGCTTCGGAATTAGCTCAATAAGGTCGGATTGTGTTAGAAATGAAAAGCAAAAATCTAGATAACTGAACTCTAGAAACTAAATAATGTGCATTGTGGACGAGTAAGGCTGAAATTGAACAGTCTTAAATTATGGTACTAGCTGAGCCCCGCAGCTTCGCCCCCTTTAAAAAGTCCTATCTATCCCACTTAATAATCCAGGTTATATACTTTTTTTTTAAAAGCTTACTCGCAATGTGGGTTGCATATTACTAGTATTCTTGTTAACCCCTCCAACTAAGCTAAATATGCTTGTATCTGGAGTGAGTTCACGTCAATAGTGCAATGGGGTGGGGATCGAACTCACGACCTCTCGATCGCCAGTCTGACACCTTATCCATTGGGCTATTGCCGCTTATGTATGACAAATTTTATCCAAATGGATTCCGTTAGCCGTTTTTGCGTAAAAAACATCTAACCATCTATATTCACCAACTAAGCATCTAGATGGCGCTGATGCATGTTTCATCGTCATGCATCATCATCATCAGCCGGTGTCAGTCCACTGCTGGACGTAGGCCTCTCCCAAGATGCATCACTGAGCCCGATCTTCGGCTCTTCTTTTCCAGTCACTGCCCACCGCTTTGCGTATGTAGTCGCTCCACCTGGTCACAGGACGTCCTACGCTACCTACGTATTGGCCTTAGCCTTAGTTTCAGAATTAGCTCAATAAGGTGGGATTGTGTTGGAAATGAAAAACATTATTCTTGCGTACTATTTTTGTAAATTTTATATGGTACTAGCTGCGCCCCGCGGCGTTGCCCGCGTTTAATTCTGGTTACTTCCTCTTGTATTACTCTATCTATTGATGAAAACCGCATTAAAATGCGTTGCGTAGTTTTAAAGATGTAAGCGTACAAATAGCGGAAGCGACTTTGTTATCAACCGACTTCCAAAAAGAAGGAGGTTCTCAATTCGTCTGTATGTTATTTTTGTATGTATGTTACGCGATTACTTCGTGAATTGTGTACCGATTCGAATGATTCTTTTTTTAATCGGTAGGTTACGTTTTCGAGGTGATCCCATTGTAATTTCATCGAGATCTGATAAGTATCTCCAGAGATATGACGATAAACAACTCAAATTGACTCGCGGGGCATGAAGTTCGGTTCGGTTAAGTTATTAAACTTGTAGTGTAGTTCAATTGAGTTTAATCTTAATAATATAATCACCAGTATTTAATTTTAATTCTGAATAAGTATACTTACTTCATGAATAACTGTCTAATATATTTTTGCCTTATGGATAAAACAGTATACATACAGCACTCATAAATTGGCTATCACATTCTTACATATCTCTGTATTTACCTACATTCTGACAAAATATAAAACTCATTAGGCTAGGCATTGATTATTATTGTCTTGATTGCTTGTAAGCATACATTTTTTTTTAAATTTCATTATAGCTCCACACGATTAGTGTATTTAGCCAGTGTCAAGTATTAAATTTCTTCAAGTTTTTATCAATTTTAGTCGTAGAGATGGGTCAAAGTCACATTTCAGCTCAGTTTTCAAGTAAAAGTCTAGTCTAAGTCCTACCTTCAGTAAAGATGTGGTGTTTACTGAAGATTTTTAGTGGAATTTTGGTGAGAACGCAAATAGCATGTTTTTCAACATTGTGCTGTTTCCCTACACTCGCACACATTCACCGGCACTTAATGGTTAATAATCCACATTTATTACACATAAACACGCGGAAAAACACCAGTTTTAGGAAATACAATGAGATAAACATACTTTTCCACGTTACCGCCAAAAACTCGTAAGCATACATTTCTGAACGCACGCATATTTGACAATCAATAAATATGTCATACAATTGTCATTAATGACAGTATTTAAAATGTACAGTCCGGCAAGTATAACTTGGCGCGGCTGTGCGCCACTGTGCTTTTACTTTGTACTTTGATAACAGTTTCTCTTAAACCACTTTTAATTACTTTTCGCATTATTGAACTATTTTATTGTAGTAGATTTATCAACAATAATGTTGCGGTAATCTCTCAATTAATAATATAATTAATTAATGTCTCGGAATTAGTTCCAAAAACCACCACCGCCAAGTTATACTTGTCGGACTGTATTAAGTCAATTATTAGGTCAATTATTCATTGTTTTTATTACTTATTATCCTATTCCTGACAAAGACAATTCCAAAAATACAAAAATCATAAACATTGGTTCAGCCGTTCTTGTGTTATAAGTGTAGTGACTAACACGAATATCTTTTATATGTATAGATGTAATGATGAACATTATAATTTGCCTAATTGGTTAAAATGCTATCCAGAAGTTTCTTCGCTTCAGTGGGAGTCGTCAATGGCTAAGTTGGTTAATCGGGCGGGTCAGTAACATGCCACGGAGCACGGAGTAGACGGAAGCGCGGCTTCGAGTACCGCTGGACTGAGAAATGTTGGTTTTGTACATAATAATATTAATTACATATTACTGATTTTATCATCTCATTCAGAACCTGCCAGTCTTGTCTAAAGGTACGGCCACACCGCTGCAGATCGCAGCGGTGTGGCCGCGATCTACTTTTCAATTGTCTTCCGATCGCCGAAGCACGCGTTTGGTTTGAACCTATCGGTACAAATACTGATAGATTGCGTCCGCGCCCGCGCCCGTAGATCACTACGGTTTGGCCGTACCTTAACACTTAAAAACTGAAGTAAAGTTAAGTTCTTATTAATAACCAATAAACATCCTACAAAAGTTGTCCAGCAAGTCCAATACTTCACCAAAACCTCATTACACTTCATTACATGTATCCGCTCTCAATCACGCACCATTTGGTACAATCTCGTCGATCTAGTTAACTCGGTAGCTACTACTTAAGTAGTACTCATTTATATACTGAACTATTAGCCAAGAACATTATTCAAGACTCCATTCAGACAGAGAGCAGTGGCCGCTTACTTATACCCAAGTCGATAATTGTTTTCAATTTTTTTAGGTGTCGCAAGATTTACCTACAATTATTGCAGGTGTTATACACAGAAATATTAATAATAACGTATTATTAATATCTCTGTGTTGTTACCTATATATTTATTCCTCACTGGTTTATATGTGGCGCGTTATCGACGCATCTTACTTGAACCAACGCAAGATTTTTATACGATACTAGCAGCCCGCCCCGGCTTCGCACGGGTAGAACATATATGCCTACAAAATTTGCATCAGTTTGTTGCATCGAATATATAACTATGACCTAATCTGTGGTTTCACTGCAAATATTTTATTAATTTTGCGATGCGTGTTTGTGAAATTCGTGATATCTTCTAGAGTTTTTATTTGAATTATATACTGTAAAGGACAATTTTAATAATTATTTGGATAAGGATTAATACTATATACTTGAAAATAGCCTTGGAAGTTATGTAATATTTTTTAACAAAAATTTTAAGATTAAAATGGTTACTGTGAGTCAACTTTAAGAGATAGACATATGCTGTCGCGGAATTTTTTGTAGGTCTTATTAAGTTGTACAACTCTTGCATAGAAAATATTCTTCTATCTATTTTCAATTAAGCAGCGTTCGTAAGAAACGTGTTTTTTCGACCGTTTATTTGCCGACTTAGGTTGCAAATTAGGTCTCCATGAATGTACCTTTGATTTAAACGGGATAATATATAGCCTATTTTCATTTCGAAAGTCCATTCTATGTATTAGTGAAAGAATTTTTTAAATCGGTTTAGTAGTTTTTGAGCTTACTCATTACAAACATACAAAAATACAAAAATACAAATGTTATCTCTTTATAATATTACTATAGATTAAAACATTTTAATAACACCACAAATATATGGCAAACTTACAATATTTCTAAGATTATTTATTATTATATTTGTATTGTTTTTGTCAATGTAAAGACTGATTTACCCAAAAATTACAGAAAAAATATTAGTGTCTACAATAGGAATAAATACTAAGAAGCATGAAGACTTTAAGATTTTTAGTATTACTGGCTGTAATGAGAATACCAGGAAAGAAAAAATGTAATAACTCTTAAATTCAAAATTTAAAACGACTCCTGACTGATCTATTTATAATCTGTTCATTGAGACCATTCCAATAAGCCGAAACACAACATCTCTGCTGTAAGTTGGCGAAGAGTAAAGTATGCTGCAGATTCCAAGAGATATCCCAGCATCAGGTCAGTGCTATCATGTTCAAGCTGAATCTAGCAAGAAGGCCGTGGACCGGCGAGGTCCGCATGTAGCACCAGCGTATCAGTGTGCTCTCTTACATCCGTCGTTAAATCATCATCATCACCATGGGCGCCGGCAGAAAGGTGTTGCAGATTTTAGTTTTCTTACAATCTTTGCCGTATATGATTGTTAATAAGAAGATGAAATTTTAGTCTGAATGTTCGAGACATTTATAAATTTCTGACTATTCATTATGAATTTATTATATATTTTATTAATTTTTTATTTCAATAATTCCTGTTGATCCCGAGATTCCCAAGGGGTGCAAGTGCACCCCCTGGCACCCCCCTGCCGGCGCCCATGATCATCACCATTGTCAGCTATTTCTGCCCACTGCAGGACATAAGCCTTCCTCTTACGCAACTCATCCCTGTTCTGAGCTACTTTTGGCCATGTCCTTTCTGCAATTTTTTCTATATCGTCGACCCACCTCTGTATTGGTCTGCCGCGGCTTCGTTTTTCTACAGAGACCACCACTAATAAACCTACTAAAATATTAATACTTCACTCAGTCTAAATTAAGCCTAATATTACTAGCTGCCTAGCTATTTTGCTTGCATCTGTCATTCAGCCCACGCCAGTGGCGGCACTCCCGCGTTCGTAACCTGATCTGAATTTTGTGAATTTGCTATAAAAATAAAACTTAATAGGTTCAACACTTTGTTAGTTATAAAATGGATTGTAATCGGTGTCCAACACCTACGCGATGTAAATTTGTGTTTAATAACGATACGTGTAAGATTTTTGCATCAAATTATACCAAACGCGACTTAATTGTGTTTTAATTTTACTAGAGACTAGCTGTGCCCCGCAGCTTCGCTCGCGTTAAAAAGTATCCTATATCCTAAACCATAGTAACATCATACATTCTATAGGCTATCCCTAAACAATATTTCAGCTAAATTTGTCCAGCCATTTGACCGTGAAGAAGTCCCAAATACACAAACTGACTTTCGCATTATAATATTTATATATAATATTTTGATTTAATCGCTGTCAGTTTGTGGGTTTCATTATGTTTGTCATCTACTTCGACATCATCACCATCTGCGTCACTGGGAGCATTATGCCAGCGACCCCAGGCTTACCTTCGCTTCATAAAGGAGCTAAGTTTACTCGGTTAGTTATTGCTATGGGGGAACGCTTAATACACACCAAGCTGGACATCAATACAGTACCTATTGTCCCTTAAATTAGAATTAGATATATTTGTCGTCGATAAAATAAACCACCAATCTTGCTACAATACTGTTCGTCCAAAGATTGTCTAGAAGAGAATCACTCTTAGCGATAAGACAGTCCATTGTAATACTATAGACCTTAAGTTTGTTTGTATGCTAAGTTACTATACTGATATCAATAAACAGTATTTCTATTCTATTCTACAAACACCCATTTGGAGGAAAACACTTTAAAATAACACAGAAAAGTTAGCTAGTAAAAAGGTATATATTTTAAATGAACAGATAATAAATATTCTCATACAACAATAATTAACAAAACCCATCGACAGCTTTCGATAAATCTATATAAATAGAACAACGTAAACTTTCAAAAATGGCTATTCATTTTAAACCAACCAAGACAGTGCCCTAAAAAAGCTAATCCGTATTATACACAGAAATGGTAAACGATTAGGAATTCGTCATGTTACATCCGACCTCAATAACCTCTGTAACAATTAAGTACTCTGTCAAAATAAATATTGTCATTCAATTCTTCTTTCTGACCTCACCTTACATTTTCGTTGTATTAAGAAAAAGTTCTAAAGTTTATTTTTGAGTGTGTTTAACGCTCATTAGCGAATTAAAACTTTCTATTCTGCTTATGAATATTAATGTCCATTTAAACAAACTTAACGGGCATAATTTGTTAATGTTGCAATGTAAGATTACACTCCCAAATTGGACAACAATATAACTGTGATGTAAATGGTAGCCAAAGAGAACCATAGAGTTTGAAAAAAAAATAGAAAGGTAGCTTTGTTCGAAATATGGCGATCCCATGTAATTTGTTTTGTTTAATTGATTGGAGTAGAATGAACGAATTGGAGATTTATCTAGGGTGATATTAACATGAGCTTTTTTATTGGTAGGTAAACAATTATTTAACTCCTAGTGGCTCTGTGAGATGTAGATTTTGCAAGTCTGTATTTGCATAGCTTAAAATACCAGAATACCAAAATAGAGAATACCACACCCCTGACCCCTCGAAAAAGGTATTTGTGACATTTTTGAACATTTTTCGGAATGGCTGAAATATGTTTTTATTTTACGTATTCAATCCCGCCATTTTGAAAAAGAAATTATACCTGAATCTACCAAAAATACCATAATTATAATTATTTAGCCTTCTCACAAAACCTTACGAGAATCGGTTGAGGAATGCGAAACCTGTAGAGGCAGAGAACATCCGGTTATCCGCCTGACATACGTAAGTACTTTTGCTCAACCGAAATAGAGACAGACGCTCTGCCCTCGCTCAGTAAATTACTTATTTTACATTGTAAAATTTACAATGAAGAAAAAATCTACTGATCAGGGCTGCGTTCACGACCTACGCTCGGAGTGCACCCAAACGCTCTAACCCCGTTTACGACCTCGGAGCGTCGCACTCGGTTAGCGCAACTGTGTCGTTCACGACCTCGGTTGTTTCACTCCGGTTGCAACTTTTTAACCACCAAATTCGATGGTTAAAAAACGCTCTGAAGTTTGTGACAGTAAATTTGGCAGGAAAAGCTGTCATTTTTCTTGCAGATTAAGGGAATCGGAAGAAATTTGCATTGTCGAGACCAAAACGTGATATGACGAGATTAATCGTAAAAACAAACGGAAAATATTCAGAAAATGAAAAATAAATGAACATAACCTCGAAATTCGAGTCTGCGCAAAATGTCAAAGTCACAATTTCAGTGGAAAATACCCGTGGTCGTTCCGGACCTTCAAGCGAAATGCAAACAACCAAAAATCTTTCTCCGGAGGACGTGAACGGAGCCCAGCTCGGTTTCGATTTGGCAGACTTTAATTTTAGCTAATTAACTGACACGAACACTGTTTTTATAAAGAATTGCTTTAAACATATAAACTGATGATCGAATACCATTCAGTTCCCAACATTCTATACATTGAAGCACAAAACGTCAATTCGTCCTAAAATTATAAACTAAAAACTAAAACCGTTAAATACTTACCTACATAAAGAGCTTTAAAACCAAGTGCAGTTTCTAGTTACTACAATATTACAACGTATTGTTTTTACTTTGTTTATTATCACCATCATTCTATACGACATTGACTGTCGACCTCAGATACCGTTGACAATGTGTGAATTTTAGTTATCCAACATATGTAATATTTGTGTACTTTTGGTATTTGTATGTTTACTACTAAATTGACCTCTAGGCGTCAATTTTGTTACGAGGTTTTTATTCCACTTTAGGTATTTATTGGGTCCTATTATTTATTTTGTGCTTTAGAAGCAGATCTCTACAACATATTTGAGTTATAGATATTAGATTTCTATGAACTATGCAAAACTATTGGTTTTTAAAAAATCAATGCTTTACTGAATAAAAATATCATTAGGCCGACTTCAAAAGAGGAAGCAGTACTCAATTTGTGTTATATTTCTAGCATTATTTATCGTATAAGTACCGTTTAAATAATTGTATGTTTTGTTTGTCAAGACTCAGACTAGCAGCGTGGTTCCATTAACATTATATATGGATGGGATGAGAATATTTAGAGATGTATAGAACTCATAAAACACCTCAAAAACAACAGACACTAGGTGGTATTCATTTTTAGTTTCTCTTATAACATTCTCTTGACATTTTTTTTTAACACACTTGCTCATAAAGTGGCTCTTATTTCACTGCAATTAGGCACATAATGACACCTGTTATCAAACTGTGACTTTTTCATTACTATTATTCACAAGTGAGTTAAAGATTTTTTTTAAATTTTATTGGTTGAGTTGCTTTGTTTTTAAAAAAGTTTCGTTACAAAAAAGATCGTGTTCAATAGTACAAACAAATTAATATACCTATTGCTTGCTCATTTCATGCAACTTTGTATTTAAATAGATAATTTTAACTTTTACGTGTTTAATAAACAAAACTTTCATTCAAATATAACGTTTGTTTTCTTTGTAAAAACTATAAATTCCCCATTTTGTACGTGGCTAAAACGCTATCCGCGACAAACAAAAAAAAATAGATACGTCATTCTTTTTAGTCTATGGTCGCCATTGTTAGATGCGCGCACATAGGAAAACTAATGAATGGATTTTGCCCGCCATTGCGAAAAAAATTCACAATTCGTTTTCACTGATGAAATTATAGTTATTTATTAATTGAAATGTCTACAAATACTAGCTATGAAGAACATTATTTATGTACACCGCCCGATATAAGATGTGAAGCCCTTTGATTGTTATGGAAAGTTTATTACCTGAAAACTCCAAGGTAAAACATCTATTGTCTACTATATAAAATGATAAAATGATTATGTATGATACACGTGTGTATTGATGATTACCGTCCTCGGCTCTCTTCAGATCCTCACCTAACGGCTCGGGTCTCAATGGCGCCTCTGCGGTAATCACCAACATTACATACTTGAACCATAATGTACTAATATCTGACAGGCTAGCGTTAGACCACTATCTCGCCTGGTAGTAAGCGATGATGTGGTCAAAAATGGTAAACACGCTTGGCCTAGGCATGTTCTGACTCTCAAGGGCTGTGTGCTGCCGAAACATCGTAAGGTTATGGCGGCAGATTTTCTTCTTAATGGTGGTTTTTAGGGTTCCGAACCCAAAGGGTACCAACGGAACCCTATTACTGAGACTCCGCTGTCCGTCTGTCTGTCTGTCTGTCTGTCTGTCTGTCTGTCTGTCCGTCTGTCACCAGGCTGTATCTCATGAACCGTGATAGTTAGACGGTTGAAATTTTCACAGATGATGTACTTCTGTTGCCGCTATAACAACAAATACAAAGAACAGAACAAAGTTAAAAATTAAAGGGTTTAAAACAAAACACGTGTTTTTACGATACGATACGATACGAAATTAATTCACCTCGACGCAGCTAGATGGCAGCACATGAAAAATTAGCACGCGCAAGCGTTTCATTTGTTAAATTTGTGGGCCTCGGACTCGGTAGATTTGTTTACATAATTAAGGTTAACTTAGCATTAATGTAGTAGCATTAACAATATATCTTCAATTTTAGTACTTAAAGAGCTTCTAGCTAGAATTAGTAGAAAGTTAGTCGTACGAACACTGAACCCTCGGTCTTTCAGATATTTAATTATAATAATAACCTTTGTAATTTTGGAAATTCGGAACCCTCCGTGTGCGAGATAAAAGTCTGACCTGACTGAATATCTTATAGGCTAGCGTTTGACCACTATCTCACCTGTTGGTAAGTGATGATGCGGTCGAAGATGGTAAGCACGCTAGGCCTAGAATGGGATCTGGCTCTCAAGGATAGCTGCCGGAACACATTAGTTGTTTGGCGACAGATTTTCTAACTTGAGGGTGGTAGCTGGCCAGGCCAATCTACTTTTGTTAGCAATTGAGGCGGAACATCGATGTACTCCTACCACCTCTTAGACGTCATGTCTATGTCTATGTCTATCCATCCAGGCTGGAAATCCATTACATCGTCACATATAATATTGTTTCAGTAAGTATTGAAACAATTTACCAACTGAATTCAAGACGATGTTGACGAAAGCATATTGATGGATTTCTTTCGAGTATAATCAATGAAATAATTTACTGGTGGTTTTCGCATGCACTGTGAGATCTCAGAGTATTAAATTGTTTTTGAATACGGGTGATGAGACACTAAACATTGGGTGTCCATCTAAACATTGGATGTCCATCTAAACATTAGGTGTCCATCTAAACATTGGATGTCCATCTAAACATTAGGTGTCCATCTAAACAGTGGATGTTTATCTAAACATTAGGTGTCCATCTAAACAGTGGATGTCCATCTCTAAACATTGGATGTCCATCTAAACATTAGGTGTCCATCTAAACATTGGGTTTCCACCTAAACATTTAGTGTCCATCTAATCATTCTAGTGTGTAATTTCTCTGCCCCAACACGAGTGTGAATGTCATAATGTCGCAAGGATGCGCAGTTTCGTCAGCGCGTGCGCCGCTGTCATATCGCGATTAGCATTCATCGAATTACTTCTGTGGTAACCATTTAACTGGTCATTATATCGACCAGACCATATAAATATAATATTAACCCGTTGATATGCTTAACTAATTACGTACCTACGCTGTGACTGAAACGCTAATAAATTGGTGACAAGCCAATATTTTTTATTTTAATATCTTATAGGCTAAGCGTTTACCCACGCTCTCACCTGGTGGTAAGTGATGATGCGGTAGCACACTGGGCTTAAAATGGGAACTGGCTCTCAAGAACATTTGCCGGACTACATTAGATAGTTTGGCGACAGATTTTCCAACTTGAGGGTGGTAGACTAGACAGTGTTCTGCTACCATTCCAGTGGTTTCTTAACGATGTTTCTCTTCAGCGGAGAGCCACTGTGAAATGCGCACATCAATGTTTTGATATAAAAATCCATTGAGGCACGGCGTGGACATGAACCCACTAACTCTGACGTCACAGCTGACTACTCTCCCTCTGTGCCACTAGGCGCTCAAACATTAGTTTAATCCATCAGAATAGCGATCAAAACCAGAGTAGGCGAAACAGACAATCAAACAAAACGTTAATCTCGCTGTAGGTACATGTCGAATGCGCGTCCGCAACTATTTCGCAAGGTATGTCATATCTCCATTAGTATGCGCGTTACCCTGTGGTAATAGTTAGCGTCTTGTGCGCATGATATCGATGCTAATTGGCTGGTAGGTGTCAGATGCAGGTCAGATGTGTATGGCTTTATTGTTTTACTGGGTAGTAAACTGTTAATTTGCTTTCGTAGATTTGATAATTGATTTTTTGGTAAGAAAAATTATTTTTTTACAGTTGTCTCGAGATTTATATCTTCTATTTATGTTGAACTAGCTGCGCCCCGCGGCATTGCCCGCGTTTATACCTGGCTCTAAACCTTCCTCTTGAATCACTCTATCTATTGATGAAAACCACATTAAAATCAGTTTCGTAGTTTAAAAGATCGAAGAGTACCGACAGCGGGAGTGACTTTGTTTTATTCTATCTAATATAATAAAAGATTATAGTTGTTTTTATTAATGGTTTGCGAAGAGTCATATTAGCTGGTGCCTGCGAGCCATTTTCTGATTTTTCAGACATTATTGCTTACTAACATACGAACGCCTTGCTAGACTTGATGTACACGAGCAGTTTTGCTGCCCATACATAATTTGCCGCACTATTAGTACGTATAAGTCCTTACGTATAATTTAATACAGTTTCAACACTTGTCTTGCGTGTACGGTGTATCATCAATCAGAAGATTGCAAATGTGGTTATATCAACTCATCTCTTTTTTATTGTACCTAGGAGTTAGTGAGAGTAAAAATTATATTATAAATAGTGTTTCTAGTATAGAAAATATTTAAGGCACGACCGGGGTGCAAACGAAGAGCATAAATGGACTTTTATACAAAGTCTCGCCATACAAATCGCGTCTTTGTCCATCGTCTTACGTATCTTGTCTGGAGCCAAATCATTGTCCAAAACATGCCATCATAGTCGTGTGTATTTTCTCACTGCTGGGCTTTGACGCCTTCATACAACAATAATTAATTCCAATCACTATCAAAATGAATTAACCTAATCAAAACGTCTATTATACCAAATCGGATCTAATTGCTGTACGAGTGCTTAGATATTCTTCGAAATAGGAAGTCAATGACCGTATTCAAAAGATTTATAAACCATGTATATATACGAGTACATGTCTAGCTAACAAGCTGATATTGTGCCATTTAAGCATTTTATCCCTTTCATGTAAGTAGTAAAATTTAAAGTTATTGCTTAAAAATGCGGTCACTGCACCATGTTCTCATTTTTGGAAACCAGTTAGCATATTTGGTCAAATTGGCGTTTAAGTAAAATGCGTTCTAAAAAAGGTTTACGCACGCGTACTCACGTCCCAGATTCTTGCGTAAGCGCAACACAGTTTTTATTAGTAACTAGTATACTGTCTATGACATTGGGCTAGCTATATCACAGATCACAGACATGGAAATACAGGTTATTGGTAGTGACAGGACTTCTTTTAGTGCGAACAAACGCACTACCTCTCCTTCGACTCTGTACTGTACCACAGATGCATTTCACTCGCGATTTGAAGACCATGGATTGTACTTGCATTTACGGTATCTATCCATTGAAATTATAGGCCATGTGAGACCTGGGTCTCACTAGAAACTGCGCTCTGTCTAGATTCTGGAATCTAGACAGAGCGCAGTGCATATAAATAGAGTTCAATGCATGCAGTTAGGTTCTGGCGATATAGAGATTTACGAAGCACAGCTTTATTAAAAAAATAGTTAGCTCTGGCCTGTCAATAGCACCATTAGAAATGAAGATATATGTATATAAAATATATGTCTCCAATCGGCTTATATGGGCCAAAGACCAACCAGGTGAGGCGTTTACAGACAGTTTTTCGTCTTATTCACGGCGTGCCAATTCGAACAATTACACACCATAATAGGGATCATTTGAAGCAATTCCAGCATAATGTATTGTCTTTTAAATTGGATACATTCTAATTCAGAAGCTTCATTTTGAATTCGTGAGCGTGAAACCTTTCTGATTGGAATCACTGATTTATATGAAGTGAAATTTCAAAAGTTTTTGGCCCAAGCCGAAGAATAAATTATAGTCGGTATTTAGTAATTCACAGAGAATTACTAATATTTATTCTGTGGTACAGAGTCGAGAGAGAGGGAGTTTCTGAATCCGAATTTGTTTTCGAGTGATTATGAATAGCCCTGCTGGTGGGAGTTATTGTCGGTGGGAGTTATTGTCCGAGTATAACGAATCGTCCACGAAATACCTATGATATGATGTCTCGTCACACGCGAGTGGTCAACACGCACTTGCGTCACACGGTGCCGTCAGAATTTGCATGTCATTAATATGCTGATATTATACTGTGATATTTTGTACGTGATGGTATTGCGTCTTCAGTTTGCAGAAAGATGATGAATATGGTTGTATAAACAATATACATGATGTCTATATCCTATTGAATTATACTGATTTTATTTTATTTTTTCCAGGTAAATGGTGCTTTACTGCTTTTGGTTTTTCAATAGTGAATAATAAAGGAGCTGGTAAGTAATAATTTAAGACCATTTACAAAACGAAAAAAAAAACGACTTCAAATACTGCGCTATGAAATTTTCAGTACCAAGTTTAAGGTGTATATCTCGAAATCTGCGGAGATATTCATATCGTCAAATTTAATTATGCGGCCACGAGTTTGCCGCGAAGTTAACCGCGGCGACGACGCACGACAAT
Organism: Cabera pusaria; assembly: GCA_954871355.1. Lineage (NCBI taxonomy): Eukaryota > Metazoa > Arthropoda > Insecta > Lepidoptera > Geometridae > Cabera > Cabera pusaria. The sequence goes on along the minus strand of OX940891.1, from coordinate 28,441,350 downwards.
TTACGAACACTGAGTTTCAGTGCGGCCGAGGGTGTCAAAACCGAAACTAAAGCTGAAAGAAAGAAAGAAAATCATTTATTTGACATTACACATTAAAATACGAACTAAAACAATGAAACAAGAAATAAAACTGGCCAAGTGCGAGTCAGCATCTCGTCTCTTATCGCACACTTAGGGAGGGTCCCGTACAATACGAAACATAACAGAGTTTCAACCTCATATATTTGATTAATTTATATTACCAAGAATATTTGGTTTGGTCGCGATCTAGAACGACGGGGCTCGTTTACTAGCGCCATCTATGTAATTTTGCCTAAACTAATTAGATGGCGTTTAAAAACACGTTTTTTGTATGGGGACCTCCTTTAATTTTTAACTTTATTTTGTTTTTAGTATTTGTTGTTCTAGCGGCAACAGAAATACACCATCTGTGAAAATTTGAACTATCTAACTATCACGGTTAATGAGCTATAGCCTGGTGACAGACGGACAGACAGACAGACAGACAGACAGACAGACGGACAGCGGAGTCTTAGTAATAGGGTCCCGTTTTACCCTATGGGTACGGAACCCTAAAAACAAGAAACAATGTGAGGTGTCAAAAGGCTTGTATCAGCACATATGTCTAAATTTACACCTGAACGCTGATTTTCAGACAAGCCTGCGGGTGATGAAAACATGCGATATATTTGTAAATAAAATAATAACAATAAATAATAAATAGATACATTGAAACTAGATTTCGTGGCCTAAACTACACCTAAACCGAAATTTCGGTCGGCCATTACAAAATATCATAACATCATTGCGTATTGCCTTACACAATTTTCCCATACTTAGCCGATTCGAGTCAGATTTTCGTGTGAGCTTCCCAAAACCGAACCCCAATTACGTAAAGGGTTCCGGTGAAAGCGGCGGAAGTGTCATTCATGTCATACTCGTTATATGACTGTACCATAGATTATTATGTCAGTTTGTATGTGAACCGCACCACCGAAATATGTAACAATTCCCAACGTGGGATAACGCACCATTGTATGAAGAGAACAATGATTATTGTTTTCGGAAGGGCTACTGGATCGTAATGCGTGAGTTACAGTAAATGTTCATTAGATTTGTTTAATAGTATTACCCATTGCTGTGTAGTATTAAGGTTAGTCGAGTTTACGGGCCCGCAGAAGTGGTCCCGTCACAGACCCTGTCTCAGCAAATATTAAAGCTGATATTATAGAACGTCATCAAACCCATCCTACAGAAGCCATTTGATGTTATATAATGTTATATAGGCTAGCGTTAGACAACTATGACGAAGTGTTTCGTTCACCAGAGGGCCACTGTGAAAAGTGCACATACATTTTCTATAGAAAAATCCATGCCCGCCGTGCACATCAGTGGACTTATTATTAGTAATTTTTGTATGGTACAAGGTAACAGGACAAGCTCGACGCTGGCCTGATGGTAAGTGATGACGTCTACCTATTACAGATAATAGATAATAATAATATAGCGGCATGCAAAATTTTCGACTGCCAGAAATTTGCATGTCTGCGCCTGTTACCTTAGACATAAAGATGTTGAGTCTCACATGCCCTGTAACTTCACTGGACACCTTGCCATTTCAACCGAAAAACATTCCTGTTACACAGCTAAAAATTAATTGGCAAAGTGGTGGTCCCGCCCCAGGTGGACTTTGAACTGGAATTAAACTCGCTACTTTTGGCGTCAAAGCCGACTATTCTCCCACTACGCCACTGAGTACTAAACATTTTCAAATGATTGGGTAAATTACTTTCGTCTATGCTTAGAAGTAGATCTGCAATGCTGGGAAGGTGAAAATTTGAGTTTATACGTTTTTTTAGTGAGGTGGCAGTGCTTTTAAGATTTTTTTTAAATGTAATGCATGCAACTATTAATGTCATACATTGAGCTAATATACCTTTGATCATACTTGTCTTATTCATATTTGCACTAAAAGGTTTTTAAAGTAAGTATTTCAAAAACTCAAACTGTATTTTACAGATATAGTAATGTATTCATCTAAATCTTGAAACTTGAATATGCCCGATGCTGTGTATACCCGGTCACAGATTATATAATAGTTACTACATAATGTTCATATAAACGCGGTGTGGTTTATTATGAAACATTTTGAGAATTTAAGTAAAGTTCTTAAGTTTAGCACATACGGGCATTTATAGAGTTGTAGATGTACTCTAAGCTGGTATTTTGTAAGAAAGCTGTCGTAATATCAACATGATGTAGTTCAGCCGCAATGTCCGGTCTTGTGTATGTTCTGCGACGGAAACTGGCCTATTACTGCTTGATTGACTAATGCAACCACAGACCTCGGTTTACTCTACTAAATCTATGAATGAAACTATTTTTGTTAAAAATATATCTAATATACATGTTACGGTGTTTTTTTTATAGTCTAGCGTTTGACCTTTTATCACCTGTTGGTAAGTGATGATGCGGTGGAAGATGGTAAGCACGCTAGGCCTAGAATGAGAACTGGCTCTCAAGGATAGCTGCCGGAACACATTAGATGTTTTGGCGACAGATTTTCTAACTTGAGGGTGGCAGGCGGACACTAGATAGTGTCCTACGTATGCGGGGGTTGTTGGTTTCTTAACGATGTTTCCTTCACTGGAGGACCACTGTGAGAAGCGCACATACATTTTTCGGCGGGGTTTGAAGTCGGTACCACGGCATCAAAGCCGACCGTTCTCCCGATTACGCCACCGGCCCCTGTTCCAGCAAGACGGGCCGACATATGGCCTAGTTGCGGAAAAGAGCCCGCGCACCAAGTACTAAGTACGGTGTTCTTGTAGTTCCCTTAAGAGTCGGAGCCTTCTAGGCCTTGCGTGTTCACCATCTTCTACCACATAATCTTTAACCACCAGGTGACATAATGGGCTAGTCTATAAGAATGATATAAAATATATAATTTAAGATCGTTAAAAAAACTAAAAGAACCGACTTCAAACGTCGCGCTTGTCAAAGTAGCCAGTAGACGTAGTAACTATTATATAATATGTGCCAGTTAGTAGTATGTCGTCAAGATAAATAAATGCATAGTAATACAAATGTAGCCGATTTCGTTACAATTTAAATGGGACTACCTGGGAAGGGTACCCTTTAAAACAAAAAAGAATTTTCCAAATCGGTTCAGGCATCTTCGAGTAATCGGTCCATCCGAAATCATCCATAAAAAAAAATCCATAAAAAAAAGAAAAAAAAAATATTCCGACGAATTCAGAACCTCCTCATTTTTTGTGAAGTCGGTTAAACTGAAATAGACAGTAAAAGAAATATAGATTAGGAGCTCCAAAAATGTTAGCACTAAGGTTACAATTATGCAATCCATTAAGGCTGACTTATTATTAAATTATAATGTAGTAAGTATCTACTAATGAAGCCTAAAAGTAATGTCAATGAATAATCGTGAATTTCTAACATTTGGGAGTATTTCACGCGTTCCTTCGGACTAACTTAAAAACTAGTTGAGAAAATTCATATTGATAAAATAAAATAGGTATATTTTATTTTATCGAAAACGTAAAAATTAGTTGGTTTAGAGTTAAACGATTTGGCGCTGTCCTACTGCCATCGCTCGCGCGATGATGCGATGCGATTTCATCGTGCGATGAAATTCTCCATCATTCATCGCATGATCGTACGACCGTCAATAGGATTCATTAGATATTCGTATAATTAAACGCACGGTTGCACGACAGGATGATGCGTGCATCATCGCACGAGCGATGGCAATAGGACAGCGCCTTAAGGCCACTGTACACATTGGGCCAACGGATTGGACCAATGTGTAGAGGGCTATTTTGCGGAACGTTGGTTGCAAATCACAGTTGGCGCGAGCGTTGGCCGGCAAACCATTGTGTCGGTTTTTGTGCACACGTCTAAGAATCTTGGCGCGCTCCGCTAACAGCGCTCACACGTTGGCCCCTAGTCAGTACGTTACTATTTGTCAGCTGTTTGTTTTGTATTTGTTTGGGAATGTAGTGTGGCGCGTGCCTGAGTGAATATCGAGATACTAGTGATTACCTGATCAGTGATAATTTTCATAATAATTAATAATAAATATTTTTTTAAAGAGTTTCCACGTCCATCTTTGTTAAAGCGCCAATGAACATTGAGCGACGCAAATGTGTGAACAGAAATACACATCGCAAACGCAAACGCGTTGTCTCAATGAGTTGGCCCAATGTGTACAGGGGCTTTTATACATACTCGTATTCACGTATACACGGCATGTGTACGGGTCTATTATGACCTACACACGGTGGTGTGTCAGCCAAGTTCGCAAAGTAAAAAGTGGTTACATCGAACGAGATTTATATTACACGATAGTAACTTAATCATCGAGCGAAAAAGCTCCAGTTCTAAAGAAAAAAAAAAAAAAAAAAAAACTTAATCATCAATTCGCTTTGGTAATTCACTCTCAATGTGACTTTGTGTGTCCAACTGTGTGTGAGGCTCGTCCATCCGTCACGTCCGGTTATATTGAGCGTGTGGTTTCGGACCATGACATCGGATACACGTATTATCTGTTAGGTACTCAATAAACTTTGTACTCTGCATAAACCTAGATTTATAGTACATTTTGGTTTTATAATTAGGAATTTAGTCGTCTATGATATTTATCTAAAAATGGTACACATACAAAAACATTATTTATTCTAGAGTCTGTGCAAAAAGAAAACTGTCGTGAAAATTGAGGGTGTGCGTGTTGATGGTTCTAATTTACTGTGTTTGTTGCGTTGACAACATTGCTCTGTCATTGCTAACACGACTAAAAATGTTTGATACCTTGGTAGGTACCTATTCTACCTATTCGTATCATTGTCGGGTGGTACTAGGTAGTAATATATATCTCAATATACCTTCCTTCTTATCTTTAAATGTTAGTTCATCGTAAAACCACGACGGTTCTCTTTCTGCACAGACTCTAGTATCATCACGAAGAACTAGTTTGCTTATGGACAATCTTCTCATAAGAGAAGATCAGTAAAGATCACAAATTATTTTTCGTTGCAACATTTTCCTCTTTAGCTCATTACAACGTCAGTATTCTTGGAAAATCGCCAACGTACCACAGCCTAATCAATCTAGCATTGACAAGCCAATAAAACTAACAGTTCTCAAAATAGACGTTATCGACTTTCCTCAAACTGTGGATTGTGCAGCCTTCTTACTCCTGTGGAATATATTAATACGATTTTGCAACATAAGTAATGATAACAAAGGTAAATTTTGAAATGTCACTTACAATAGTTGAAGAATCTGACGTATTAAAATCAAGTAAAGTGAAGTTAAATATAGCAGATATAAATTCTGCGATAAGGGTTTACTTTTGTTTGCAAAGCTGTCTAATGTTCTAAAAATCTTATCCCCATATCAATAAGGCATATTTCGAAAAATAAATGTGCAAATATATTTGTTTTCCCTGGCGCCTGCGCCTATAGAGTCAGCGATAAATCCGTTATCGAATGGAGTTGTGACAGTAGTATAGTCATGTTAAGTTGTTTGTAGTCTGCTCAGGCTTGCTATTCCCACACCAGCAATATTGTTTTATTATCTTTTGGGTGGTCTTTCAACAGTCCTGTATTTTTTAACCGAATTCACAAAAAAGGAGGAGGTTCTCAATTCGACTGTATTTCTTATTTTTTTTATGTTTGTTACCTCAGAACTTCGTCAATTCTTAACTACTTTGAAAAAATATTTTTTGTTTGAGAGTATATGCCTCCCGTTTGTTCACATTCAAATTTTATTGAGATCTAATAATAATCTCCGGAGATATGCAGATAAACATCTTAAACTCGAAATCGACGAATTTGTATACCTTGATGACATGATACCGACTACTAGCTAATTTGACTATCGCGGCATGTGAAGTCAGTTTTTTTGTTTTATACGATCATAAATTATGTTGAGAATAGATCAGCACCTCTCTACAAACCCTACACCTTAATCAAAATGTCCGGCTTGGCCTTTTCGTAAGAGTGACGTAGACACAGCTATGTGTTTATGAACAGAAAGTAATTCACTAACGAGGTGTTAATTTTATGCCAATAGGTCCTTGAGGAAAGAAACGACCGAGGCGGACATTTTGACTAAGGTATAAGGTGTAGTAGGGTTTGTTGAGAACTTAAGGCTTTGATTCAAGCAGAACGCGATACGCTATGATGAGAGTTAGAGAGAGGGTATATTAGGACGTGTAGAGCTAGGAGTTTGGCTCTCCAAAATATCTGATAACTTTTTTAGAATGCAAGCAATATGTATTCGTCTTGGCGTTACTTTACATGAAAATGTTTTTGGTGGAATGTTCTCTTATTAAACGGCATCGGCATAGGTAGTCAAATAGATGTCATTAATTCTGTACCTCTCCAATAACTCCTTTTAGGGTTTTAAGCAGAAATTAATTTCTTAATCTATGACATAATGTCTTTTTGCACACGGGTCACATAAATTATTTATGTTTATATTTCTCATAACCAATTATGGCATTTGATAAATTGAATAAATTTTAATATATTAGAGCATATCAAATTCTAGAATAACGTGACATTTTCTTGGAAATAAATAAGCAACTTTCATAATTAATGTATCATAAATATGTAGTTACATAAGATACTTGCACCAATAACAAATTAGGAAAATGAGTAAATATCAAAGTTATGAAAACTGCACTCTGATAATATAATTACTTTGTGCAAACTTTATCAGTCCTCAGTAAAATAAGAGTTTTTTTAAATTAAATTCAATATAAATTTTATTTCTCAGGGTGATTTGACCTGGGCTCAAATGAAGCGGGGTGTAGAGGAAGGATCTCAATATGCATCCTATGGAGCCTACAAGTGTTGCCCTATCATTTTTACAAGCTTCTATGTACCATGCGTTCGTTCTATGTACCATGGAAGCTGCTTGTTGAAATTTTCAATATTTTTTTAGCACTTGTACGTAATATACAATAATAAAACATTTAGCCACTGGCTTATGAACATTATTCCAGTGCCGCACAATCGGACTGTCCGTTCTCCAATGTATAGAATTTACTTCGAGCATTTACCAATGGAGATGTTAACGTTGTAATCCGCAAACATTTTTTTCTATTATACTTACGGGAGACGAGGTAAACACGCATTGCACACACACAAATCACTCACTTTAACGATCCCGCACACTAGCTTGAAACACGCACACAGTATTAAAAATACAGCGTAGTTACGCACGCTCATATGTCCAATAATGGCTATATGGCCAGCAGAGGGGTATGCCTTGCATTGCCATCTCCATCGGTAAATGCTCGAAGAGAATTTAGGAGGATGTTGCTGCTATCCCGCACTCGATGCATCATAGAGGTAAAACGTGTTATTGGTGAGGCTGAACTGTTTAGTTTGGAATTCTTTTGTTTGAATTGTATGATTTGTATGTTTTTTGGATTGTGTGTAATCAACTAATTATGAGTAATATCCATACACATGATGAGGCTTTAAACAAAATTATCATTATATTATTATTTTCATTTTACTTTTCATTAAATTAACCGACTTCACAAAAACGGAGGAGGTTCTCAATTCGCCTGTATGTTTTTTACGCGATTACTCCGTCAATTCTGAACCAAAAGTGAAAAGTCAAAAGTCAAAGCATTTATTCAGTATATGGGCAAATTAAAAATTTGCACTTACACACGTAAATTACATAGATCATATTCAATAAAAAATAATATAGATATAACAGAAACATAACTTATTGCTTTTAATTTACAAAAAAAAACAATGGTATTGAGCCATTCAGCTTTCATCTAGACGTCGAACGTCACACTTAAAACACATGTTTAATTCCCCTGATTAATGTAGGGTTGCCAACCGTACTATTACGTGCACCCGCAACCCAGTGCATGTTTCAGTACTTTAGACAATTTTTATCCAAAAAATTGTGAAATAATTCATTCCGACCATTCCATTCAATTCCGATTCGAATGATTCTTTTTGTACTAGGTAGGGTACGTTTCCGAGGTGGTCCCATTGTAATTTCATCGAGATCTGGTAAGTATCTCCAGATATATGACGATAAACGTCTCAAACTTGCTACTGAAATTGACTCGCGGGGCATGGAAGTCGGTTGTTTTAGTTTTTAAACTATCTTAATTATTTTATATTATTATTCTCCGAGAAATGATTTTTTTAATAAAAAGATTCGTATATGAGCCCAGAGTAAATAATAGTACGTAAGAGGTACATATTTACATCAATTTGATTGCCTCCCATTATTGTCTAACGATGATTACCATATTAGGTGACTTGACTGGCTTTAACTGAATACAATTAAATAATATGTAAAAATAATGGCCAAAGCTACCTTAATGGTTCCATCTATGCTAATGAGGATGTGGTGGCATATTTTGCAGTTTTAGATGCTTCCTGGTTATTTATTAGGGATTTTTTTAAACGCTTAATCCTAGGTAACGACTAAATACTACTAAAGGTACGGAATCACCGCAGCGTCCTCCGTGCGCGATTTAGGCGGCGATTTTATAGCGCAGTATTTTTACTGACTGGATCATACCAAACGCGATCAGAAAACAATTTAAAAGTACTGAGATCGCGCCCGCAGATCGCAGGACGCCGCGGTGTGGCCGTCCGTACCATTAATAATATATTTACTAGTGTCTCTGTGAGCTCGCGAGTATGTCTTTGAATAACTTAAAACCATAGAGAAAGTATCTTAATATTTAATCCATGCTTAAAACTGAATAAATAATCATCACGCACCTTAAAAAAAAATGTACCGCGATCCCTAGAAGTTTATGGAATGAAAAAGATGTTCAGACAAGTTGTGTCTGTTTAAGACTTAAAAACAGATTTCTTTATAATTAAGATTAAAAACTAAAACAACAGACTTCCATGCCGCTCGAGTCAGTTTCAGTTGCAAGATTGAGACGTTCATCCTTATGTTTCTGGAGATATTTATCAGATCTCGATGAAATTATAATGAGACCGTCTCGGAAATGTACCCTACCAATAAAAAAAAGCATCATTGGCATCGGTTCGTAATTGACGGAGTAATCGCGTAACATTCATACAAAAATAAAAATTTAAAAAAACAGACAGACGAATCAACGAAGAATCAAGAATCAAAGCATTTATTCAGTATGTAGGCAGTATAAATATACGCACATATACACGTCAAAATCATAAATCATAAAATAAATCATAACCAATTATCAAGTAAACATAGCAAAAGCAGAATTTAACGCTTTGAATTAGAAAAAAAAAGTAATGAACCATTCAGCTGTCATCCAATCGTTTACGTCAGAATAGAATTGAGAATTGATCAGAATTGAGAACCTCCTCCATTTTAAAGTCGGTAAACTGAAAATGATATAGTATGTCGTCTAATAATACAAATTCACCACTAATGTTCTGTTAAATTAGGCACAACGTCTGCCTCTAGAAAAAACGTAAACACTAAAAGCTAAAAGGATGTTGCCGATTATTTCGAGTAGTGCAGTTCAAGGGGATATCACTTACTCGTTTAGTACGGATCACGAGTCGTGGCGCAACACTAGCTGAGGATATAGGATTCATTTTCAATTAAAGTTTAAGAACGTTTCGTTTAAAGAACGAGTCAAATCTTTCTATCTCGCTTAAATGTACTCAAGCTCACGTGAACTATTCTAATCCATAATGTATTTATTCTTCTTTCTTAACTTAACTGTGTAATTTATTGTAATTTATTAAATAGTTTTTTCCCCTCTCAATTATAAAACACCACTTACCACCATATCTTGTTACATTTCTCTCCATCCATAGGTTGTCTGGAAGAGATCGCTTTAATCGATAAGACCGCCTATTGTTGAACTATTATTTTAAATTGTATTTCTTATTATGTTTGATTCTGTAATTTAAGGTGTTAAATAATAAAGTGTTTCTATCTATCTATCTATCTATAAAGTAAAAAATAGAGGAAATCGAATAGGAAATTTGAATAAAGTGAAACTAATGTGATTGCGTATCCTACTTCATTTTATGCTGAAGGAATAACATACTATCGAGGAAATGGAGTGAACATTATAATTATTATTTACATCTACTGAGGTCTGACTTCGACTACCTGCTTCTAGACATATTCAAAAGGTTTCTTCTAAATATTGAATGCTGATTGTGGTAAAAAAAAAATTGTCCAACCTGTTTCAAACTAAAAATCACGAGTTCTGAGTTTACGTAGAAAACAACATTGTCGGTATAAAAATACCTGCCTCTATATTTAGTAAATTGGTTAAATAGAAATTAGACCAAACAGTCACATTGCACCTCAATAACTTACATTCTTATTAGAAAGATGGCTGCTATTTGCAAACTCGTCTTAACCGGAAATGTTTTTAATTCTTCACGAAAAATATCTACAATTTGCCAATAACTATTAGATAGTTACACAATTAATCTTACTATGTATATAGGTATGTATGTATGTAGGTCGTATAAATTCGGAGCCGGTCGCAAGTCAGCTGGCTGTGGGAATCTTGTTACTTCAAGGCCGAATAACTGTAGTTTAAGAGTTGGGCGTACACGACATTAAGGTGTAAAGCCATTAATAAATAAGCTAATCACAGATCAAATAAAATCGTTGTAGGGTTTTCATTTGATTTGTCCTAAGTATTATTTTTAAATGTGCTATTCTATATTTTATTTGGTTAGAAATTATAACAGAATTAATTAATACGTAACGGCAGTTTATAAAGCATGCCTTGCGCAAGTGTGAAATTAATTTATAAATTGTAGATCTTAATTTCTCTGGCTAATAACATACTAATGAGGAATGTTCTGGTAAGTTCTAATTCATGTCTTATGGACAAGCGTTTTAACGTTATGTCACCTTATGTTAAGTGACGTTACGTAGCATGCTCGCCTAGAAGGTAACTGTCCAATCGCGACTTAAAGTCTCCCCAGATTTTACTTTCCGGAAAAACACAGTGGACACTTACCATCTGCAGGCAAGCTTGCTTTGTGTATCATGATTGTTATGATGATAAAAATCTAAAAGATAAAATGTAATTGTATCCACAAAAAGGTGGCAACATTTCACAATTTTATTGGGGGTACTATAAATGTTTTTTGTTGTTGTCATGCAATAGATAGCAAATAGGGAATATGCATGTTTTTTTTTAATATTTTTATTTCACTCATTACATCCATATAACATAATAAAAAAATAAAATACTGCTGGAATTAGTCTAATTATTTTTTAAATAAACATTTTTAATATACAAATAAATTTGAGCAGTTTAAACGCCATCATTTCCCGGGTTCTTTGGTAGAGCATTGTGACGTCACGCACTTACGTCAGGCACACGCTGCTTGAAGCAAACTAGCTTTTTTTTCTTTAACTAAGACTCCGCGCAATTATTGTATTTAGCCAATGGCATACATTTTTGCACAATAATACGCGGCAAACACAATATTTAGAAATAAATACAATAAGACCACACCATACATTTATTTGTATGTTCCCGCGTTCAATGTTTCTATCACGTGGAGTAGTGCATAATTACGTCAACTTTCGATTCGACCAATGGTGATCTGTTACAAACTTAAGTTTCCCTCGCTCAAATTACATTTTTAATTTATTATTTTAAACAAATAAAATGGAATTAAATAAAAAAAAGGTTTTACATATAACTCCAGGACAACAAAGAATCGAAAAAAATTATTTCCAATAAATTTGAGCTTCATGCATATTCCCTATTATAGTTAGTTACAGAAATGTCTCACAGAAACCCCCTTACTTTTATATAGCGACAGCTCTCTTAATTTTAGTGTAGATCCTAGCTCTGTATTGTTTGGTCAGAGTTGTATCATTTACATACCTGCTGATATTTGGACACAAACAACAGTTCGAGCTCCGAGCTGCATTGTATCGATGTTGTCATATAGATAGTTGTATGCAGTTCTGTTGGCTAATCCTTCTTGGCATTGATATGGATTGCTATTCAAATGTTTGCCATCTACATTTGTGGGATACGTTTAAATGTCCAAATGGGAATAATCATGATTAAAATGTATCGACTATTATACGCACTACTGTTTGTTGTCGACTGTCTCGACCTAGGGCCTAGGGTAGGGTAGACTCTGCATGAATAGCGTTAAGTTTCGAAATATGATTGTCGCTAAGAAAAGAGATGCAAATATATACTATAAATGCAACTGTCTACATCTCCTTCTATTAGCATATACTATAACATGTAGAAACTTCGATCCCTAGATTTGGAGCATGTCCGAGGCACTTTCTCCGGAGCTTAGGCAGCAAGATCGCGATGACCAAATCGAGACAGTCAACAAGAAACAGTATACCCTTAGTACGAGTTTTCATACCAAACTCGGTATCGTATATCGAACAAATTTTGTATGAAAATCAGTACAGCGCCTCTAGTGGTTACTACACTTCACTAAATTTGGACCAATCAGGGAGCCAGAATAAGTCGAAAACTATGTGAGATCTGTCAAAAGCGTTTACGATGAAAACTCGTACTAAGGGCACAGTAGTGAGTATAACAGTCGTCGGTAGTTCAAAATCATGATTCAAACTCACGATAACTATAAATATAAAATATTTAACCAGTTCGGCGCGGGAATATTCATCATTGTGGATTGCATGATTCATTTATTCTCCAAATGTATGATTTTTAATAGTGATACTTCTAATTTGCAGCAGGACTTCTACTTGCTGGTTCAACCAGGGCAGTGTCTTTTTTTCTCTAAAAGTAAAGAGCGCAGTGCAGTGACAATCATATTTTTTGTAAATTTTTGCGTGAAGCTTCTGTTAAAGGTAGTCTTCACTACTTAGTTAGTTAGTCTTAGTTTACCATCAGGCATGTGTCCTTGAACACATGCATACATACAATGGTAACATTTTCCTCTAAAGCACAGAAAAAGTCAGTTTTATACAAAACTTTTCACAGATTCTCACACTAGTGTAATAGGAGGCATGTCGTAGAGTCAACATGACTTTTGTTTAACAGTCCAATGTTCATATAATATTATAATATTATTTGACATGATATTTTTTACGATTGTATGACCAATGCCGCTGTCTATTACAAGTGATATCAATGTTTCAATCTGATTATGACAGAGCGCTATTTGCATGTTACGCCTCCGTAGGGTTAAGTTGATCTAAAGGTGTGCATACACTGTAACAATTTACATATTTATTTTTGTGTTATTGTTTTGTATAGGTATATTTCGGTTTTATGGTATACGTACGATGTAAGAAGTTATATTATGAAAAAAAAAACAATTTTTAACCGACTTCACAAAAAAAGGAGCAGGTTCTCAACTCGTCGGATGTTTTCTTAATACGTAACTTATGTGGACTTATATTTTTTTTGTAAGTGTTTACATGTCCATGAATACGTTTAAAACATCGATCTAAGTAGAGTTATAGTAGTAAATAGAGTTGCTCCAATATTACATCTGCAACAGTTATTTTATTATATAATTATAACAAAAAATCGTAATAGTAAAAATTGTATCATAATTCGAACTATTACCACGGAAAAGATAATAATTTATTAATACTTTATATATACTGCCTTATATTTGGCCTGTAGTGTACTTACTATATTATGCTAAATAGGAGTACACTCAGTTGCATGTTTATTTATACACTCGCCTTTGTTCAACTGTAATTGCTACAAGGTTACCTTTTGTTCTATGAATTAATATTAGGTTGAAGATTACAGTGTTAACAGGTTTTTCTAGTATTTTTTGTGCCGTGGGGGTGTAAAAAACTGATGGTGATGTATAGATATGGTCCAAGTATACTACCTTGAGATACCTTTCTGTTAGAATTTAATTTTTTATTATCACTTTATCATATATCGCTTACCATTGTGTTGAAGTCTATAAGTAATCTGTTTTTAGACAGTCTGTATCAAACTTATATTACACGTGTATGGTTCTTAATGAAACAACTTAGTTCTATAATATCAAACTCCTTACTTAATTTTGCAGCATTGCAAAACTTACTTAACTTCCTCTGTTTTATTGCACTTTTATGTAGTTTTATGCAAATTATTATAACGTATTTAAGATAACTAAAGGTAGAAATGTTGCAAGCAATCATCCTGCTTAACATATGTGATTACCAAACGGCCCCACGAGTAACATTGTATTTAAATTTGTAGATATCCATTCTTCTCCTACTCTATTCAAAAGTAAAGTAATATGAAAATTATCTATACTAAAAATTGCTTCACGTATTGCAAGTATCACACCTTGATTGGAATAAAATTACAGTATAAAAAAATATTAAATTAGGTGTGAGATAATGTTTAATGTGATTTAGATTAGAGGTTTGCCAATTGCCGGATTTGCTGAGTGGTCATTATTTTAATTCAGAATTGTTACAAATTATACGGTTTTTGAGGTGACTGTGACCTCTGAATTGATATCCATTATTTGTGAAATGTAGCCAATAATAATACAGTAGTGGTTATTGAATTTGTGAAATCATTGTTATTTGGGTAAATTGATACAAATTCTGTATGATTTTGTTAAAACTGTAGTTCACTCTAATTCTGTGTTGCTATCCTTAATAATGATAGCTTTGCGTACGGTCATGACTTTTTACCGACTTCAGAAAGGAGGAGTTTCTTAGTTCGTTTGTATGTATTTATTTTTCTTTATGTCTGTTCACCGATTTTTTTGTCAATTGTGAACTGATTTTAATTTATTTTTTTATTACTTTTTATCCTCCTGAGGTGAATCCCTTGTAAATTTAAAGAGATATGATACATGTCTCCAGAGATATGGGAATGAACACTTCAAACGTGCTACTAAAAATGACGAGTGCGGCATTACAAATGCCGCCGGTATTTTTTAAACTATCGTAAATTATACATAACATACATTAAAATCGACATGAGCTTTGAACATAGCAGCTTACTTCATCCACAGTAAATTTGAGTTTAACAACCATTATTTTATGGTACCCTCCAACATGGCATGATGACAAAGTGCCATCATCATTAACTCGCATGCAGTTAAGCAAAACGACTTAAAAACGACCTCCATGGATGTCCTTGTCAAACCCATAACATAAATCATAAGTGATTTAAGTCTTCAATTACCTACTGTTGGGATCAAATTACAAAGTCAAAACGACATACTATCTGACAAATTATGTGCTTCCTGGGATTATTTTGTTACTAGTATTTTGAGGGTATGACCGTGTGAATAATTGAATATGACATATCGGATGTACTGCCTTTTAATGTACTTGTAATTATGCTCATTTATATCTAATTACTTGAATCTACGTCATATTATAGATTTAGAAGCGTTTTTATGCCTTACAATAATCTCCACGGTCCATAGAATGGCATGATGGAAAATCTGAATGATTGGTCTGATTTTTAACCCTCCACAAAAAAGAGGTGTTATAAGTTTGACGTGTGCATCTGTGTGTATTTGTGGTGTCGCGCTTAGCGCTGTCTGTGGCATCATAGCGCCCTGTAGTCGGGTTTAAGTTTTTTACAAATTTTTGTACTTGTTATAGTAGGTATATAAGTATTTTTAGCGTTTGGTCACTATCTCAACTGTATCCTTAGTTTTCATACCGAACTCGATATCATATATCGAAATAATTTTGTATGAAAAATAGTACAGTGCCTCTAGTGATTACGTGGAGGGAAAATTAAATGGAGAAGAATTTGGCGTATACGATGAAATAGCTATAGAGATATAACCCGTCTAAAATGATGAACACGTGATACATATGCCAGCCATGAGATATAATTAACAACGTAATTTGGTCGGGTTATATATGACACCGGGTGAAAGCCAATAGGCGCCGCTAGAGCTGGGGGCAGAGCTGGTGGCAAACAATAAAATCGCATACGCGAGAAGGATAAAAAAAAAAGTTGTTCGTCTCGCTCACTCATAATAGTGATTGTATAGTTCTATCTTTCTCATATTATTATTGTTATTTTAGTGTCAGATCTTTTTAATTATCCATCTACGAGTGATTATTACACTTCACTAAATTTAGACCAATCAGGGAGCCAGACTATGTGAGATCTGTCAAAAACGTTTACGATGAAAACTCGCACTAAGGGTATTGTTAGTAATTGACGACTATGTGATAGTTGGTCTAGGATGGTAGCAAGCTAGGCCTAGAATGGCAACTGGCTATCAAGGACAGCTGCCGGAACACATCAGACATACATTCTTGATGAAGTACAACATGTTGTTGAATGGGCCTGCATTTTAATGTTTGTAGATCATGTTAAGATAACATTGCATTGCAGTTCGATGGTCAATCACGGTAATAAAACGTTGTATACATTAAAGATACTATCAGATAATGGCACACGATGTAGTGAAGTGTAAACTCGTGAGTGTAAAAGGCAGTAAACGCAAATAAAACAGTGTTAGTTTAAGACTTAGCGCGTAATGTGGTTGCGGCGCGTTTATTTTACCGCACGCATATTTTGTGAGGTATGGAGTGTCATAGTAAGGCGCAAATTGCAGTGACTTTTAGGGTTCCGTAGCCGAATGGCAAAAACGGAACCCTTATAGATTCGTTGAAAGATAGGCGTTAGAGATAGATCCAAAGTGGTAAAATATGTGTCCCCCATTTGAGTAAACAGCCAAGCCTTACTTTAGAAGCTAGAAGGGGGGGGCCCTTTTAGCTTCTAAAGTAAGAGATATACAAAAAATGCATGCTGTAAATCTTAATAAAAATTTCAAAGAAAATTAGTTTGAACGAGATATAGTAGTAGGCAGTAGTTTTTGAGATATAGCACATTTTTAAAACCGCAAATATAACTTTGTCATTAATAGAAACACTATGAAAAACAAATTAAATGTATTGCTGGCGAAACTAGGCAGTTTTTTTTTGTTTACAGTTTATTCTATTGTGCGGCAGAATAAACGCACCGCAACGCTGTGCGCGCTTAGCCTAAGGATCGGATAAAATCTTAATAAGTTGTAACAGATGATTATAAATATTTACTATAAGTAACATCGATTGTTTGTCGGCTTTGTCCATTCGTTGGTATATAATTACTTGAGATAATTTAACTAGTGTATTTTATGTCATATCAGGGTTTTTAACATATTGAGCTTAAGTGTAAATTTATAGTTTTTAAATTAGAAATAACATAGTAACGTAATAACATAATAAACAAAAATACGGCCACAGCGCGGCGTCCTGCGATCTGCGGGCGCGATCTCAAGATTTTTCAATTGTTTTCTGATCGCGTTTGGTGTGAACCAGTCGGTACAAGAGATCGCTATTAGCGATAAGACCGCCCATTGTAACACTATAATGTAAGCTATTGTGTATAAATATATAAGTTTTATTTGTGGTGTAACAATAAAGTTTTATCTATCTATCTATCTATCTACAAATGCTACTGCGCTATCTGATCGCCGCTTAGATCGCGCACGCAAGACACTGCGGTGTGTCCGTACCTTTAAGGTGATGTAAATGTATTACAAAGGTTTATCTTATCGCTAATAAAATATATTATTTACTTATTAATAAAATATATTATTTACATACATTATTTTTTAGAAGAAATAATTGGTATTCTTTTAACTTTACACTACTTTGCCCAAATTCTACAAAATTAACGTTGTTCCGTCAGCACACAGCCCTTGATAGTCAGACTATTCTAGGCCTAGCGTGTTCACTATCTTCGACCACATTATATTGCTTACCACCAGGCGAGATAGTGGTCAAACGCTAGCTTATAAGATATAAAAATAAGATCTTTTAAAAGAACCGACTTCAAATGCCGGCTATGAAGTACCATGTTTGAGGTGTTAATCTCCATATCTCTGTAGATACTTATCAGATCTCGATGAAATTACTATGGGTACCCTTTGGATATCTCCTTTCCAACAAAAACATGAATCATTAAAATCGGTTCGAGAACGACGAAGTTATCCATGAACACACATAAAATATATACATAATATATACGGTCGAATTGAGAAACTTTTTTTTGAAGCCGGTTAAAAATATATTAAAAATAATTTATTTGTAGCTCATGACCTATCTTCGTCTCAAAACCCTGCCCAGTTTATATTAAAAGTCCATATCGTTTATATCAATTACTACTTTAGTTAAATTTTGTTTGACATAAACCTTGAGATTAAGAACCAGTAATCTTGTTTGTCTGTCTGTCATAACACGACCACCATTATTGTTCGTTTATAATGAGGGGTCACGACATAAACGATCAGTGGGAGTACACTTGACGACTTAATGCTAGTATAATATTTATAATAATTGTTTTTAACCATTTGTGATATTAGGTCTCAGGTTCCCACGTTTCCGGAAGTATTCAGATCTTTATCAACACCAATATTATAAATGCGAAAGTCAGTTTTTAGGGTTCCGTACCCAAAGGGTAAAACGGGACCCTATTACTAAGACTCCGCTGTCCCTCTGTCTGTCTGTCTGTCTGTCCGTCTGTCACCAGGCTATAGCTTATTAACCGTGATAGTTAGACAGTTGAAATTTTCACAGATGGTGTATTTCTGTTGCCGCTAGAACAACAAATACTAAAAACAAAATAAAGTTAAAAATTAAAGGGGGTCCCCATACAAAGAACGTGTTTTTAAACGCTATCTATCTAATTAGTTTCGGCAACATGACATAGATGGCGCTAGTAAACGAGCTTTCTAGATCACGACCAAACCAAATATTCTTGGTAATATCAATTAATCAAATATATGAGATTGAAACTCTGTTATGTTTCGTATTGTACGGAACCCTCCCTAATGTGCGATAAGAGACGCGATGCTGACTCGCACTTGGCCAGTTTTATTTTATTTGTTTCTTTGGGACTTCTTCACGGCTTTTCATGGCAAACGGCTGCAACGATTAAGCAAAATGTTGTACGGGGATAGCCTTTACTATGGATTAGGCTATAGGAAACTTTTTAACGCGGGCAAAGCCGCGGGGCACATATCGTTGAATATTTGTTGACAAGCAAGGATTTTATAAAAGCTTACAACAACAATATTGTAAGTGCGAAAGCCAGTTTGAATATATATTTATTGTTTATTACCTCGTCCTGGTCGAAGGGCTAGATCGATTTGGCTTAAATGTTGTTCATAGATAGCCAATAGGATTAAATAAGTCACGACTTAGAACGCGGGCAAAGCTGCAGGGCTTAGTTAGTACTCTCATAAAATCATTCATCATCGTCAATCACTAGACTATCAGATAAAATAACCCTCCTTTTGGCTTCGCCGTATTCGGGTAAAAAGTACAAACTTGCGAAAATACATTTTTAAGATGCCTTGACTGGATTTTGAATAAACTATTTGGCCTATCTACTATCCTTTATCTTAACTTTCATCTGTTCTATTTGAAATGTTATTTCACTAGCCTTTTGCAACTCTACTCAAAATTGCACTTCTTGAATGATTCCAATCATCGTAGACGCAAATGAGTTCCCCGCCCATCTAAAATTGGTTTCATAATCAACACTTGGACTAGGTGGGGCATATCGCAATGCAGATATAAGACCTGCCCCTGATTCTCATTTCAATCAGATACATTCAAATTTGAAAGCGTCATTTTAAATTTCGCATCATAATTATTCCGTGAGCTATTTAAACGCGGAAACCTTTCCGATTAGAATCGTAGATTTTTTCGAATTAAAACATCAAAAGTTATGGATTAGAGCATTTGGAATTGTAAAGATCTGAGACGAAGGAGAGCCAGTTTCCGAATCCGAATTTGCTTTCGAATGATTGAGAATCAGGGGACTGGCAGTATATTATATAGTGTAAGGTTAAAGGTTATTTACTATTATTGTATTTAGCTTGTTGTGTAAATAATCATGATTGTAGTTATTATTGAGGATGCAACTCATAAATAGGTGATTAGAGCATCGCTGTTTATTACTGCCATTTAGCATTAGATATTACAAGGGATTCTATTATGTTTCATTGAATATTTTTATCATTTTATGGAATAAATTATTGCTAGTAAACTAATTAGTTTTCCAATTGGCTTACTAGCAATAATTACTTTTGGCGAGTTTACTTTTGTGAACTCGCTAAAAGTCTTGTCTCTAATATCAGGTCCAGACTAGGCGAATTTTGTTGTTCATCGTAGTGCGATACGAGTTTCAACAAATATTCAATCCATACTTTTCTATCAATTAAATTGCGCTTGATTAGCCAATCAAATAGCTTAATTCTAAACCTTATTATCGCTCTATAATGCGAGCCTATAATGTTCTTCCGAGACAAATAATTGAGTAACGAGATGAGTACTTTTAACCGGTACCTTCTCAGTATTGCTTCCAAAGTATCGATACTAAAAGTACTTGGAAACCAAATAAAAATACATACCTAGGAAGTTGAACAACAAAAACCGCCTGGTAGAAACGGAATATTTTTTATTTTTATTTTTTTATTGCAGATAGGCAAGCATTTGACCACTATCTCACCTGGTGGAAAGTGACGATGTGATCGAGGGTGTAGCACGCTTGCCTAGAAGATACCTGTTCACTCTTGACTTGAAGAGACCCAAGTTATAGCTACTCGGAAACAAGTCAGCCGGCAACGTGTTCCATTCCTTAGCGGTTCGAATTAAAAAGGTAGAACCAAATCGTTTAGTGCGGATTGCTGGGATATCCACCACGTAAGGATGCCGTTGTTTAGTTTGCCTTGTTGTCCGATAGTAAAAGGGGGAAGAAGGAATCAAATTGTGTAATTCCATCGCACACTCACCGAAATGTATCCTGTAGAACACAGATAAACTAGCAACTCTACGCCGATGCTCGAGGCTCTGAAGCTTGTTTTTTGTAGATTCAGTTTCGCCAATTAGCATTCTTGCTCGTTTATCGATAGAATCCAGAGCCTCCAGCCGATATTTAGCCGAGCCGTCCCAGAGGTGGCAGCAGTATTCCATGCAAGATCGGACTTGTGCTTGGTACAGACTTCGAAGCTGTCCCTGCGTGAAATACCGCCTCACCTTTCTGAGAACGCCAAGCTTTTTACCGGCTAGTTTAGCTTTGGACTCTATGTAGGAGCCGAAGTTGAGGTTGGAAGTTAATGTAACTCCTAGCAGCTCTAGGTGGTTTGAGACAGGCAACGGTACATTTCGGAATGTTGGAGACAGGGCTAAGGGGCTCCGTTTAGCGGTGAACAAACACGCCTGCACACGAATAGATTTGAAAACATCCTGCCTCGAACAGAACTAGCATTTTCTTCATCATCTCTCTCTTCCTTTCTCTTTCTGCTCCTAGCTATTCATTCAACATGGCGATGAAGGCAGTTTTCAGGGTCTTTTCGCTCCAAGTCGCGCTTTAAACTCGTTAATTTCTGAAAGCTTGCACTAACTTCAGTCTAATGCTTCATTACGACCTAACTGATAATAAAGCCCTCTTAGATCATAGTATGTGAGGTCACTCCTGCCTCTACATCACTCAGCCGGGCTAGACGTGAGATTGGTGCGTGGCTGATAAAGCACGACTGCATACCGGAATCGATAGCTATTTGCTTAAGTCATACGTTTAACTAGACATGATCACGGCGTCAGGTATTTTAGTCAGGTCGTTTTTATTGTTTTTGTTAAAATGATGCTTACTCATTATAATAATATCATCATCGATATTGGCACAGGCTAATGACGATGATGATATTATTATAATGTGGTGTGGTGAACTATTACAGAATAGTCCACTGCTGGATATAGGCATCTCCGCTCGCAATAAATTTATCATGATATCACTCTATTTTACTATTTTATCTCAATATCTCTGGAAATACTTATCAAAGTATCTCCAGAGATATTGAGATAAACATCTCAAAATTGGTACTGAAAATGAATAGCGCGGCATTGAAGTCGGTTCTTTTTTAGTTTTTAAACGATATTATTATTATAAAACTATGAAAATAAAAAAAATAAACTCATGTTTTAAAATTTATAATATTGAACTTCTGGTATGCAAATCAAGGTGAAAAGAAATTGATTTCATGCCAAACTCTATTCGTATACAAATTAGGTTGCAAGAAGGTTTGATTTAGATTTGACCGCTGTATCAACTTGACAAGCTTGTCAGCTAATTCTAGATTTGATTGGCGTACTACAAATCTAGATCAAGGCGGTTTATCAATATAGAGATGATGCAGATAGTTTAAAAACTAAAACAACCGACTTCCATGCCCCGCCTCAATTTCAAGTCAATTTCAGTAGCAAGTTTGAAACGTTTATCGTCATATCTTTGGAGATCTCTATGAAATTAAAATGGGACCACCTCTTCATGCTCCATTCAAATCGGTTCACAATTGACGGAGTAATCGCATAACATACACACAAAAAAAAAATTGAAAAAAACATACAGACGAATTGAGAACCTCCTTCTTTTTGGAAGTCGGTTAAAAAGGCAACACATCATATGCGAGCGAAACACAAAAACTTAATGGCCAAATTATAAAGTTAAACCTGTACAGTCCCATACAACGCGTTTTAAGCGTTTGTTCTTTCCGCTTACGTGCAAGATGTGAAATGACCATCCTCCCCAAGTTTTCCCACAGAAAGGTGAACTGAGTATCTTCAAAAGGATAGTATGCAGATTCCTCTTTCAAAAGAGCAGGCAACGTACCAGTGTTATAGCCAGCCAGCCAGCCTCTGGTAACTGGTATTGCATTGGTGGGCCGCAGGATTGTTTGCTGCTCAACATTTATGAAAAAAAATTACTAATGTCACTTGTGTGATTCAATCCTGATGAAATAATTATTGGTGATGCCAATCAGAGTGTGACCATTTTAATGTTAAAATGTTGTCCAAAGCGGAATGTCTAACCTTTGCAAATTTTAATTTCATGGCGGATGGATAAGCCTAGATTAGTGTTGCAATAATTTTGTTTGCAATCTCTGAAATGGCTTTTCACTGTCTAGACTTCGCTGAGCTTTGCCAACTTATAATTATTGAGTTTGTCATGACAGCCAACATTAAATATCAAAGAGAAATACTAATGCCCGTTGGTACTAAACTTAAAAATTCGCCTAAGATTTCAAGATAACTCAATTAAAACAACATCGGGAATAAAAACGTAAAAATATATCTTGCAGATAGGCTAATGATAAATGATAAATAATGATATTAACCTATATTTTGAGAATTTGGTAGCCGGGTTTCTTTATTTTGTGATATTTTGACAAGTTTATTTAGTGCAAACGGGCATTAGCCTTTTAGTTTAGGCCCCTTTGTTCATTATAAACTGCCAACTTATTTACACGATCCTCTCGATATCTTCGAAAACTCTATTTTTTATCTTCAGCTTTTTAGAGGTCTTTTCATTTCATGGTATTTTGGTTATACGGTATTTTTTCAGTATGTCGTTTTCTCAGCGTGGTATGTGTCTCACGGTAAACCTATTTTAGCCCAAGAAGTGTCCCATTAAAATAGCTGGACAAATCAGTAACAAAATATGCATAACAATATTTTACTAAATAATCCTCAGGTAGTAGGAGTATATTATATAGACGTTCCGCCTGACTTGCTACCAAAAAGTAGCTCACCATCATCTAGGAGAAAATCAGCCGCCTTAACCTTACGGCGTTCCGGCAGCACACAGCACAGACCTTGAGAGTCAGAGTATTATAGGCCTAGCGTGTTCTTAATCTTCTACCACATCATTGCTTACCAACAGGCGAGATAGTGGTAAACGCTAGCCTATAAGAATATATAAGAGGGGTTTTATTATGATTAACAGCATATAAATAATATTGTAGTAATTTGACCCGGACACGCCCATTTCTTCATAAACAACTTTCTAACATAAGGTAAATGACCACATACGACCATAAAAGATGACAAGCATAGGGAAAATGGGACATTATGAACATATTCAGCATTCCTAGAAATAATAACTCCACGCGTGTTTCATACGCGTTTTGTATGCGTAACGCGAACGATGTAGATGTGCCCGCGCATCGTATACGAATGCTTCATTATGTTGTAATGGACGTAATATTTAGATATTTATTAGTTTAGGATGCCATTATACGTAGGGTAAACTAACCTGCTTTTATTCAAGCGAGTGAAGTTTAAATTAAACTGTTTATTAAGAACGCGCAGTGGCTTGGTAATAGAGCGTTGCGTGATGGAATCCATGTGTAAGGTATGTCAAATACTATTGCTCTGTTCAGTCGGGGTTCATTATTATCTTTAGCAAACTTCCAATAAGGAAGTGAGTTTTTTTTGTATGGTGTTACGGATTACTCCGTTAATTGTGAGCCAAATTGAATTATTCTTATTTTAATTGATAGGGTACATTTCCAAAGTAGTCCCATTGTAATTTCATCGAGATCTGATAAGTATTTCCAGAGATATGACGATAAACGTCTTAAACTTGCTTCTGAAACTGACTCGTGTGGCATGGAAGTCGGTTGTTTTAGTTTTTAAACTATCTTAATGATTAAGCTTATTTTTGTGCGACTGTCAAACATTTGACTACTATCTCACATGATGTTAAATGAAGATGCGGCCTTAGATGGAATGGTGCTTGTCTGGAATTGAAATACGGCACAGATGAGATGAGTCTGACTGACAACTTACTTTTATAGACCGTAACTATCCCAATACGACTTTCATTCTGACTGACACCGACATTACGGCGGAACTCGGTGTTATTTGTTAACCCAGATGCAAAAAGAAGGGGTGTTATAAGTTTGACGTGTGTATCTGTGTACGTGTGTGTCTGTGGCATCGTACCGCCCAAACGGATAAACCGATTTCTATTTAGTTTATTTTGCTTTAGTTTAGGCTTATTGGAATGGTCTCAGTGAAAAACATATATACATACAACTCAGTCGGGGGAGGTTTTAAATTTTAAATTTAAGTATTATTTAGTTTTTGAACTGGCATATACATCAGTCAATACTAAAATGTTAAAGGTACGACCACACTGCGGCATCCTGCGTTCACGTGCGCGTTCGCGATCCGATTTTCAATCGTTTTCTGATCGGCGTAGATCGCGTTTGGTGTGAACCAGTCGGTACAAATACTACTGCGGTATCTGATCGCCGCTTAGATCGCGCACGCAGGACGTGACGGTCTAGCCATACCTTAAGACTTGCTCACACTATAATTTTCGTCGTATGCTTGCCTTTTGACGCGTCAAGGAATAGCGTTTCTGTAATGACTGTAATAGATACAACGAAGTAGCCAGCCAAGCACCGCAGATAAATATAATAGTAAGTAAGTAGCCGGCGCTTCGAGTGAAAGTAGATATAATTACGTTATTACTTCGATTTGCAGCATTTTATCACTGCGGTTGGTTTTGCAGCTGCTTTCGAATGCACTTCCGGCTGAGTGACCTTATGTCACAGATACGTTTGCTAGTTACTATGGAACGTTTGTACTTTCTTGTTTGTTGGTCTTTTATTGTTGGTGCATTATGATGATTATCCTTACAAAAAACAACATACCTTGGTATTAAACAAGTTGATTTAATACCAAGTTAGTCAACCGATCAAGTGGCTCAACTCCGTGCCAAGAAAAGAGTGTTCGAGTATTGCTAGATAATGCTGGCCTACATTCACCTAAGTGCTTTATAGTGGTAGGTACTTCTTCTATTCCGCCTGGGATGGTACCACCACCTTGCCAAGTAATTCAGGCGTAAAATTGGAATGTTTTACGGTTAAAATGGTAAAGTGTCCAGTGAAATTGTGACATGTGACACTTAACATTTTTATGTCTCATGAGCAGGTGCAATGCAGTGACATGCAAAACTTTCGCTATCCACAATTTTGCATGCTACTGTATCTGTAATAGGTAGACGTCACCGCTTACCATAAGGCGACCGTCGCGCTTATCCTGTTACCTTATATCATAAATAAAATAAACTGGCCAAGTGCAAGTCGGACTCGCACTAGTAGGGTTCCGTACCCCACTACAGTATTTTATAAGATCGAGCAAAAAATACCAATATCATTTTTCGCCATCAAAAAATAAAAAATAATAAACATTTTATTTCTTATAACGCCATCTAACATCTAACAAAGGTGTTAGGGATCGACATTTCAATATAACGCCATCTATGGGGCGTTTACCTAACTAAGCGTTCATAGATGGCGTGAAATGCCGATAAAAACACGTTTCTTGTATGGGGACCCTCTATAATTTTTAACTTTATTCTGTTCTTAGCATTTGTTGTTATAGCGGCAACAGAAATACATCATCTTTGAACATTTCAACCGTCTAACTATCACGGTTCATGAGATACAGCCTGGTGACAGACGGACGGACAGACAGACAGACAGACAGACAGACAGACGGACAGCGGAGTCTTAGTAATAGGGTCCCGTTTTACCCTTTGGGTACGGAACCCTAAAAAAGTACCGGCATAAAGTCAATATTCAGGATAGCCTTTATGAAGATGAGTTTAATCTCATTCACATAGGTAATACTATGGTCAAATGAGCTTTCGTGCGTTACTAAAACAAACTAATACTACAAGTAAAGTGTTTCCTATACGCACTCCTTCCGCAAGCACTTTATACCGTGCAAAGACCTTCACTATACGACCATGTAAGCTATTGAATAAGGTTACGAAAACCAATCCAATTAACCGTAGACTTATTTGCGAGAAGCCTAATTGCAGTTAATAAACATTTCTTAAGTCCTGACCCACCTTGTTCTCAACCAACAAACGCAAGTTCTTAGTTACAGTATTATGTGTTCAATATATATAAATAAGAAGCACTTTCATTTGATATTTTTGTGTTTACTGTGGAGGCTTGTAATTAGCTCTCGCTGCTACTTTTAATTCTATCTCATAATTTTCTATCTCAAATATAATAAAATAAAATATCTACAACAATTTGAGGTAAGTAGTTAACTTTCTAGAGATTTAGCATACAGTTGTAGCTACTCGGACAGAGATGGAGTTTAGTGTTGCGACACACTGCACAGATGACCCCATTGCCGGTCACTGCACGCCGCGAATACTCCGCCAATAGTGATGGGACTATTTATCGACTGTCGATTAAATTCGTCGATAATATTCCCTTCATAATTAAGGTAGTTTAAAAAAAAACAACCCACTTCCATGCCGCGCAACTTAGGTTCAGTGGCAAGCTTGAGACGTTTATCATATCTCTGGAGATACTTATCAAATCTCAATCAAATTATAATGGAACCTTGGAACCTTGGAAATATACCCTAACAATTAAAAAATAATCATTGTAATCGGTTCACAATAATCACAATTACAGAGTAATCGCGTAGCATACATACAAAACAAAAAAAACATACAGACGAATTGAGAATCTCCTCCTTTTGGTTGAAAAGTAAAGTTTCTAACAAGGTATGCGGGTAGTGTATATATACGTGATATTGTCTCAACATCTAGAACTCAACATCTAGAAATGAAGATAAAGATAAAGAGTATTTATTTGTCAAAAATATGGTATGCACACATTATCAAAACGCATGCAAGATGGTAACATTTTTCATGGCGACATTCATGTGTTAGCCATTAAGGCGTACAAATTGTGATACAATTAATTGTTTTTTTTTTTATATATTATAATAAATAATTATCTTATTATTATTATTATTTCATCATTATAATTTGAATATAGTTGAAAATAAATGTCAAAAACGAAATAAACACCAAAAACAATGAAGACGATCTATACAACAGTAAAATTAAATTATACATTCACATATTACATTTGAATAAAGTATTAAATAATCTTTCATGTTTTAAACATTGCGTTCGAAAATAAAATATAAGAAAAAATGTCAGAATTTCTCATTTATGAAGTCACATACCTTATAATAGCATTTTTCAGCTAGTAGATGAAGCAACTTCTTCTTAAACATATGTACATTCATGTCTTTTATGTCATGAGGTATTTTATTATAAATAACTGGCGCCATGCAAAAGACACTCTTCATCATGTGGCTGGTTCTTTCTAGCAGTGTGCAAGCATAGTTTGCTGCTGTCACGTCTGATGCGGCTTGACTTATCAGAAAGTCGTGGGAATAGATTCGAGTTTGTCTTTACAAATAATGCAATTTCAAAAATATCTAGTGATGGAACTGTCAATATTTGATGCTTCTTAAAGAGGGGTTTACAGCTTTCTGTCGATTTTATGCTAAACATTGCGCGTATGCATCTTTTCTAGGAAATAAAGATGATATCTTTGTCGGTAGAATTTCCCCAGAAAATGATGCCATACCGCAGTATAGATGCTACCAGTCCATGGTACGCGGTCAAAAGTGTTTGAGTATTCACTTCTGACGTTCATTTGTACAGAGCGTATGAAGTAGTACTGAGCCTCTTACTCAAATTTTGTATATGCACCTTCCAATTAAGTTGCTTATCAATGTTTATTCCTAAGAACTTTGTTGAGTCTACCTCATTCACTGTTTTATTTTTGTACTGAATAATGATGTCATTTGTGGTATTTGTCCGTTGTTTAAAATACATTACGTGAGTTTTGTCAAGATTTATTTTTAGATTACTTCTCTCCAACCATATTATTAAAGACGCCAATGAGTTATTTATATCCTGTTCCTATGTGTCCTTGTTTTTACATGTAATACTTATGGTAGTGTCATCAGCAAAAAGCGTCATCGGTTGGTCAACATTTAATGGTAGGTCATTAATATATAAAATAAATAATAGAGGTCCTAACACGCTGCCTTGTGGTACACCGTACTGAGGAGATCGTTTCGATGATATGTACGTTTCCTCTTTTTTTTATATTATATTAATTTTAGTTATTTCAGTATATTGAATTCTATCAACTAGATATGATTTTAGAAGATTCAAAACAGTGCCTCTAATTCCATACGCTTCCAGTTTGCGTTGTAGTATTTTGTGGTCAACATAATCGAAAGCTTGCGTCATATCGCAAAAAACTGCACAAACTGGATTCTTTTTATCCACATTCGAAGAAACTGTATATAGAAAATCATATAATGCCATATTAATGGTTTTTCTTTTTCGAAAACCCTTTTGTTCGTTACCTTGAAGCCTTGGAAACATTTTTGCAATGAAGAGTTATGCGTACTGCTGCTGATTAGGCAGTCATCAAAACCTACCATCAGGCGGGTACAATGCATGCCTCTAATCACCCAACAAAAGCTGAATGTATTTTTGTGAAATTTGGCATACAGATAGATAGCGGCGCGATAGGCGAAAACGCGCGTTGCACTAGTAAAATACATATGAAAAGATAATAGTGCTGATTGTCATCGATATTAGCATATAGTTAGTCCACGATCCCCTCACTAGTCTCTGGTTGGCTGACCACCTGGCCACCGACTGTCAGAGCGACGCACGTCTCTCGTGGTCATAATGTGCCATTATTATAAAGTTTAGTAGTTTAGGTAAAATTCCGACTTGCCGACCGCATGTTTTGAGAAAAGGATTGCATCTTAAACATTGTTTGCCCAGCTGATATGTTTACGCAAAGGCTTTTTTTACGAAAATATTTTTTTCAAAATGGGCAAACGTTTTTTAACCGACTTCGAAAAAGGAGCTTCCTACATTTTCGAAGTCGGTTCGTTGGTTATATATTCGTACGTATTTATGTATTTTATATCAGCACCACATTGTGTATTTGATTGTTTGTTACCTCTTCGCAGTCGCTAGGTTTAAGTTTGGTAAAAATCCATGAATTTTATGTCATATATTTATTTATTATTATTATACTTGGTAGTGATAGGTTTGTTATTTTATTCACACTTTTTATAGACCACCGCCTTCGTGTTTGTAATCCTTTCCTTGCATGGTTGTCTGGAAGAGATCGCTTAAAGCGATAAGACCACCCATTGACGCTATTAGATTTAAATTGTTTAGTTATGTGTTTCTGTTTTTTATAAGTGGTCAATAAAGAGTTTATCTATCTATCTATATTTACAATAATGTTTTTACACAAATATGGTATCTCAAATAAAAATGATTTCATTTCATTAACATTTCAGTCAAACGGCTACACTAAATTAGCTGAAATTTGAACAAGGATAGCCAGTACAACGGAATAGAACACAGGATACTTTTAACGCAGGCGAAGGCGTGGGGCACAGCTAGTTACGTAATACGTTATAAGTGGCCTTGTAATGGTTTTGTTAAATTCTAAAATCAATGCAGTTTATTTTAACATTATATTTTGGATTTTCTGCATCAAATTTTCTGATTTAAAACTTACATAAGTTATCTAGTCATTGCATTTTAAAGTTTGTAAACTAATGACAACAGCGCAATGACATCGCGCTGTATCGACTTTTTGATATGAAATTGAATTGGAGCCCTAATGGATAGTGACTATTGTAAAATTGTAAAATCCTTAGTTACATTTATAAAACACAAAATTAGTTTTGTAGAGATATTTTTATATCTAGGCTAGCGTTTGACCACAATCTCACCTGTTGGTAAGTGATGATGCGGTCGAGGATGGTAGCATGCTAGGCCTAGAATGGGAACTGGCTCTCAAAGATAGCTACCGGAAAAGATTAGATGTCTGGCGACAGATTTTCTTACTTGAGGGTGGTAGCTGGCCAGGCGGACACTAGATAGTGTCCTACCACCATGCGGGGGATGGAGGTTTCTTAACGATGTTTTTCCTTCACCGGAGGGCCACTATGAAAAGCGCACATACATTTTTCGATAGAATAGATTTATAAATATCTCAAATATTCCTTCAGACGCGTTATTTTTGCCTCAATTATATCACAAATAGTGATTTATCTTCGTAAGCAAAGCTACAGGTGTGAGTAGATAGTTTATTGTATGTAACGTTCACATAAAATACAAGATAATAGTGTTTGTTCACATAAATCCTCAATAGGTTTATCGCGTCGTAAACTTACATTGGACGCGTTTGTTTACCTTTGAAATAAGTTAGAGGAATTACATTTAAATTTTATTAAGTTAAAGACTGTGTATGAAGTTATAACAATGTAAATATCCAATCAAAGTTGAAGTTTTATGATAACTTCTATTAAATCTGTAAAAAATCGTGGTTACGTTCATTTCTTCCTTGGTTGGTTGGTTGGCTTGATTTTAGAACATATAGACACAGAACATTTACTATTTCTGCTGTTCTGTAAATGATGAACACCGAATGCTTTAACTACATTAAACTGACTGTTAAATTAAAAGCGAACGCGGCCGCGCGGGTAGCACTTTTCCATACAAATGTATTCCCCCGTTTCCTCCCTGGAAAATGCTTCTAGACTAAAATTTGTTTCTACAAAAAATCAAGGTCTACTGTAGCTATCATTACACGCCCCTATCATTTTCTTTTTTGACCAACCAATTGTAAATAGAAATGACCCTTCAAAAATATCAAAGAGGAGATAAGAAGGCTAATATTTCTTTTTGCATTTTTTTTTATAAATACTTTATTGGCTAACGTTTGACCACTATCTCACCTGTTGGTAAGTGATGATGCGGTCGAAGATGGTAAGCACGCTAGGCCTAGAATGGGAACTGGCTCTCAAGGATAGCTGCCGGAACACATTAGATGCTTTGGTGACAGATTTTCTAACTTGAGGGTGGTAGCTGGCCAGGCGGACACTAGATAGTGTCCTACCACCATGCGGGAGTTGTTAGTTTCTTAACGATGTTTTCCTTCACCGGAGGGCCACTGTGAGAAGCGTACATACATTTTTAGATAGAAAAATCCATTGGTGCACGGCGGTTTGAACTCGGTACCACGGCATCAAAGCCGACCGTTTTCCCGATTACGCCACCGGGCCCTCGGTTGGTCAAAAAAAGCAAATGATAGGACTACAGCAGACCTTGATTTTTGTGGAAACAAATTTTGCAAAGTATTGCAAGCATTTACATACAAAGCTGTATTGCCATAGACTAATATACACTACCTACCACATTTTTAAGTCAGGACCCTGTTTAATGCATTTCAACTACCTACTGGCTCTTTTTAGTGGCAACTTATGGTATAAAAAACCATGATAAGTAAGAAAGTCTGACAGTAAGCCAAAAACAAACACGCATATTCAACATCGCAATTCACTAGATTGCCAAAATGTTGCATATCACTGCATTGTTGCACTGCACTGCGCCATCTACCTTGGGTTAGGATAGTAAATGTCAAACACCTTGTGATTTAACCGTTGTTTGCCCTACAAGCAAACAATAAAATAGTTGAATAACTATGTACTAAAAAAGTCAAAAAGTACAGCTCCAGGTCAACAGACAGAAGTTGTACCACTTTAAAATCATACGCACATAATTTCCCGCAGGTGGCAGGAGCGTATGATATCTTGCTTACCACCTCTATAGTTGCTTACCACCACTAAGGACTAAATCTGCCACCATAACCTCACGGTGTTCTGGTAGCACAAAGCCCTTGAGAGTAAAGAGTATTCTAGGCCTAGCGTGTTCACCATCTTCAACCACGTCATAATTTACCACCAGAAAATATAGTGGTGAAACAAATATGGTATGGTAATACAAATGTGGTGAAAACTAGCGTTAACTATACGTTTGTCCGTGTTATAAGATGTAAAAAAATAATAAATTCTAAATGTACGTATCAACCAATAACTGCAGAGTGTTAAATTTCCCACAGTAGCTTTACTCCAGTATTGCCACTCAGCAAAAAACATGAGAGTGCTCATTGTATATGTATACAGATATTTATCAGGTTTGCCAAATTGTATGAGATTGAAATTAATTTAATTAACCTGAATTCCTTTACTGTTACCAAATGTTACGACGTGATAAATTAAGCAGTAATTGCTAAGAGTTGTGTGAGATCTAACATGTGAGAATGTGTCTTGGTTGACCTTCAGTACCGTTAGCCTCTTACTTTGGGGAAATGTTCCGTGGACTGTTAGATTACTCGAGATACTGACTGCAGTATCTCGTCTCGTCTAACTGTCCAAATTTACATACGTACTACCTTAGCAACCGAGCTTGGTCGGTTTCTTTAGGTAATATAAAAAATCAGAAACGTATGTGAATATAACATTTAGTGAAAATTGTTAGGGCTGTTTCTGAGATACGCGAAATGAATTTATGTACATAGAAGAATTGCTCGTTGAAATATATGAGACGTGAAATATTATTAAAAGGGCATTATTCAATAATTCATTACCCCAATCTATGAGTCTTGCTTTTTATCTTCTATATAAGTGTGAATAAAGCAGATAATATTGCATTAACTCTTAATAGCAGGGTAGGTAGTAGTAGAATGCTACCTAAAGCTAAAAAACCACTAGATGTTTACCTTTAAATACTCCACCAACCCTACATAAGGGTGGATAGATGCTACTTGTGATTTAATTGTCTACCTAGATCAAGTAGTCTCTCGTTTCCTTGTGACTACTTCTCAGACTAGCTGCAAACAAATTATTTATTAATTCATAGTTTATCGAAGAAGTCTGACTCATTATAAACGAGCCTGTTTAAACTTGCGAAATTGTGAATTTTCCCAGCCTTCGGCCCTTTACTACCTACCTTCTCGGTCGGTCGTGGTGGTTGCAACATCCTACCAACAGTCTCTACTCTTGGTACTATCCATAGTTGCACTAGTTAACCATATGCAGAGGTATTCAGGTCATTCTGTCAGGATTGACCATATTCAGAGATCATCATATCACATTAATTGACAACGAAGACAGTTTTTCGGTAGCCTAAATGAAAGGAGGTGCGTACTACAGTGCTACAAGGAGCATTTGGCACTAGGATGACATTGCAATGAGGGCGTGGCTGTGGAATTAGAATTAACAGCTAATAGCCATGGGTAACTCAACAAATATGATTGAACAACAGATCAGATCACAGCTCACGCACTTGAACCGGAGCTGCGAGCCGGCTCACAGGTCAGCTCGATTCGTAGTTATACGTATAGTACGCGTGGTCGCGACTCGCGACTCGAGTGCAGGCTCAAGCGAGCTGCGTTCACATACTATTCAATGTAGTAACGTTACTATTTAATGGTGTTATGAAACAGTTTTATAAAGCTGTAACCTTTGTATTGAATTTTGAAATTTAGTTTGTTGTTTTATGAACTAAAAGAAAACTAACTTTTTCTACTGATTTTTGCCTAAGCTATCTCAATAAATATATTTATAGATTTTTTCTCATTTAGAGTAAAATACCCTATTGACAACTTAGCACTTACTATTGCGCTCCCCGAAACCCGAGTATTTAGTGTTCTGTGTGAGCTATTGTGTTGCGAGCCATGACTGTGAGTGTGAGCCGTGAGCCGTCTAGTTTGCATTTGAGCTGCAGCTCAGTGACTCAAGTAACTGTGAGATCTGAATATTTGAACCGGCTCTGACCTGAGTTACACACGTCTAACAGCTAATAAAATCTCTCTAGTTTTAGGGAATTGTTACTCGACCTAATGAAATTTAAACTTAGGAATTGTTTTGATGATAGGATTTATTACATGAAAATAAAAATAATGTAGTTATAAATATTTAAATACGGGACTTATCGCGCCTAAAACATATTTTTTTATTTAACTCGACGTTTCGACCAAGTTGTATTGATCGTGGTCACGAGACGACTGGCGATAAAAAAAAAGGAAATTATATTAAATAATAAAACAGTTTTTTTTTCTTTTGTTGTAATTATGTTCAGCATTAGCTGCATATTAAGAAGAGATTGCATAATATGGAATTCTGCACCATCTGTTTCTTTAAAATTCATCATCGTAACTGCTTTCTTCACTGTCAGAGCACAATTGTATGATGAAAGGTTCGTCCAAATATCCATCTCTTTTTCGATACTCTTCTTCTAGTTTCATGGCGTGGGTGCAATGATTGCGCCATTCATCGACAGGAATGGAATCAAAAGCATTCTGAACTTTTTCCGGCATTTGATTGGATGACTTCAAATTATTTACCGCGGCTACTTTTCGTTTCATGGATTGGAGACCATTTCAATTGGATTGCGATCACAATAATATGGTGGTAACCGCAATATCTGAGAAAAAAAGGGCAGTAAAATTAAGTAGATTTTATCACTTCTGGCATATTTTGAGATATTTTTATTACAATAAAACCACGAAATATCCACAACTCCAGCTGTTTGTCCAAAGTGATCATAAGTGACACCACAGATTACTTTATGTGAGTGACACATTACAAGATTACGGTGTTAGTACTGATTTTGGCCACGTGCCAAATGATCCTGTAGCACTGTAAAGTAACGTGACTTTTTAACCGACTTCACAAAAAAAGGAGGAGGTTCTCAATTCGTCTGTATGTTTTTTTTTTTTTTTTTTTTTGTGTGTATGTTACGCTATTTCTCCATCAATTGTGAACGGATTCAAATGATTCTTTTTTTAATAGGTAAGATACGTTTCTGAGGTGGTCCCATTTTAATTTTTACGAGATCTGATTAGTTTCACCAGAGATATGGAGATAAATACCTCAAACATAGGAGAATGTACTAGTTTTAGTAGAAGAGTCCCAAGAAGATTATACACAATGGAGGTTGCTTTTGCATATAAGATATTCTTACGGTAACTGTGAGCGAGATAGAAATAAAGGTGGGGATATTTTTTTTAATATCTTATAGGCAAGCGTTTGACCACTATCTCACCTGTTGCTAAGTGATGATGCGGTCGAAGATAGAAAAGTGGACTAGAATGGGAACTGGCTCTCAAGGATAGCTGCCGGAACACATTAGATGTTTGGCGACAGATTTTTTGACTTGAGGGTGGTAGCTGGCCAGGCGGACACTAGATATGTTCTACCACCATGCGGGGGTTATTGGTTTCTTAACGATGTTTTACTTCACCGGAGGGCCACTGTGAGAAGCGCACATATATTTTTCGATAGAAAAATTCATTGGTGCACGGCGGTTTGAACTCGGTACCACGGCATCAAAGCCGACCGTTCTCCCAATTACGCCACCGGGCCCTCAATAAATAATTATATATTAATAATTATAATAAATAATTATATATAAATATAAATAATTTGTCTTCACAGGAATGTTCTACCGGGCAAAGTCTTGTTAGGGTGCAAACTTTTTTAAACATACCTAATATTTTTTGACATGACATGACATTTGGCGAAGATGGCGGCCATTTCAGTCCCGCGACACTGCATATGTACTCGTAATTAAATAACTCAGAATTATGAACGTACTCGTACTTTGTACCAATCAACACAGCAAAAAAAAGTTATAAGCATAAAACCACATATTATATAATAGTTAATACGTAAATACTACTAAAAAATACTTTCCGTTGTTAGGTTGGCTACACAGTGCTTTCATAATTCGGGTATCCACAATATAGGGAAGTGCCTCTTATAACGTAGTAGAGTGATTCAGTACTCTGTTGGCCATATGGAGGCAATTAATGTTAATAATCGCAAATAATACTTTTTAATATTCATTTTGGAATACAACTAGTCCGTGTTATAAAAGTATTTGGAATTAATGTAATAAAATAGACAATTAATTATCGTGTGTGTCAGATGCTTTAATTGTACAGGGCCATTTTGGACATTGTCCTTTGATACCTTGATGACATCATTATTACTAGTGAATATTTTCACTTTAGCGCGGCATTTAAAGTAAATTTTTTTAGGGTTCCGAACCCAAAGGCTACCAAATGAACACTTTCTGAGACTTTGTTGTCTGTTCATGAAAACTTTTTTTGCACTAAAAATGGTAAAATAAGTTATTTAAAAAAAAAAAAAAAAACCGACTTCATAACCACAAAAAGGCACTCAAAAGCGAAAAATATTTTACTTAAAATTATTATAAGCGTTACCCACTTCTCTATTTGAAGTCGGTGCCAGCCAGGTACTTTTCTTGTTACTTTATTTCGTACAAAAGCCTGTCTCAAGATGCATACGATAAATATAACCCTCTAGATACTTTCTACCTACGTGATACCTACGAAGTGAAAATTGGTGGACGCCTGCTGTGCAGGACCCTTTGATTGAAAACGTAAACTGTAAGAAAAAATATGTAATATAAGGCAAATAAATAATCATTTGCTTTATATTGTACTTGGTTTTTACATGTAAAGTGCAACACTACGACTTACGACTTCTTACCTTAGTACTGGCTTATACTAGATACTAATTAGTTACACTAACTACTTACTATAATTATAATTTACTATTTTCAGAGGTACTCAAACCATTCTACGAGGGCCTATACCATAACGGGCATATATATCTAATTATTTTGTATGCCAATAGTCAAAGACCAAAACTAGATATAACCATAGACGTATAGTTGTAAGAGGTCTGTAGAAGGAACGAGAAATAAACTACGCAGTTACGGACTCAAAATATATTTGGAATAAAATGTAGGTATAGCTGTTTATTTAGTTAGATACTGTTGATTTTCCAAATAAGAGCTCCCCTAGTTACTCGATGTTATTGCATTCTACGAATCTTGTAAAATACGGCCAAACCGGTGCGAACTGCGTGCGCGGTCGCGGGCGCGATCTGATTTTCAATTTATTTCTGATCAGCGTAGATCGCGTTTGGCTTGAACAAGTTTGGTTTATAACGCGTACAAATACTACTGCATTAGATAGATAGATAGATGAACTCTTTATTGCGACACCAAAGATACAGACACATATAACTTTTACAGCTTAAATTTAACGTGTAGCAATGGGCGTTCTTATCGCTAACAGCGATCTACTGCATTATATGATCGCGCCCGCGCACGCGCCCGCGGATCGCTGCGGTTTGGCCGTACCTCAAATTATTTTATACTAGCTATTCTCCCGTGAATTTACCTGCGTCAAAAAGTACTTTATTTCTAAATATTCCGAGTATTGAGGCAAACAAAACAAAAAAATAAATCAAAATCCTTCGATCCATTTCGAGTTGTTGCGAGGCGCATTAGAGTTTATAACAGGGTTATATTAAAAATTAACAAGCAACTGTGTAAAAAATCCACACAATAATAAATTGATTTTACCAATTTCTGGCAGTTTCAAAAGCATTTAATGTACCTATATTTTATCACAGACCAGCAGAATATTTATATTGCGGGTCTGTGGCAATATTGGCCACTCATTCTTACACTGTAATTAAGATTCACACAATTGTACATACAACAAATAATTTTCTATCCTGTTCTATTTCAATGTATATTAATGGAAATAAATTATTGTAAAGTCTTGATTAAGATAGCTGTAATCTTTTTCAATGGAATCTAAAACAATGAAATTACAGTATCATTAGAAATGATCCTTGGCACGAATAAATCAACGCGACAACTTCAATTATTATTTTTAATTATTATAATTATTATAATCAATTATGATTTCGTGCATAATAATTGTGCTGCAGTTATTACGCCGTAAAAGAGCTAAGCGGTTCTAGCTAAGTTATTATTAATGTCATAATAGAAATTTTAATCTACTTTGAATGGCTTGATAGAAATGATCGCATGTCATTGAATGAAATGAATTTAATTATTGTGCATTATGAAGGCGTGAGGTCTATTATCACATCATTTTGAATGTTGGTCGAATATAATTATTGTGGTTTTTATATTGTTGCATCATAGTGAACGGGTTCACGTGGTATATTTATCCGACTACGACAGCAAAAGGGGTTTTTTACTTTAAATGTCTATTGTAGGATTTTGGATGAAGTAAAATAATACTATTTTATATATTAATACTTGAATGCTGAAGTGAAGCTTATGGTGACTGGTGAGACGAGTACTAGACAGACAACCAAATTACGTTTATTTTTGTAAAACGTGGGAGCTGCTTCATTCAGCGATTTAGAATTAGACCGGAGCAACAAGCGTCCTCTTTGCAAAAGGTTGGCAGCGGACTGGCTAAGTGGCTATACTACTGGTGTTGCAGATGTCTAGAGGGGATCTACTCCCCCTATAGACATCTGCTACAGTCGGTTTCGGTCAGGTGGGCGGCTTGCTTGTTTGTCACCTAATATATAAAAAAACTTCATTTTCACCACTTTGCTACCTGTGGGTAAGTGACGGTATCATCGAAGATGGCAGCACTCTAGATCTAAAATAGGCAAATTGTCGAACTATTTGTCCAAGTTAGAATAACACTCCATTAATACAAAAATAGAAAAAAATAATAAAACCGCAGAGGTTCACAGCAGTGCATTCACAGTAGAACTCGTATATTAATCTGTGGCAACACTTACCGTTAGTAGTTTACGTAACACCGAACAATCTGCGCTCAGTCGCGCCGCTCAATGACTGGTCAACTTAACTGTACCAAGTGCAGATGTTAAGCGCTATTTGCTTATATTTCTTTCTAGCTGATACCCGCGACTTTGTTCACGTACACCAAGAATTTAGTAGCCTATTTTCATTGTCACACTATAAAGTATCTGCATGTTAAAATTCAGTAAGATCGGATAGTCCGTTTAGGCGTGATTAGGAAACAAACAGACAGAGTAACAGAGTTACAGACGTTTTTATGATATTAGTCTGGAAGTCATGATAGTGGTAGGACTTCTGTTAGTCCGGTAATATCGGCAGTTATTCCATTAGCATTTTTTTTTTTTAAAGTGTAATGTGTTGGAAAATATAGGTTTTTACGTTTTGCGTAGTATAGTGCCTGCTACGGACAGTTATTGCTTAGTTATTAGTTATTGTTATTACATAATATCATGCAAATGTTGCATATTTTTGAACACATCCTTTCCCAATAATGCATCAGCCTGCCTGCGAAGATCATCATTCAGCCTCTAGTCCTAGCCTAGGGCATCCAACGCTACGTTTGGTAAGATTTGCGGTATCTACTCAAGAACTCCGACACTATTATGCTGGTTTACCGTCTAATATGACCAGCGATTGTCATTTTAGCTGACTAATATTGTTCTCTATAAATAATGTATTTGGTCGGAGTAAGTTAACATTATAATAAAGGTAAACATAGTTTCAGTATCATCTATATGACAAGTGCATTGAAATTTAAATATATCTTCACTTTTCATCACGTGGTACCGAATCCAAGCGCTTATCTGTCTCCAAGATATGTCAACATCCCAATAGTGTAATAAGTAAAAATTCTTGTCATACAAAATATTTTTGTGAAGACTTTATTATGCGTTATAAAAATTACGAATGACCATAATACAATCATTAACAGCCAGTATTCGTCCACTGTTGGACATAGGTATCTCCTATGGCACGTTTCTAGCCAGTATTCGTCCACTGTTGGACATAGGTCTCTCCTATGGCACGTTTCTGAGCTCGATCTTCAGCTATTTTTTAACCGACTTCAAAAAAAGGAGGAGGTTTCTCAATTCGACCGTATATATATATATATTTTTATGTTTGTTCGCAGATAACTTCGTCGTTTATGAACCGATTTTGATTATTATTATTTTGTTGGAAAGGAGATATTCCAAGTGTGGTACTATAGTTATTTTATTGAGGTCTGATAAGTATCTCCAGATATATTGAGATAAACATCTCAAAATTGGTACTGAAAATGAATAGCGCGGCATTGAAGTCGGTTCTTTTTTTAGTTTTAAACGATATTATGTTACAATACACACTAGCCCAAATTCAAGTCCCTAAAGCCCATTTCTATCGTCAAGCCAGCTCGATGGTATTTCGCGTTGTCACCGGAAATCTACGAATAAATCATAAGTCAGGAAAAGTAACTGCGTTATAAAAATGACCCAACAAAAGTCGTGCCCAAGCAGGGGCCTTATTCAGTATGACCAATGAGATAACGCGTTCCTTAACGCGCCACGTTACATTATTGAAAAATTGTATTCTGTATGCCACACTATATGTAAATTATACAAAACGCGCGCATACGAGATACGCAAACCAAATTTGAGTCAGGAAGTAATTCTGTTTGGCACCCAAACTTTGTCTCACACAAACATACACACTAACACATCAAGTCATATACAAGCTTATAACAAATCTGTTTCCACTTTTATGTTCAAATTATAAGGTACAGTTCATACTTTATGATATAACTGCTTTCTTTACAATCAATTAAAATTCTGCAAGTTGTTGGTATTTAGGACAATTTGCGTGACTACATAATGGAAGCGTACAAACGATAAATTGTTCGTGTAACTCGTTGCATGCAACCACGTCCAAATTATGCTAGTTATATTGATTGTTTAAACATTCTTACAGCTTTATATAACTAGTTTAAATACTTTAAATAACACCCTGACTGTGAATGTGTGGATTCGACTTAGATGTGATTTTTAACCTGTTTCACAAAAAAGGAGGAGGTTCTCAATTCGTCGGAATATTTTTTTTTATGTATGTTCCCCGATAGACTCGAAGACGCCTAAAGCAATTTAAAAAAATCTTTTTTTTTTTTAATGTAACCCTTTCAGGTGTTCTAATTTAAATTTCATCCAGATATGTTTTCCAGTATATTCAGAGATATGGAGATAAAAACCTCGAACTTAGTACTGATGTTCTTTTAGTTATGTAGGTAAACGATCTTAACCCTTCGTATGCCGGAACGCAGATCGACGCAAGACATAATAGAATATTCGTTGTGTCTGAAATCCCGGCATACGAAGGGTTAATGACCATCTTATATTATAATTGTCTAGTTAGAAAATGCATTGATCTCTTAAACACAAATAATATAGAATTAAAAAGTGTTACGATAAACTTTTTAAATTTAAGAATGCAGTATTAGTTCTTATCATTATCGGTATTGAGGTTCGTACGAAAATTAAAATTCCCCTATAATCTAGGCTGGCTGGCTAGTCACGCCTCATGTAAAACCCAGTATAAAAAAAACAAAACAGCGGTTGCACTCCGGGAGTGCCGGCAGAAGTGAAAACTTGAACACGTCATTTTTTAATATATTAGAACGACATCTCGCACAAGCGCCCTGCGCTCCGTCTTGAGAATTTTCGATCAGGACACGTAACCTGATGCGAGTTTCACATTTTTATCATCACCATCCCAAGAAAAGTGCTCAACGCCGCTAAAGAAATTTTCACTTCAAAAAATAGTTCTAAGAGCTTTAAGAGCAGTTATAGAAGTTTTTTATCAGCTAGGTCACTTATATATGTGTATATGTAAGTGACCTAGCATATGTAATGTATATGCCTATTTAATATATGTATAGCCTATGTAAGATGTAATATTAAAAAGAACACCTACAACAAATTTGGTACGGATTTACATTCATAGCCGCTTCTGCATTACGAGACCATCACAATAAAATTCGTATAACGAAGACATCAATAAAATGACGTCACAGTATAACCTACACCAGTAACGCAACTTGTGACGTATTGACTAATCGGGTGTAATCGCGTTACAACTAGTTGTAGCTGTCAAAGATGTGCCATCTTCGTCAACTTTCTCCCTGGCCAAGGCCGCACGATTAGGTTTACTGCTATTACGGGTTTTTTATATACCATGATAGATAAATTGTAGGTGTGAATAAAAATGTAGGTGTGGAATTTGTATCTTTTTTGTGAATGGGATTAGAAACATCTAATGTGTTCTGGCAGCTATCCTTGAGAGCCAGTTCCCATTCTAGGCCTAGCGTGCTTACCATCTTCGACCGCATCATCACTTACTAACAGGTCAGATAGTGGTCAAACGCTAGCCTAAAAGATATTAAAAAAAAATCAAGGTAGTACTTTGATTTTTTGGGTGGTTTTAGATCTTAATGCTAATAATGCTTTTTAACCTTAACTCAGACTAAAGAGACGCCAGCATAGGATTATCTTAAGCAATGGTTTTCTAATAAATTTTAAGATGTAACACTTTTTAAGTACTAAATAGAATTCTACAAAAATAAATACGAATTACTTGTGACAGACAAAATCACAAAAAACTAAACACATCGAATACTTACAAATCTGATATATTTAGCAACAAAATCTTCCGGCAGCCAATATGAATGGATTTTGAAATAAGAATAAATGTATGCAGGGATTTCTCTAATACACATTACAACGATTTTCATACACACTAACCCAAACATAATTTTATTTAGAACAAATATTTATAACAAAACAACAAAGTAGCACACGAAGAAACAATTATAAAAGTTAAGTTACACGTCTAATTATAATAGTTAATGACCGGTCTTCAAATGTTTATAATTGCGACGTGTCAAAACTACTACCGACCTCTAGACCGGCAACACTTACCAACTTATCTGTCGAGGGCACAGACCTGGCTAAATATTAAACTTGATCGCGTACACCGGCCGTCATGAGACTGAACTTGAACGGTATTTGTCCCTTTCTTTTGTATGGACTATATATATACCATACATATAGTATAGCACATATATAGGACTAGCATATTGTTAGACAAGGACACACTTCCACCCTGGTGTCTCTCAATTGGGCCGTTTTGTCCTACAAAGCAATTACAACCTTATTGTTAAAGTATAAGGATTAAATTGAATTTGTCAAAACATCTGTAGTGCACCATCCTTTTATATTACGTCTACGGTCGAGGGCCTCGACTTCGAGGCGGATCAATTTGAAACTAAAGTTTTTCAACTAATCATGCTATACTAGCGCCACTGCCTACCGAACAGATAAAATTTTATGACAGTAGAGTGTGGTAAATAAGTGTTACTGGCTTGTTAAATTTGTAGGTGAAGGCTGAGGTTGGTCGGGGCTTCTTGACGGCCTGCAATTAAATCTATTGTCGTTACATGCGATCCGATGATTATGGACGTAATCGGCGATGATTGTTTGAACGCGCCCAATTGATGCTACAACTTGTCATTGAACCGA
Organism: Cabera pusaria; assembly: GCA_954871355.1. Taxonomy (NCBI): domain Eukaryota; kingdom Metazoa; phylum Arthropoda; class Insecta; order Lepidoptera; family Geometridae; genus Cabera; species Cabera pusaria. The sequence continues at coordinate 28,397,616 of OX940891.1, read as the reverse complement.
ATTTATTCTACATATAAATTAACTGATGAATTAATATCTACTGTAATCTTGGTTCTTATTTTCACTTTAAGTGTGCTTTAAAATTCTGGTTATGATGCCATTAACAAAAATATGTTGTATTACAAAATTATGTGAAAGTCAGTGCATGTTTTTGTTTGTTTCTTTTGACGGTAAACGACTAGTAGTAGTAAGGTACAATACGACTTAGATACATTTTAACGCAGGCCAAGCCACAGGGCGCAACTAGTTTATTATAAGTTTGTGATACATAATGCTCTACCTTTTTATGAAAATGTTAAAACGTAGAACTGACTTAGAAACAAAACATAGAAGTTCCACAAGATGGATTTTAGAATGTCGCGTAATATGTAGCACACCTACTGTTTCAATTTATCCAATATGTCAGTTAGCCTCCTTTGACTTACAAGTTTTTGCGGTAGATGGGCCCATGCTATGCTATATTTATCGGACGCAGTTTGACATAGCCGTCGAGTGTTAGCATGGTATAGTTTGTTATCAACAGTTTTTTTTTAAATCGCGTATTGATCGTGCTTCCATCACATATCACACTTACAAGGGGTCCATTAATACACATTTATACATCAGCTGTGCCCCGCGGTTTTACCCGCGTAGAGATCGTTCCCGTAGGAATATCGGGATAAAAAGTATCCTATGTTTTATTCCAGGGTCTACAAACTTTAGCCTTAGAGTATTAATCGGATAGACATAATGCCACGAATGGTTATTTGACATTGTTACGAAAGCAAATAAGAGTTTACGAGCCTTCTACAAATGAATTTGTGTGATACTTGTCGATGTGGGCGGTGAAGTCAACCTTGACAGCTTACTGTCGTCGTAGTTGTACCTCTCATTGTTATCTTAACTTACTTTTAATAATCAACTTTCAAAAAGGATCTTTTTTTTGCATATGTTACTCGGTTTCTGCCCCTATTGTGAACCAATTTGAATTACTGTTTTACTTACTTAATATTGCACTTATATTACCTATCTATATACTGTCTCATCTATCCGTCCATGATCTTACCAATAACTTTGCCGTTCATTGCAGGTTCACCAAGGCGGACGACCACACAAAGCAGTGCGAATGCGACGAGAGACTCGCAACTCCTGTCACTGCTCGCGGCGAGGCGGAGACAACTCCTCAACGGAAGAGTGGCTTCTCATTTCAACACACTTGCTTCTTTAGCACAGAAATCTAACAAGTAAGTACACCATCCAGAGAAATCAGACATTCGTACGTTTCATCTTCATTTATTTTTAACAGGACCTTGCAGCTTTAAATGCTGGCTCCTGCTTTATTCTAAACTTATTATCATGTTTTATTCACATAATTTTCTTGGAGAATAAAGAATCTTAAAAATTGTAAGCAATAAAAATGCCCATATATAAACTGAACAGTATAATTTGTCTAAAATATATTGTCATAAACCTCTCAGCTAATGTAATGTTCATTAATAAAGGCATACAGTGTTCTTGCTATGATTTGCAAGGGTCAAAGCAACAGATTGAACTGTACACCTGTTTTTATAGCTCCTGATAGCAAGTGAAGGGCTACGCATTTCAATGCACTGGGAACGCTTGCAATGTCGACTATATCAATAATAGTGAAAAACATTCAGTTAGTATTTTAAGAGATTGATATATATTGTGAGAACTAAATGTCAAAATACTGTTCACATTGTGATTGCAAATAATTAACGAAATTTTATGGTTTTTTTTTCAGAACGAATACAACGTTCGCCCAGCTAGAGATAAGAGACACAAATAGTTCAATAGTAAAGAGGATAACATTCGACAACTCCAGTAGTGAATCAACTCCCACCCTCAAACTCATCACCTCTGATGGAATGAAAGAAGTTCGACAAGAAGTCAAACCTCATGAAATAAGACACCTTTTTATACCCAAGTTACCTGACGCTCGAAGTAGAGCAGGATTTGTAAATAATAGAAAGTTAAATAAAGCAGTGACAATTATCGATCAGGGCACTGAACCTACTATAGTATACGTCCCACCTGACAAATTAGAAGGGTTAGATAAAGATATAGATTTAGATCCAGATGAAGAGTTTCAGGTGGATGAATCTAATCATGGTTTATATTTACTGAATTATTCTGACCCTGAAAATATAACCCAAGCACCAGAACTAAATGCAACTACGTCTACAACCACCGAAGTAAAAGAAAATACTATGTTGATTGAAACTACAACCACAACAACCTCTACAACAACAATACCTACTACTACAGTCCTCAGTCAAGTATCTACACTTAACGCAGATGTTGAAGAAGAACAACCTGAAACAAATACTATAGCTAATAGCACTGACACTAACATGAAGGTCAACAATGATAAAGAAAAAGATAATACAACTTTATTCATGTCTCAAGAAATTTACAATCATTTTCGTCCGTTAGAATCTGAATTACCAGTAGAAGAAATGGCACCTTTTCTTTACTTTGGGCAGAAATTAGGAGGCCAAGTAATAAACGACAATTTGACAAACTCGCCCTCATTATCAGCTTCTACAAAATCTGTAAACTTTATTGCAGCACCACTTGAAAAGAGAAAGTTTAATTCGAGATATTCTGCTACAGAAAAGTATAAAAATACCAGTACTGATGAGGAAGAAATCAATGAAGATATGGACGTTTCAGTTGTCAAAAATATTATAGAAAAAAATAAAGTTAGAAATACAGTCAAAGGACCTGCGCCAGCCAGACACGTGGGGTTGATAAATGCATATAGAAAGTACTCAAGTACTACACCAGGAACAACTAAAGCTCTTAATATTGCCCAGCTAAATGTCACTGAACCTATTGTGTCAAATGTAACACCAAACACTTTTGTTAAAATCAAAGAAGAAAATCAAACTATTAACACACCTAAATTTGTCCCTACAAATTCGACAAAGGACATATCAAATCGAACGCTTTCTACATTTACACCACGGAATTTTACACGTAATTATACGAATCCTAGACGAAGACCTGCAAGAGTGACTGCTTTAAATACTGAAAATGTCTTACCCACCGTAGTAGTAAATACAACAACAACGGAAAAAGCATCTACAGTTTACACAGCCGTTGTGACATCAGTGTCTATAACTTCATCTATGAAAGGTCAAAACAAAACAGATCCAATTTTCAAAGAAAATGCAGAAAATTTCACTATCACTGCATCTTTAGAAGTCAATAATGAAACTACGACAAAAACAGTCCCTATAAATATAACTGAAGTTGCAACACTTTCAACACCAACTTTTTCATCAACAACATTGGCATCATCATCTCCCAGATCATTCCGACACAAAATAAGGATAAGAACCACTACAACTGAGAGCAGTTTTGACTCCAGTCCTATCATAGGTGCTTTATCTAGCGAACCTGGGACGCCTGATATAAGTAGAGTTCACAACAAAACAGCATCTCAGATCACAGATAGACTGGCGACTTTGTTTCGTCCGAATGATAATAATGCAAATTCTGCTAATGTTACAATAAGACCTAAAACTTTTCCTAAGCGGCGAAGACCAACTACAACCACCACAACGACAACAACTCCTGCGCCGACCATCGTCCCGACGCCACAGACCAGTGTCGTTACAACATCAACTCTTCTTACAACAGAAAGTATACAAACAACAGAGGCTTCCTTTACACCTCTTGTTGTAACATCGAAAACATCGAGTCAATCAGGTTCTAGGCCAATATTGATCCCTACTAACACGACAGATTCTACACTAAATATAACACTGCAGAAAGACAGTCCATCGTCCAATGAAGAAGTTGTGATAGAAGCTGAGAAGACATACACAGCTTCGTATGTGTTAGCTGGACTGGGTTTCTTGCCTGTAGCGGCGATAGTCGTGTTTGTGTTGAGGAGCATTATGAATAAGAAGACCAAAGAGATCGACACAGAGTACGAAGGATACTTTGACGATAGTGGCGATATTAAGAAAGAGTCGCCAATCACTCCTGTAGCCCGGCCGCCGCTGCCGACGCCTATTAAGCCTGACCAGAAGTGGGAGTTCCCGAGAAACAAGTTGAGGCTACAGACGTTGTTGGGGCAAGGGAATTTTGGACAGGTCAGTAAAATTACTAACACATTCATTGTATTAATACTCTTTTATGATATATTTTTCCTATTCTATCTTTTATAATATATTATATGACGAGACTATAAGGACATATTTAGTCTGATTTTTTTTTCACTTAATTTAGTCACTTGGTGCTAGAGATGATTGACTAAGTAAGTTAATGTGCTCTGCTTCGATTGGTATAGGCCCTAATATTAATACTATGAGCAGAGTTTTAGTACCGATTCCTAGCAAAGTAATGTGTGTATTTGACTTTTGTTCAATACGTTATGTACAATTTTTCAGGTTTGGAAAGCTGAAGCTGACGACCTAAACGGCCACGATGGGCTGACGCGACTGGTCGCTGTGAAAAGTATCAAAGAGACAGCATCCCAGAAAGAAAAGCAGGAACTTTTGCATGAAATCTATATAATGCAGAAAATTGGTACTCATCCCAATGTGGTGACGCTTCTTGCCTGTTGTACTGAACAAGGTATGTTCAATATTTCATCTAGATCAAATCCATCATTATAAAATTAAAATTAAATTTATCATCTAAAAATAATACTTAAAAAATCATATGGAATCATAGTTTTACCTACATTTAAAGCAAGTGTAGTGAACATAATCACTTTTTAATACAAAGCAATTTATTGGAATAGTGTTGAGTCTTACATACTCCCGAAGGTAGTTTCCACATTCAGTTGAGTACTCAAAACTTTGAAATAAATTTCCTTCTTATCGATTCAAAAAGGAATTACGTTATCACATGATAGACATCCCATCTTCTCGTATCACTCTGGACACAGTACAGAAAATCGTATGAAACTTTCTTTCAAATTTAATATTTATTTATATAAAACGCCAACATAATAATCATCGTTAAAAACCTTTTAAAATAAAAATATTAGTACTATTATGCTAAATGTTATTATAATTACAGACGAAGACTGCATGCACATAAAATTATAGACGAGTAACATTTTAGAACGAAGTTAAAATTTAAAATGTAATTTTGTGTAAAGAAAAAAAAATGATTGCTAAAATTAATTTTAAAATATTACAATTTTAAAAAGAAAGAATCTCATTAAATAAATTTAAACACTACAGTCAATTATCGTTACATAAAAAAATATATAGATACGCATATCAAGGTATGGAAGTCCTTAACAGAATTTGTGTTTCCCAAGAATTGCGAGTGAAAATAGAAGTTTCCTGGGCAAGCGTGCTGCATCTTATTCACACCTTTATTTAACATCACGAGAGAATCCAGAAATAAGGAAAATAAAAGAGTTAATCGAATATATGATACTCTCCGTTCCTTGAATTGTTAAGGCTTTGGTAAATAATTGACATAAGTTTTCTGGAGCAAAATCTATCCAACATGTACTTGTCATTGTATCTGTCCTTTTCAGAGCCGTATCTCTTAATAATGGAGTACGTGATGTGCGGCAAGCTGCTGACATATCTACGAGAGCGTCGGTCCCGACCTGACAGGTTCAGCGGCAGCGGAGCTCTAACGTCACGCGACCTGACGGTCTTTGCGTATTGTGTGGCGAGGGGGATGGACTACATCGCTTCTAAAGGGGTGAGCAATCGTTGTTCTTATATCAATACCTCTGGATTGCAAGGCTCTGTGATATCCAAATGATACAAGGGTAGATTTTTATTGATTGCAATAATAAGAATCGATAGGTAGTCATGAGCTTTAAGCTGCTTTCGATCGTGTTCGAATATAAAATTTATTGAATTTGCCATTCAAACTTAGTACAGCTGTTTATTAGTTAGCAATAAGTAATAATTTTCTAAAGTACTCGTATAATGGTGAGTGTAGTACCTACAGCTTTATAGTAACTGTATACGAGGATGTGGACAGCGAATTGTAAAGCATGGCAAGAGCAAAAAGTGGCCTTTACCCAATAGTGAGTGGATAAGAGCTTCAAATGATGATCATGGATATCATCTCCTATGTAGATTTTTTTAATACTCTTATGATTTAACGAAGATAGTATATTTTAAACTACATAATGTTATTTACCTCGACGTTTCGATTAAGTTGCATTGACAGGGGTCACGAGAAGACTGAAGTTGTGGGTATCAGCATTGTTATGATTGAGAGAAGTTTGAAACTACCCTCATTTGATCTTGATCGAAGTTGCCATTGCGACACACAATACTGACGACATCGGCAGATTTTCGTTGATTTAAACTTCGACTGGAACACTTGTTAATCACTGGGAACCAAGTTGTGGCTAACCAAAAACCATCCTCCCGGTTGATTCGGATATTTTTTAATTCAAATCAAAAATAAAAAAACATCCGATAAACAAATTGATATTTTTTGATTTTTCATTGATTTGTCCTCTATTGTAAATTCTGCAATTGCTAACCATCGAGTGCATATTTCCAGATAGTGCACCGCGACCTAGCGGCTCGCAACGTGCTCGTTGACCACAACAAGCTGTGCAAGATAGCTGACTTCGGCATGTCGCGGGGGGCGGGCGCGGGCGCGCGCGCGGCGCGGGGGGCGCTACCCGTGCGCTGGATGGCGCCGGAGGCTCTGCTATACAACGTGTATAGCCATCACTCTGATGTGTGGGCCTTTGGGATACTGCTCTGGGAGATTGTTACACTTGGTAAGTTACATTTGCTCTTTGTTTTTATTATAAAGTGAAATTTGTATTTCATCGCATCAAATTTTTTCGTCCATCTATCGCATGTCCTACGCGTACGACGTCCTGTGACCAGGTGAGGCGACGATATACGTAAAGCAGTGGGCAGTGATTAGAAAAGAAGAGCTGAAGATCGGGCTCAGTAGCGCATTTTGGGAGAGCCCTACGTCCAGCTGTGGACTGACACTGACTGATTATGATGATGATCGCATGTCACATGTCGTATTACAGCCGGTGCTTTAGCTCGATTAGCGGATATGACATTTAGGTCTAGCTGTGATTGGTGGACGCTTCCGCAGCCATATTTTTATACATACTAATGTGTCATGTTAACTGCTGTCATATTAGCTAGCTACCATAACTACACATAAATAAAATGTTTCACTTGCATCGTGGTTTCATGAAGCCGCACCACATGTTTGTTTATGATATAACCACGACGCTCGCCTGACAGTTAACGATGACGTTTGCGTATTACAAATAAATCTATATCAAATTCTGGATAGCTAGAATTGCATGTTACTGCATTGAAACTGTTACCTTGAGACAAAAATTATGTTAAGTTTCACATGCCCTGTAATTTCACTAATCGATAAATATGGCTATTACGTCACTGTCAAGACTCAATTAATTGGTGAAAGGGTAGTACCGCCCCAGGCGGAGTTGCACTAATTTTGCGACCACACTGCGGCGTCCAGCGTCCGCGTGTGCGTTCGCGATCGGATTTTCAATCGTTTTCTGATCGCCGTAGATCGCGTTTAGTGTGTACCAGTCGGTAAAATACTACTGTGCTATCTGATCGCCGCCTAGATCACGCACGCAGGATGCCGCGGTGTGGTCGTACCTTAAGATAAACTAACACATGGTGTTCCAGGTTCCACGCCGTACGCGGCGATGTCAGGGCGCGAGGTGCTGGCGGCCGTGACGGAGGGGTACCGGCTGGAGCGGCCGCCGCACTGCAAGCCGCAGCTGTACCGCGCCATGCACGCCTGCTGGCACGCCGACCCCTCGCAGAGACCTTCCTTCGCTACACTCAAGGTTCATTCTTTTAACCGTCCACGCAAAAAGTAGGAAGGAAGATGATGATGACGCAAAAAGAAGGGGTGTTATAAATGTGACGGGTGTATCTTTGTACGTAAATGTGTGTCTGTCTGTAGCATCGTATCGCCCACACGGATGAATCGATTTTGATTTAGCGAAGCGGCAATACACTAATGGTTATGGCGTCGGCCTGGCTTTCGAGAGGTCGTGAGTTTGATTCCCACACATTGTACTGTCGACGTGAACCTACTCCAAACCCATGCATCCAGCTTAGTTGGAGGGGTTAACAATACTACTAGTAATGTACATAAGAATAACAAAACACTGTAACTAATGTTAGATATAATACGATATTTGCACGCCATGAATCATGGTAGAATGTATGAGGCGCTGCTATAATTAAATATTATGTTTATTTGAAGTGTTACACACTTCATATTTTTGTAAATTGTTAAACACAATCCAAAATTTCATCGTACCGACGGGACTTGAACCCGCAACCTCCGGAATAACATGTTCCGGTGCTTATCCAATTAAGCCACGGTGCGAAGTATCGTTACGACGAAATTAGTGGATTGCATTTGTTAACCCAATTATGCATTGGTGGCGCCATCTATGACTACTTATTACGTAAGTTAATAAGAAATCATTACAGTTTTTCAAATCTGACGAGAGATGTTGCACTGCGTAAATCAAATATTATGTTTCTTTGAAGTGTTACACACTTACTACTATAATTGCTACTATAATTATTATGTAACAACCACCATGAGTGTATACCTACATTCTGCAAATAAATTTATTTTGATTTTGATTTGCAACCCACGTTGCTGGTTAGCTTTATTTGAATTTTTTTTTTGTTTGCTAGTTGTCTTAATCGAGAGTGTTCTTAGTTTTGATTCACGAAAATCCGTTCAGCTGTTTTAAGGCTACATAGCTTTTTCCTAGATGTTGACTAAATATTTTGTAGCTCTGATTAATTCAAAATTCGGCATAACTCTAACTTCAACTATATTGTCTTACAATATAACACATGTCAACAATACAATACAACCTCAGGTCAACGCTACCAGGTTCTTAAACCTGGTAGCGTTGACCTGAGGATAGGACATCTCCTGGAATCTGCAGAATACTCATATAAACTCCTCACCAACTTACAGCAAAAATGTCGAGTTTGGGCTCATTGGAATGGTCATAATGAAGAAATTTTGAATAAATCGGTCGGGAGTGGTTTCACATTTTGAATTTGAGTTATATTAATGTCAATATATATATAATTTATAATATATACAAGCATTTGCAATCGCTCAGAAATTTTCAAAAAATACTTATTTAATTTGTTTGCTTTGTTTCCGCAGGCCCAACTAGCAGAGTTGTTGGACAACGAGCCAGCTGAAGGCAACTACGTAGACCTGGACTCGTTCTACCAGGAGTCCTCCGTGTACAGCGACCCCTCCGCCATCATACACGACGAGGACGGACTCTCCGCGGAGTACGACCGAGAGAGGAGAGTCTTCAGGGAGTGAGTACATCTTGACAAAACCTTTGTAATTGATCAGTCTTCCAGCTCTTCCAATGATCTCTTTGCAACGAATCTGACGATCTATGAAGGTTACTTTATACTTCTTTACAAAGTGTTACGACCAATTCGCTGCCGTTGTCTGCACGCTTAGATCTTTTAAACTACACAACGCATTTTAATGCAGTTTTCAGCAATAGATAGAGTGATCCAAGAGAAGGGTTTATAACCAGGTATAAACGTGGGCAAAGCCGCGGGGTGCAAGCTAGTTAATTATAAATGATACTTCAATTAATATTCTAAGTAAATTATCTTACAACGACACACCAATGTCGTTAATTTATTCAGATAGATCAGCTTGCCCAAAAATTAAAATAGAGTAGTTGAAAGTACTTGTAAGATGTTAGATATAATTTACGTACGATACGATGCTTCGGCTGGCATCGGCCCCAACACTCAGTCCACCGGACCCACCGCTCGAGACTCGTGAGTCCCTCCAGCTACGGCTCTCAGGTCGCGTTGGTGCTATACTACAGATGATATAATAGTTACTACGTAACTGATATTTCACTTCCTTACAAAAACACAATACCACATGAGTAAACTTTACTCATGTGACAATACCAACGCTTATTTCAGACAATACAAGCAAAAATGTGTCTAAGGCGCTCGACTTGGCGTTGTTATTACTTCGTACAGCGCGCGATGTACCGGCGCGCGCCCGATACAGTAAAGGCACAGTTTTACAATCATATGTAAAACTGTGGTAAAGGGTTTACTCAATGAAATAAAAAATATATATTTGGGAATTATTTTTATTTACCTCACAAAATAACATCAAAGTTCCTAACTAAGAGTCAAATTTTAAGCTGGAAAAGTGAATTTTAGGCCGTCTTGTCATTTTAGTATCGTTAGCATAAAAAAATTAAAAAATATTATGCTTGTTTTTTGTCAAACCCGCAAAATGACTATGAAAAACATAAAAAGTTTCTAATATAGAATACGAATGCGTAGTTATCCCGTCATTTGAATAATAATATACGTTACGCGCGCGTGAGTAGCGACAACCGACCGGCGGATACCAGCGCCGGCGCTGGTCGAAAGTTTAGGTATAAAGCGCAGTAGCTATGGGCGAGTGAGGGAGGCCTGCCTATACCCACCTACAAGAGGGCAAGTGCTAACAAGAGCACGAGCCTTCCTTCTGCATCTAGGAGGCGTCTCGATTGAAAACGTCTCGTTCGTTATTTGACACGACCGAACCACCCTGACCCCGGACGCGTCTGAGCATTATCCCGCACCCACCACCGGGAAGCTTACACGAGGGACATGTGGGGCCACCACGTTAGAACGTCGCTTTCGCTTATCGACACATTAACCCATTGGCTGATTCCCAGGGTGCACCACGAGGAGATGTTTTAATCCACACCTCGTTCTCTCGTTCTCGCTACCTGCCTAACAATTTCTTTAACTTAACAATATTTTTCGTGTTTCAGACTCGCCACCAGCCCGTCGAAATTCGACAACCGAGGATTCAACCTTCGAGATGAAGAATTACGGAACAAATTCGGTATCGGCACCCCGAGAATGGGCGGCTTCGGGATTCGGGACGTCACCTTCAACGACCGAAACTTTTCCGACAGCGAGTTCAACGAACGAACATTTACGGACAAGAATTTCAACGACACAAACTTCACCGAAAGAAAAGATGGCAAACTATCCACCTCTAGCTTCCACAGGGAAAGAGAAAGGGAGAGAGAAAATCCCATAGTCAGTAGGAATAGCTTTAACGGTTTCCCAAGAATAGGTACTAGAGATAGCCACTTCCAAATGAGCCCTGATGGCAGGAATAAAAGAGTGTCAGAGTTTGAGTGCGATATCTAAACAGAGGTCAGGATATAATGGACTATTTGCGTGAGTTTTATATCTTGGACTTGGTTAAAGTTTGTTGTCGTGAAACGTTTTAATGTGTAGATGTGTAGTAAAATTAAAGAATGGTCGTTAGCCGCAAGCCTTTGTAAATCAAATTTCTCAGTACAGAAAGGTATTATTGTGTGTCTGATTATGACTGTATCCCATAATTGGGCTATAAAATTACGTACGTTATTTATTTTGATATAAGTTTTGTGTATACTAATAAATAAGAATACCCTTTCTTATGCAATACTCACACATATGTGGGAGTATTTTCATGACATTTTAGTTTTCACATTTCAATTTCGGAAAAATTGAAACTTGTGTAAATGTGGATTTGTAAATAATTGTTAATTTATAACAGTATTTTATGGTTAGTTTTAAAGATATGTTGTAAATAATTATTTGTAACAAAGAACTGTTTTATGGATGGAGTGTTTTATGATCTGTTTGTTTGTTTATGCGTGCATTTTATTACATACATTTTAATATACCTGTTAGTCACGATGTTGGTTATTTTTGCGCACGATTATAAATATTTTATTTAGCAACGTTGGATCAGTATGGTGCTTTAACTAATGTTATTTTATTATATAAATATTTGACAGATTTTAATTTCTGTTAGCCTAAAATATCTGTTAGTTACAATTGCCTGAAAATCGCTGTAATTCTATGTTCTTTATAGAAAAATGTATCGTGAAATCTATTGTTTATTAGCTTGATATTACTCTCTAGTCTCTAACAATGTGTACGATAGTATCGGTTCGTATTAAGATCTGACTTGATTTGTAAGTTTGAAAGATTTATTTTATTATGAATATAAAGTATTAAAAAATATCTTGTCATATTTATTTTTATTTAATCAACTTAAAATTAATTACCTCATGACAATATCCTCATTATATAAACTACAATATATAATAGTTATTATATATAAATAAAAGACGGAACTTTAGTCACTACCTGCCGGTAATGTTCCCAAAAAGCTAGCGGCGGTACCTCGTTGTATAGCTAGACTAATACGGTGGCCGAGGTAAGCGCCAGCCCTTTGGTGGTATTTCTTAAATCTAATCTTATATACTAAATAATAATCTTAACAATACTAAACATTTTGAATTTACAAGCTTTTATTTTAGTCAATATAAATAATAGAGTAGTTCTTCAACCTATGCTGACTATGTTTGTAGTGGTAGGACTTCTGCTAGTCCACATGGGGTGGGGTGGTACCACCACTTTACCAATTAATTCAGCCATGAAATAGGAATGTTTTTCGGTTGGCAGTGTCCAGTGAAATTACAGGGCATGTGAGACTTAACATCTTTATGTCTCAAGGTAACAGGCGCAGTGCAGTGACATGCAAAATGCTGACTATCCAAAATATTGCATGCCGATGGATCTGTTATAGTTAGAACTTAGACGTCACCGCTTAAAATCAGGCGAACGTCGTGCTAGACCTGTTACCTTATATCATCTATACTACTCTCTACTAATATTATAAAGAGAAAAAAAATGAGTTAAAATTTTAATGTGTTTGATGTCGAAGCAAGTGCAAGTGGTTCCAACATCGCGGTAAATGCATCAGGTTCCAACATCGCGGTAAATGTCGTTTGCGCGATTCAGGATCTCATACATTTAGGCAATATTTATTTAACCTAGCTCTAGCCCCATCTTTATTTTATTGTATTGTAGATATACAAGCGTTTGACCACTATCTCACCCGATGTTAAGTGAGGATGTGATCGACGATGTAGCACGCTTGCTTAGAAGATACCTGTTCAGTCGCCATTTAAAGAACCCGGATTGTACTTAACAGGATCTAGATGCTTTATCTATTTTATTTTTAGATTTGATTTAGTGTTTGTTACAATTTAACTCAAAAACTACTAAAACGATTAAAAAAAATTCTTTCACTAATGAAAAGCTGCATAACCAGCGAGTAATATCAACTTTATTTTATCGTGTGTGTATATTATATACGTGCGGGAACGGGAACTACGTGGGTGAAACCGCGGGCCACTGCTAGTTAATTCAGCTTAAGTATATATTATATGTATAAAAAGTTCATCATCATCATAATCATCATCAAGGGCGTCGCCAAGAGGGGGCAATTGACTACCTTACCTGTTAATAAGTTTAGCATCGCATGACAAAACGTAAATAAATTCAGAAGGCAGACTTCCAAAGTGTAACGCTTCATGCTCTCGGCGTTCATATTTATTGTCCTCTATAATATTGCCCCATTGCTCCCCCCTTAGTCCTCCCCCCTTAGTGCTCCGGCCACCTGGCGACGCCCTTGATCATCATCAGCCTGTGTCAGTCCACTGCTGAACATAGGCCGTATAAAAAGTTACGCTGTGTAAATTGGACTTGTTGTCGGGTGCATCACCTCATCACATCCTTCCAATTCCAAATGAACGTAGTGGTAAGACTTGCAAATCTACCTAGCCACCGCTGTGTAAATAATCTGTAAAATGGAAATGTGTTTCGGGTTAAAGAAAACTGCTTGAACGACACAATAAAACACTAAAGCTACTTCTACTCGCCAATAGATGTCGGGAAGAGTCATATTTTAAGTTGATTATCGATTAAGTTGATTATTGAAAACACGAATAAAACAACATTTTCTGAAAATGAATCCTAGCTAGATTATTTTGATTTTTCGCCCCCGAAATACTAAATTATATTTAATCGTTGGAGCCGTTTCCGAGATTCAGATTCAGATTCCGAGATTAAGGTAAACACGATAGCGCCATCTATAAAGATTCATAGATCGTTCATAGAGAAGAGCGCTATCGTAAAAAACACGTTTTTTGTTTCAAACCCTTTAATTTTTAACTTTGTTCTGTTCTTAGTATTTGTTGTTATAGCGGCAACAGAAATACATCATCTGTGAAAATGTCAACCGTCTAACTATCACAGTTCATGCCTGGTGACAGATACAGCCTGGTGACAGACGGACAGACAGACAGACAGATAGACGGACAGCGGAGTCTCAGTAATAGGGTTCCGTTGGTACCCTTTGGGTTCGGAACCCTAAAAACACGATTCCATTTAGTCTGTTCTTATCAAGCAAGATAGTTGCAAGTACTTATCCGATAAGATAAAGATAAGATAAAGTTCATAAAAGCAAAGCTCACGTTGTAGTTCCTACTTATTTCGATATCTCAAAATGCAAGTCATCGTCTGAAGTGAAATCCACAAAGATTGGTGCTAACTGCTAACAAAAGTAGCATAGCGCTACCTAGCATGCCATTTCATTACGCAACCAAGGATTTACAATTATGACTTCAACCTTTAAATTATCGTCTCGTTTCTTGTATACTCGATTATCTACTTTCCATTGTATTAACAGAGCTGAATTTCCCGTGTTCATGATTTCAAAAGCTTGTATTTAAATTGAATATTCATCATAACAAGTGGTAAAGAGAGAAGGAAACAATCGTGCGGTTTGGAGACATTACTTTCTTTGTTGTGGCATTGTATTGCATGCCAATTTGTATATATCGTGTCGTGAAACTGCACATTTTCAATTTCGATTATCTATGTAATATATGCAAGTATACCATAGGAAAATTGTTCCATTTTTACCAGAATCAACAAAAAGAGTAAAACGTTGTGCAGTTCCAAGCTCCAAAACAAGATTCGCTCAAAAACATTATGACATACTAATTCCACGTCTTTATAATACAATTGATAAGATACACAATATTAGAAAAATTAATAACAATGATATAAAAACTAAAATTATAACATACCTCAAAACATTTGAATATGACAACTTAGAGAAACTACTTGGTGATACATACTTCTGATTTCAATATAAATTAGAGTGTTTAACTTTTTACATATAAAATTACATACATATACACAAAGTCAGATACAGACTTACAAATAAAGACACATTCATACACTTCTACTCATACACACAGAAACACACACCTACATACATACATCCTACACCCTCCCTCACAAACATACGCTTAAATACAAACACACACACACACACACAAATAAATTAAAAATAAAAGTTAGTGAACCCAAAATGGCTCAGTTTTTATAGTTTATAGGGCGAATGTAAGTAAAACAAAACGTGTTTCGGTATTCGGTAGCGGGTTTGTAATAGAAACTAGCTCACAGACGCACAGATAACAATATGTGTATAGCTAAAATATGTATACAAGTATATCTATGATTAGACCAGTGGACTGTATCTTCTTAATTTATTAACAGGCTTCGCTAGTATAACACATAGTGACTAATTTAGATAATTTCAAATATGTACGTTATTTATGTATGTAATCTATTTAGTATATTGAATTATGATATTTTAATCTGTATGTAGGCATGTAGGTTTATAACAAAAACAATATGAAATACCTAACATACCGCCCACCAAAAAACACAAGTTTTTTCTCAAAATTACAAGAATGTGTTAAGTTGAACTCTGGATTACAAATTACTTACTTCAAACACTTAAATACATCATTTTACAGTGATCTAAGTCTATGAACTAAATCACTCTGTTACTAAAAGAATACATTAATTTTAGGCACCAAATATCAATACTAAATGATACCTGTCCGTATGGCACTTAAGGGTTAACAACAAATCATTACTACAATATAAAATTAACTTATCTACCTACAGACAGCTTGAAAAATCTACTACTTTGAGTATGCCTACAGCTTGATTCCAAGAACTGTCAGACACAGTGCCGCATTAAGGAACAAGTTAAATGCATACAAGAATATTACATTATAAACTATGCAATTTTGACAACATTTTCATAAATCGAATTATCTTAATATTATAACGTTAATATTTAGGTACATATTTTAACAAGTTTGTGTTTCACTACTATACTATATAATAATATACTATGTTAAACTTATTTAACTAAAACATTGTATTATTACATGTTTTAATATTTTACAATTTGTTTGTGGTTTACTTAAACATGTTAAATGAATTTGTTGTACTTACTCTCACTGACACATGTGATATTTTTATCTTATACATTATATTAATTAGGTATCTATCTTAAATATATAATTTTCATTTTGTTAACATTTTATTCGTCATTTATAGGAAGCTGACACAATTTTGACACAGAGCGTTGTATAATTTTACCGCGACACTTTAAACTGTACACCCTGCAGACATCATCGTTTCCTACATGTTTCTGTGTGATACGACCCATTGACCACTTACCAGGGGGAAGATTTTCTTCTTTGACCAAAACTACATCACCGATACTGAACTCGGGTCTGCGACATTGCCATTTTGGCCTCTCCTGCAGTCTCGTGAGATACTCCCTTTGCCAACGTTTCCAAAAATGTTGAACCAACCTTTGACTGTGTTGCCATCTCGACAACCTATTGACGGCAATGTCGCATAAGTTTGTTTTTTTAAGTTGGTTCGGGAACAATGACTGGCTTCACCTATTAAAAAATGACCGGGTGTTAATACTTCTATAACATCAGGATCGTCGTTGTCTGTTGGACAAAGCGGCCTTGAATTCAAGCACGCTTCTATCTGACACAAAACAGTAGAGAACTCCTCAAATGTTAAATTAGTGTCTAAAATCCTCTTCAAATGATATTTTGTCGACTTCACTCCACTCTCCCAAAGGCCACCAAAATTGGGGCTATATGGCGGAATAAAATGCCACTGAGTTCCGTCCTCGGACAAAAGAGACTGTAGATGACCAGGCATGTCCATGTTGGCTTGGCTCCATAGCTGCGCCAACTCTTTGTTTGCACCTACGAAATTTGTAGCATTGTCACTCCATAAATGGGCGCATTTTCCTCTGCGTGACACAAATCTTTTGAATGCGTTCATAAATGCCTCTGAAGTGAGGTCACCCACGAGCTCCAAGTGAATGGCCTTTGTGGCCATACATATAAAAATTGAAATGTATGCCTTATGACACTTAACGCCACGACTTCGGGACATCAATACTGGCACCGGACCGCAAAAATCAACACCAGAGTGCAAAAATGGACGTGCTGGTGTTACGCGGACCTCAGGTAAGTCACCCATAATCTGTTCTCTGTTCACAGCTCTTTGTCTTGCACATATTAGGCATTTGTGTATGTGTGACTTAACAGCACTCTTTATTTTCAGGATCCAGTATCGAGATCTCAGGTAAGTCGAGGTAAGTTGAACACCACCATGCAAAGTCCTTTTATGTGCATCATCTATAAGCAGAGAGATCAAATCATTATTATGTCCAATAATGATTGGATGCTTTTCATTTTCAGGAATGTTTGCGTTTCGGAGACGTCCGCCCACCATGAGGATATTCCTTGAGCTTAGGATGGGATTCAGCGTCTTCAATCTACTTTTTCTACTTATTTCTTTATTTTGTTTTAAATTCATTATTTCCTCTTCAAACTCTTCTTTTTGTATTCTTTTGATTAAAATTTCTAATGCTTCATCTAATTCTTGAGTAGTTATTGGCTTAGCTTCTTCGTCCTTTTGCCTTTTGTAGTTTAGAAATCTTTTTGCATATACTATCACTTGTTGTAACTCTATTAATGAATGAAATTCTTTCAGGTGGATTTTCTTTTCTTCGGGATCATCGACAAAGGTATGTAAACATCTTTTTCTTTCTAACTCCGTTTGTTCTATGTTTGCTTTGTCTAATGGAATCTCTTTTGTTTTCAGCCATGTGGGGCCGTACCACCACATCTCATCATGTACCAGCGCTGCAGCTGTCAAACCTCTTGTTGCCTTATCTGCTGGATTGTCTTCGGATGATACATGATACCATCTACTGCTTCCGATGTTTTCCAGGATCTCCCCAACTCGGTTGCTCACGAAAACATTCCATCGTCCAGGATCTCCTTGAAGCCAGGACAGCACCACTGTTGAGTCAGTCCAAGCAGATATATTTTCTTCAGGTATTCTGGTTGCTTCTCTTATTTGCTTCAGTAGCCTCGATAACAGCACAGCACCACACAGCTCTAACCGAGGTATTGACACAGGTTTTACAGGTGCGACTCTGGTCTTCGCAGCTATGATGCCGGTCTTGATTTCTCCATCTTCTGTTTCAACTCTCATATACGCTGTGGCAGCGAACGCTTTCTCTGAGGCATCGCTGTAGCCAAAAATTGTTGTCTTCTTTATATTTATTTGTGTTGTCCATAGCCATCTGCTTATGTTTATTTCATTAAGATTTTCAAACCCTTGTCTTAAACTAATCCATTCTTCTTTCAGGTCCCAGTCTACTTCTTCGTCCCAATCAACACCTCTTGTCCATAATTTTTGCATTAATATTTTTGCAGGTATCAATGCAGGAGCCAACCAGCCCAGAGGATCAAACAACTTTTGAATTTCAGAGAGTATTGTTCTCTTTGTAGTTGTTTTAGTTGGTGGTGGTTGATCGAAATGGTATTGGAACGTATCTTGGCCAATATTCCATGATAAGCCAAGTGTTTTGACCATACCATTGAGTTTCATATCTAAATGAACTTGCGTACTCCTTTCGCAGGGTTGAAATTGCTGCAGAAACTCTGAATTGTTAGAGGCCCACTTCTGTAATGTAAATCCTCCCTTCCCGAGAATGGTTTTGACATCACATGCGACTGAGATGGCTGATCCTACGCAGTCATGACCTGACATCAAGTCATCCATGAAGAAATCTTCTTTAATCATACGTACTGCATCAGGTTGATTCACCCCTTCATCTTCCGCCATCTGATGCAGTGTCCTGACTGCGAGATATGGTGCTGAAGCTGTCCCGAATGTCACTCGCAAAAGTCGATAGTCACGAACTTCTTGTTGGATGTCGTCACGCCATACAATGCGTTGGTAGTCTGTGTCTTCTCTGTTAACTAAAATTTGTCGGTACATCTTTTGGATGTCAGCGACGAAACAGACCTTCTTCATTCTCCATCTCATAATAAGATTTCTTAAATCTTCTTGAATCTGTGGTCCTACCAATAACTCATCGTTTAATGAAATATTGTTTCTTCCTTTACAAGAAGCATCAAACACTACTCTTGTTTGTGAAGTCTCCTTATCTTTTCTTATAACAGCGTGATGCGGTAGGTATACAGCTGGCATGTTTTTCTCATTCTCTGGAACTTCTTCCATATGATTCATGTCTATGTATTCATGAATGACCTTCACATAATCTCCTTTCATTTCTAGATGTCTTTCAAATCGTCTCTCGAGTTGTTGTAGCCTTTTCAAGGCTATATCTCTTGTTTCTCCTTCAACTGAGAGTGGTTGTGGTGTTTTGAAAGGTAGCTTGACAATATATCTTCCTTCATCGTCTCTGGAATGTGTATCTGTAAAGATCTTCTCACAGAGTTTTTCCTCTGCTGTGTATGCTCTTTTCTCTGAAGACTCCAACTCCCACATGCTCTTCAGCATGTTATCCAGATCCGCATGAATGTGTAACGTGGTCAATTCTTCTTGACTACTTTCTCCCGAATCTCCAAATAAAATCCATCCTAACCTTGTTTGTTGTGCGCTTGGTGAATTAGGAGGACCTGGAATGACACCACTTTTCAAAATTCGACTATATACCTTGGCACTTAGCAGCATGTCGACTCTCCCTGGTTGATTGAAACTCGGGTCTGCCAGTTGGAGACCTTCGATATGTTGCCAAGTGCTTGACTTGATTGGTTGTTTTGGCAAAAATGTGGTGAGTTTGCCTGAAATAACATAAGCGACAACCTTGAGGCTAAAATCCTCTTCATACCTCGACAAAACCTCAAAAGATGTCACATGACTCACCGTTGCCCTAGATGACCCACTACCAAAAACATGACCATTGACAGGTACCTTGTTTGAATTTAATAATTGAGCTGCTCTTTCACTAATTAATGTTACCTGAGCCCCTGAATCTAAAATAGCACGCAATATTGTTACGTTCCCTAGTTCGTCCCTGACCGGTACCAATGCAGTTGCCAATAGGCCAGGTGAATCGACCATTGTGAAAAATGACGATAATGCAGCTTGTAAACCAAGACTAGGTTGCACTTCTTCTTCCTTCTTCTTCTCTTCTACATTTGTGGGTAATGAAACTTCTGTGTTATGTGATTTTTGTATGTTACAAGATGTTTCCTGTGAGTAAATATGTAAAAGAGAATGATGTCTCCTACCACAAATTTTACATGATGATTTTTGTCGGCAGAAGTGTACAGGGTGCCCGGGTAATAAACAATTAAAACATAATTTTTTACCTTTAACAAATTCGCTCCTATCTGAATGTGCCAACTTACCAAACTGTTTGCAGTGAAATAATGCATGCTTATCAGAACATAATAAACAAGACAAAGACTTACTAAACTTATCATTGTACGTGGTGGAAGGGGGGGACGATGCTGCACTCGTATGAAAGATCTTCTCTCGAACATTTCTAGGGGCTGTCGGTGAGGTTAACTCCAGGGTCTGGATACGATTCTCCAGAAACGTCGTGAGATTGTGTAGTGTAGGTAACTCAGTGCCAAACGTCCTGCTTACATGATCTTCCCAGTCTCGGTGGGTGTCCTGGTCCAGCCTCTGGGCCACAAGGTATATCACAATGGGATCCCAGTTGTCTGTTGTAATATCTTGATTTTTCAATCCCGTCAAGCATTCTCTTGTTGTGTCTATTAGTTGTTTAAGTTGACTTGACGACTGACTGGTAAGCTTCTTTTGTTGAATAAGTCGTTTGAGTATAGAACTCACCACTAGTCTCTTGTGACTATATCTCGCCTTCAAACATTCCCAAGCTGGTTTGTAGTTATCAGCCGTGACTTGGTAAAATTTCAAGGTCGCAGCGGCTTCACCTGAGAGACAGGACTTTAGGTACTGCAATCTTTGTACATTTGTAAGTTTATTGTTGACTTCGATGAGAGACGTAAAAATATCGCTGAAATTTTGCCATTCTTGGTACGACCCAGAAAACTTAGGTAATTCAATTCGGGGCAAATGAATTTCAACCTTGCAAGAATGTGATGGTTTATCTTGGTTAGACGGTTGGAAAGCCGGTTGGGTGACATCGGTCGAATGTTCTTCTATAAAATCCAACATATCTGTTCTTAGATTGAGATACAGATCTTCAACTGTGTCGAAAAAATTAGAATCCAACAAGGCTGCACGCTGATCACGTGAGGTTATGTTCCGTAATGTCGCGTAGTATTTTCCAAATTGCACCCAGTAGTCATCGATGCATTGTAACCGTACTTTGGTATATGTTACAGTCTTCCTCTCCTTAGAGCACTTTTTGAAATTGCTCTGGGCCCTTTTTATGTTGTTGTAAATATCTTCTAGCTGAGATTTCAACGAAATATCTTGGTTTGCAACCAAACTCTCAGCGGCGCCGGTAGCCATTTTTTAAATGCACAATGGAGCACACCGTGCACGACTTCGACTTCAGAATAGAACTGTGGAATTTTATATTTCGTTCGATAATGCACAACACGATGTCCAAGGAAGTGTTATTTCAGTATTTCTTTCACGATCCGTCACGATAAGGACCAAATGAACCCAAAATGGCTCAGTTTTTATAGTTTATAGGGCGAATGTAAGTAAAACAAAACGTGTTTCGGTATTCGGTAGCGGGTTTGTAATAGAAACTAGCTCACAGACGCACAGATAACAATATGTGTATAGCTAAAATATGTATACAAGTATATCTATGATTAGACCAGTGGACTGTATCTTCTTAATTTATTAACAGGCTTCGCTAGTATAACACATAGTGACTAATTTAGATAATTTCAAATATGTACGTTATTTATGTATGTAATCTATTTAGTATATTGAATTATGATATTTTAATCTGTATGTAGGCATGTAGGTTT